>JAWNLX010000587.1:19042500-19632500 GCA_035042055.1 Drosophila macrothrix | reverse complement strand
TAACAGTCGGTACAAGGATGAGATAACTAACATTATTATTCAAATATTAATATTTGAAAAGGACAAATAATGTGCAGGCGTTGGCAGCCCTGGAATCACAAAATGGAAGAAGCAGAACGTCGTTAGACAAACAGAATTGGCCAAGACAACCAACAACATTAACAATTAGAACAATACACAAAGACACAGCTTATGTTGATGTGAATGTAAATTACTGCTCCGCTTCCCAAGTCAAACACACACGCACACACACACATGTAATAAGATATGTGTGAGTTGAGCGCGCAGGCGCAAATGGGTTGCACTTTTTTATGGCCATCGCTGCTGCTTCTCAGCTGTTCGACGCGTTGTCATTTTTACGTCATATACTATACATATATATATATATATATATATATATATATTTATATATATATATCAAAAATTATCTATTCATTTTACTTTTAAAGAAGTAAAGAAGATGCACAGCAAACGTGGGCGTTTTTATGTAGACTGATTTGTTGAATTGCTATTGTACAGGTTATCTGTTAGTCGGGCATTCACGAGAAAATTTAACATTTGTTATTTTTACATTTGTATACCTGTTGCTCAGCAACACACACACACAAACGCATATGCAGCGGCAGCGTCTAAAGAGAAAACACGCAAAGCAAAACGGGCAGCAAGCAAAGCCAAAGCAAAAACCAAACCAAATAAAAGTTGCTGTGTGTGTGTGTGTGTGTGTGTGTTGCGCATGAGTGTGTAAGATTGTCCCGCAACGGGTTTGTTGGCCCTAACATCGACTCTTTGGTTCTTCGACATTTTCACAACGTCACAAGCCAAGAAGCTGCGCAGTCGCACAATTTAAGTTAAGTCCCCTCCCACCCACATGCACAGAAAACAGCAAAAGAAATAAGCCAAAAAAAAAGAAAAAAATAGAAACTACTGAAACTGAGTGAGAAGTGCCCCGAATTACAAGCTGGCTTAAAAAGTGACAGTAAACAGTAAAGGTAGCCAATAATAATAACAATAATAAATATAGAACAAAGCTTCAAAATCGTCATCATCATCATCATCATCATCTCTATCTATAAATGACGCCAGCAGCTGTTGAGGATGGGCGTGAAAAATGCGGCAGCGTCTACACCTGGAACTGTGCTGGCGAACTCTATGGCATCGAGTGTGAGCTGTGCGAGGAGCGACCCCTTTGTGCACTCGATGAGTTTGCCGAGCATATGGAGCTGTGGCACTCCGACTGGCAACAGGCACCGGAGGATGAGCTCATGCAGGAGGTCCTCGCCGAGCAGTCTAGCAGCAACTGCGAGGTCAATGAACTCAAACAGCAGCTGGTTCAAGAGCTCAACTCGCTCGATAAACAGCAACAGCAACCACAGCTGATGGACACATTTCAACTGAACGATCAAGTTCAGTTCAATGCGGATGTAAGTAGCTGTGCTGAAGATACCCTGTACAACAAAAACTGCAACAAAAAATGCAAGAAATGCAAAAAGCTGCGAAACTTAAACTTTTGAACCTCGTTTGTGGAGAGCTGCTGTAATATCTTAATTATATATATATATTATATGTAGAAAAAAGAGTAGGTTTTTGTTTGTTTTGTTTTATTCAAGATTTTTTTTTTTTTTTTTACTTATCTGTGTGTTTTGAGGTTAGGATTTGAAAATTATTCAAATAATATTAATAATAATGATTTTGAGAATTTCTAATTTTCATAAAAGTTAAGTTATAGATAAATAGTTCAATTAATTTCAAGTTCGATCCGATATTTTTTTAACATGCTTTTACCCTAAACTAATTAAATTGATTCATGATTTGAAAATTAATTTGATTTTTTCAGTTTATAATATATAATATAATAATAAATTGGTAATATACAATTTCCAAGAGCCCAAAAACTATAATTTTGGATATGAAGTGATATAATTTCTTTTTGTTTTTTGGGTTGCTCTTTAAAGATTAGACTAAAAATCAAATGCATTGAAAGGAAACTTAAGCTCAATTTAAGACAATATTTTAATATATTTTTGGATATTGTAACTTTTAGCTATAACCTAATAAGAAGAAAATCATTTTTTATATGAAGTAATTTTTTTTTGTTTTTAATTTTTGTGTTTCTTTTTAATATATTATATATTTTTTATGTGTGTATTTTTATTTTAGAGTGGCCTACCCAGTGTGGAAACGGCAGCGAAGTTGACGACGGAGCATGTGCAGCAGCTGATTGAGCTATATCGATCGCATCCGCGTCTGTGGGATCAATCGCATCCAGAGTTTCGGGACGTGGAGCAGTGTCGCCACTCGTGGCGCCAGATAACGGATGCGTGGAGTGCCCACTGTGGACGTGGCTTCAGTGTGACCGATGTGCGCATCCGGATCTCAACGCTGTGCCAGCGATTCCTCAAGCAGCGTGAACGCATCGATGCCGAGGGTGATCTCGATGAGGGCGCCAAATTCGTCCATTACGATCAGTTGCGCTTCCTCTGTGAGCAGCAGGCGCTGCTCAAGCGCCAGGAGCACTTTGCCCGCGAGAATCGCAAACTGCTCGAGATCTACGAGCATTATCCAATACTCTGGCACAATGCCCACAAGAGATTGCGCTGCGCCGCAACGGTGAAGAGGCGCCACGAGGCACACCGTGGCCTCCAGCTGGCGTTGCGTATGTGCGGCATCAATCTGTCCGGCTTGGCGATGCAGCGGCGACTCCAGTCGCTGAGGAAACGCTATCGCCTGGAGAAGATACGCTATCTGCACAGTGTCGTCGAGGGCAAACAATCGGAATTTGTGTCCATCTTTGAGCATTATGCCGAAATGGAGTTTCTGCACAAGCACATCGATCCCTATGTCTGTGCTGGCTGCGGCAAGATCTTTGAGAATCTGATCGGTCATCAGGCGCATGTGCAGGATAGCTGCGAGGAGCAATCACTGGCTGCCGCCGACTGCAAACAGTTGACCGAATCGGAGGCGACGCTGGGCGAGCTTATGGTGCAGCTCGAGCAGCACGAATTACAGCAGCAGCAGCAACAGCAGCAGCAACAGCAACACCAGCAACAGCAACACCAGCAGCAGTCTGCCGGAGAAGAACCCGAGCAGCTGCAGGTAGTGGAGCAAGTGGAACAGCAGCAAGAGCAGCTGGTGGCAGCAGCAACTACAACTGAGCTGGCCACCCCACTGCTGCATAGTCTAGCAGAACAGGAGAATGCGCAGCAGGCGGAGATTGACCAATATCCTGACAAGGAAGATCCGCACGGCAAAGAGTCCTTCTCCGAGGATAGCCTGTCGACGGGTGGACAGCTACGGATGCGCCTCAGCCTGGAGCTGACCAATAAACTGATTGAGCTCTATCAATCGCATCCAAATCTCTGGGATCCCAATCATCTGGACTATCATGCGAGGAAACAGCGACGCCAGGCCTGGCACAACATTGCCGCCCAGCTGAACACATTCGCCGGCTGTCCGGATCGCTTCAGCTGGCAGATGTTGCATCGCAAGCTCACCGATTATGTGAAGTACTATCGACGCGAACGCCAGCGAGAGGAACTGGCGGTTGGAGGTGGTGGCGAGGGCACACGTTGGGGCTTCTACGAGGCGTTCAGCTTTATGGACGATGTGGTGCCCATAAATCGTGTGCTGCAGAAATCGTTGCAGCAGCGCGACAGCAATCTGAAGATCATCCAGGTGTATCAGAGCTACGAGCAGCTGTGGTGCACCACACATCCGGATTATACGAAACGTAAGCAGCGCTTGCGTCATCTGGAATCGCTGTGTACCCGCCTGCAGGAGGAGTGCAATCTGCAGATAACCGTTGAGCGTTTGAAGAGTCGTCTGATCGAGTTTCGCTGCCAGTATCGTCAGTGCAAGGAGGCACGCCAGGCGGCACTGCAGCGCAACAATGCCAACTGGCAGCCGACCTATGAGTATTATGCGGCGCTGCAGTTTCTCGAACTGCACGTGTCGCCATTCAACTGCGAACGGTGCACGGCGAGCTTTAAGCGGCGCAGCGATTATCTGCGGCATCAGCGCAACGTTCACTTGGACCAGCAGCTGAATGAGATGCAGCCGTTGCAGCGACGCCGTCGCATGCGGCGTGGCACGAACGCGACAAATCCGCTGGAGCACATCTGTCACATTTGCGCAATGAAATTCTCGTTGCGCACCAGCCTCCAGGCGCATCTGCGTCGCCATTTGGGTCAGCGGACACACTGTTGCACCGACTGCCCCAAGAAGTTCTTCAATTCGACATCGTTGCGGGTGCATCAGCGCAGCCATACCAAAGAGCTGCCGTATGTGTGCGAGCATTGTGCCCGGGGCTTTGTCAACGCCAGCAAACTGAATCAGCATGTTAAGCGGCACACGGAGAAACGGGATTATCCGTGCACGCGCTGCGACAAGGCGTTCTACACGGCCCACGAGCGAGATCGCCACTTGCGCGCCCATCTCAACATTAGGGACAAGGTGTGTCCGTATTGCAGTCGGGCCTTTGTCGTTGGCAGCGCCTATTATGCCCATCTTAATTTGCATCGGGGCGAGAAGCGTTATGGTTGTGCTGCATGTGGCAAGCGATTCGCTCAATATGCGGGTCTCTATAAGCATCGCAAGCGCTGCACAATCGCCCAGCTGCAGGAGAAGTGAATACACTCACACTCACTCACCCACTCAAAAAACACCCACATTTTATTCACGTGTAGTTAGTGCAATTTTGTTGTTATTTCTAATTGATAGTGTTCGTTTTAGTACTCATTTCAGGCATTTGCATTTGCAAAAAAATGAATAATGTTTTATCAGCAATATTTGTAGCTATTTTATTATTTTGTGTTTGTTTTCGTTTTCGTTTGGTTTTTGTTAAGTACTCATTTAATTGTTTGTGATTCATCCAATCGATCAATTCGTTTATTATTATTATTATTATATTTATCTCTGTCTGAGTACTAATTTATTCAATTGTATTCGTTTGTGATTCATGTATAAATAAATATATACAAATTCCATCAAATCTATTCTTAGTATTTAATATTTTAGCTTAAGTCTTATTCACTTATTCCATCATCGGCTTATTCATTTGTATTCATATATACAAATTATCAACAAACAAACAAAAAAAAAAAGGGGAATCTTTAGCATTTTCTCTTTTTTATATTGATAGACTTCTGATTCTGAACATCAATAAATCAAAATTAGTTTCTCGAAAAAGGTTTCTATAGTTTTCTTTCTTGGTTCCTCTTTTGTGTCGCATTCTTAAATGTTTTACTGACTGTTGTTGTTAATATTATCAGAGATCATCAGATAGATCATCATATAAAAACTGTTTAATCAATTTTTCATTTATTTACTTTCACTCAAATAATAAGCAGCAACATATTTGTATATTTTATTATATTATAACTTGGGGCTTATATTTATTCGGAGTTATGTCCGCTTCATGCGACTCATACTACGCGATTCAAGCGACCAAAAGCGACTGACTCTTACTTCATGAACATAGCTTAAACATAGCATCGAAGAAGGGCTTGATCATAAGGAACTTACAATTACCGTTGCTCGCAGGCAACAACAGATTAAAACTACAAAACGGGAATGCAAGACAAGCTGCGGTGTACATAGGCAAATACAGTTATTTCCAACACTCCTTCTCAACGCAGTTGTCGAATATCTGGCCACAGCGGAGAACGTCTCATTGTAATTTACGCCATATTGTTGGGCGCATCCTTTGGCCACTAGTCGAGACTTCAAGCGGACTACTTTGCCATGCTCGTTACGCTTCACGGCAAATACCCATTTACAGCCAATTGCCTTCTCTCCCTTCGGTAGATCAATCAACTCCCAAGTGTCGTTTTCTTTTCTATCTCCTTCTGCATCGATGACCTCTATTCACTGGCATGATCAGAACTCAAGGCTGCATTGACGCTAGCAGGTTCAGCTACGTCATCCGTTGTCATAACATTCAAAATGTTGTACTGCTTTCGAAGGCGTCCTGGCTGCCCGGTGCGTACTTTCTTTGGCCTTCCAGGACCTCTTTTGCCCGGTGCCTCGCATGACTCGATTTCCTCGTCGTCACCAATGTCTCCATCTGTAGATATATTTGGCACCTCGTCATCTCGTTCGGAATTCTCGTGATCCTCAGTTTGATCGCCACTATGAAGACTTATATGCTCATCTTCGACATTCTTCATGATCAGTGTAACATCATTATTACACAACGAGATTCTGTCCTTTACGCTGTCATCTGTCATTTCACCTTCAAGAAATATCACACCACTTGCTTCGATTACTTTTCGTGAACCGAGATTATACAATCGGTATGCCTTAGCTGTTGCAGAGTAACCAACAAGTACTCTCACCTCACCTTTTGGTATGAATTTCTTATTGAACTTCTTGTTAAGTACGATAGCCTTTGTACGATAGCCGCCGTATTTATAGCTTCTGCCCAGAAATCCTCCTTGAGACCAGCATGCACCATCATGCTTCGTGCCATTTTTACCAGCGTACGATTCGCGCGCTCCGCTACACCATTTTGTTGGGGTGTATACGGCACAGTAAGCTGCCTCTTGATGCCGTTGCTCACTAAATATTTTTCGAAATCGCAGCTCAAATATTCACGACCGTTGCCGGTTCTGAGAAATTTTATCGTGCGTCCAGTTTGTTTTTCTGCAAACGCCTTATATTGTTTGAACTTCTCAAAGATTTCATCGCGAGTTTTCATAAAACACACATGCACAAACCGCGATCTATCGTCAATGAATGTGTCAAAATCCCGCGCACCACCTACAGAACATTTTCTCATTGGGCCACAAATGTCTGTGTGTATCAAGTCTAGTGTGCCTTCGGCGCGGATCTCAGATTTCTTTGGAAATCTCTTTACACTTATTTTGCACTTCGCGCATGTTTCACATACATGTTCTTTTAAGTCCGAACACTGCCTGGCCTTTAAGCCGTGCACTAAATTTTTCTTAATCATTTTATTCAGACTGACAAAATTTAAATGACCAAGCCGCTTGTGCCACTTCAGTATGTCTGTTAAATTAGCTTGCGCGCTGAAACACATTTGCTCATCTGCGTTAAACAAATATATGTCTAGCTGCTCCTTAGCAACTAAGATCACATTTTCAATGCGCGCACTCTTTTGCCCAAATTTAACATTGAATCCCTTTTGGACTACTTTCGATACTGACACAAAGTGGCATTGAAGGTCACTGTCATTTTCGTTTTTCACGACACGACCGCACACATACTGCCATAGTTCTGAATACACGAGTACGCTTTTCATTTGAACGACCGAGGCACTATAATTCTGGTCGTCCAACTTCATGATCGAACTCATCGAGGCATTCATTTTCTTTAACCACACAGTTATCACACTTGTCCAAGAAAGTCCAGAATGCTCTCATTCACCTTCTACAAGTAATCCTCAGAACAATTCACTGTATTTTCTACGAGCTGAATTTTCCGTGTTCTGGGCCCATAACCTATTATAACTTGGGCTTTATATTTATTCGGAGTTTATGTCCGCTTCATGCGACTTATACTACGCGATTCAAGCGACCAAAAGCGACTGACTCTTACTTCATGAACATAGCTTAAACATAGCATCGAAGAAGGGCTTGATCATAAGGAACTTACAATTACCGTTGCTCGCAGGCAACAACAGATTAAAACTACAAAACGGGAATGCAAGACAAGCTGCGGTGTACATAGGCAAATACAGTTATTCCCAACATATTATTTATTTTTTTATATATTCTTTTATACGAACTTATGCTGCCATTGTACTTGATAAAATTGTTAAAGGATTCAAAGGCTGTGGGGAGAGAAAAAAAAAAATGTTTGCTTTTCGGGCAGACAGCTTGGTTGGATTGGTTTAGTTGGATTTGGCGAATCGCTTGAGCTGTCGCAGTCGATAGATATCGTTGGTGGGCGGCGCCGTTGTCTGCAGCTCATCGTCGCTGTCATCGCCGCCGGGGAGTAGGCGACGTCGGCGCGGCGCCATTGCCGTAACGCTATGCTGTACGCCCGTATACGTGCTCGTGTCCACAATCCAGTGCACCGACTTGGCCAAATCGAATATCTTCAGCGTCAGATCGTTGTCACCATTCGGTTGGGGTGCAGCTGCAAATGGCGAATACAGATTAAGTTCGGCCTGACAATGAATACCTTTTGTGCTTATTGCTATATGAACATTACTTAAAAATATAAATGGAAAAAATGGGCCAAGTTATGAAAAATTAAGTGTCAATATTACAGAACGACTATAAGCAAGTCTTGTTGCTTGCATACATTTCAAAGTTGCCACAAATATGACAATACTCTCTCTGTGGCATGGGTATAATACCAATGTGTATATAGACTTATAGTCTCTAAAATTGACCTTATGTTTTCTCACTATCGGGCACATGGCTTTGGTATTGGTATTGGGCAGAGGCACAATAGATTCAAGTGCTCGCCGTGCGCAATCTCTAAGCATAATGATCAAATTTGTTGGATATAACATACACTCGGGCAGATTTAGACGCATAAAGATGTCAAAGAGCAGCTCTACGCTGACAAATGGTCCACGGAAGCTATTTGGTGGCGGCAGGGCGGCGCATAGAGCGGCCAGGGCAGGTGGCTGCGGAAAGACGCCGCCAGCGAGCGGATGGGCGCCAGGATGAGCGCAGGAGCGCGGCTTAAATGGTATCATCTGTGAAAAATCGGGTCGCGGCAGCGGCTGTGTCGCCTCCCCATCTCCGTCGGCTTCGCCACTGTTGTGACTATTTGCACCGCTGCCGACACCGCTCGTCTTATTTAAAATGATGCCTACGTTCTAAACAAAAATAAATGATTCGTTAATTAAGTTTGATTGTCAAATAGATTCATGATTGAAATATTTACCTCTGCATAGCCAATGGACTTGAGCTCGGTGCTGGTGCAGGGATACATGTCCAGGAACTTGTAGCGATCCACGAGCTGTGCCGTTTCCTTGCCCTCGTACTCTTTTAGCTGCCAAATTATATTTATATTAATAGGATGTCTTTGGAATTAATCACTTAATTGTACAACTTAGTACACAGCTAAAGTGAGGCTAAAATCGTCTACACACAAAGTTTAGAGAATGCTACCATTAAAAACTTTTCAAGTGACTGCTTAATGAATTAGTTATCCAATTAATTTCGATAAAGATCACTTTCAGATCACTGTCACCAAAACTGTGTGTTGCTGTATAATGTCTAGTAATGAAGTGGTACATGGCAAATGTGTATTCTGTTGTTCGTCCTGTATCTTCGGCTGAGGGCTGCGGAGCTGTTTCTCCTTCTGCTCAACGCGAAGCCTCTCCTGGAAATTCTCCAGATGCCTCTCCGCTGGGTTGTGTGTATGTGTAGAGTGTCCTTACCCTGCACCACCTAGCTGTATGTCTTGTTTTGTGCTGTCTATTTAGGAGTTGGCTGTTTCTTATGTACCTCTACGGGTTGTTGCGCAAATGGTTACACTCACATTTTCAAAGACCGCACTACGTCGTCGCTCCACTTTCAGAATACTGGACAGATCGCCAATGTTGGACTCGAACTCAAGGAAGCGATTCCATACCTCCACGCTCTTGTGTGCCGATAAGCCACCGGAGCTAAGGACACGCTCGAAGAGCACTCGCGTATTGTTATCCTCATTCAAATGGGAGAGATAATCAATATAACACATGACATATTCGGGACTGCCGCCGAATCGCTTGAGCCCAAGCTCAAAGATGCGAAATGCGATCTCCTTGTCCTTGGAACAGTAATACTCCATCAATGCGGCCGCCACAAAAATGTGATACCGCGAACGCACATCCTCCCGTGCCTTCTTGAAAATGCCACGAGCCGATTTGATGCCCTCAGCGCGACGGGCAAATTTCATGTACTGCACGTAAACCTGAATAAAAATAAAGAGAAAAAGATTGAGCATTAATCGACTATAATTTAAGTATACAAGCTATCTATGACTGACTACGATTGCTTACCAGGGTGGGATCAATGTCGGGCAACGTGAGCAGCTTGTTGTACATGCTGTGGACCTTTTCGTACTTGAGACGACCCTCCTCGAAGTCCGCGTAGGCGAAATAGAGCAGCGCATTGCGATTCAGTACACCATTGATGGAACGCTCCAGAATGTTTGCGCATTCGTCTGCAAAGATTTTCGCCGCTTGCACATCCTGCGTGTGGAGAGGGGCGAGTGTAAACGAATTGTGTTAGTTTAATTGAAAGTGGCAAGTTTGATAGTTGTTTGAGTATTTTTAAGTGATCGTTGACGGGTCGAGTAAAACGCGTGCGGCCAATGCCAAAGGCAACGCGGCAAGTGGAGTCAATCTTCTGTTTGTTTTCTTTTTTTTGTATTTTTTCTTTGCAGCTGCCACGTGCCGTGTTACCCAAGGGGCGACACTTCACAATATAGCAACAAGAGACAGAATTTTTGGTTGTTTTTTTTGCTGGCATAGATGATTTTCTATTTGCAACAACTGCAGCAGCTGTTTGTTTAGTTTTGGTTTGTTTGTTTTGTTTGTAATTCGACTACGCACGCCTTTCTCGGTGAGAGCGCGCGCACTGGTGTCCAGAAATTGGGATGCCTGATGCCAGACAGCCGGGTGATGTGTAAGCACCAGCAGGCACTGCTCTGTGGCAAACATGACGCGACGTGTGACCAGCGCCGTATCCTCGGTGCGCAATGGATTCGATTTCTCATAGGTGATGAAACGCTTCCACAGCTCCACCTGTTTGGTCTCCTCTTTGGTCAGCGTCGGCGGCACAGCGGGCAAATTACGATTTAGGCCCTTCGTATGATACTCCAGCTCCTTGGCCACGCGACGTGCATTCATATAGTCCCTATAAACAAATATATAGCAATCAGTATCCAACATGTGTTGAGCTTAGTAGCATACAAATAATTCATATTGAGGGTAAAGTGTAAAAATGGGCAATTTAAGGCAATAATACGCACTTGGAACGCTCCAGACTCATTTTCTCCGAGATTATGGGATTGATGTTCTGCTCAAAGGCAATATAATCCTTCCATAGTTGCTCAATGCCCACAATGGGCGTGATGACCGCCTTTTGGTACACGCGACGAACGGCGGTTATCTTTTGATTCTCCGCATAGTTACCAACGGCCTCAACGCCGCGCAAGAAATAAATGTAATCCTGCCAAATGCTAAACGAATGCAAATCCATGCCAATCTTTTCCAGTGCAAAATCATACGCCTGCGCCATCTTCTCTCTATGCACATGGAAATACAGTAAGGCTTAGTATGTAATGTAATTCAAATCAGTTATGGCTTGGCGTACTTATGTGTGCTTAGGCCGGCTTTGGTCTCCTTCACATAGGTTAAATATAGCTTCCACAGGTCAATGTTGAGAATTTTGACCAGACATCGCTGAAAGAGCTTCTCGACACGCTCATAGTAGCGGCTACGCATCTCCATCTCAATGTACAGCTTCCAGTAGCGGGCCGTTGTGGGAAACACATTCACCAAAGATTCGTAAAGACTGCGCACCTCGTGAATAGGTCGCGTTTGCGCCTCGCGCAACATCACCGACCACGACTCGATGTCATAGGGACGCAGCTCGACGACCTGTTGGGCGCGCACCAAACGCTCCATGCCCCATTCCTGCACATAGCACAATTTGCATTTTAGTGAAAGCACTTATTGACATTTTACTATACCGTAACATACTATATCAATTTTAATTAGATCCCGGGCCGATGTCATTGTGCTGGTTGGTGTTGCCTGCACCAAAGGCGTTTTATTCATTGATTCGGCCGTTACGGCGGTTTTGGGCACTTGTTAGTGCAGCACTTTTCTCAAATGTTAAATCACAAAATCAACACCAACAAAAAAAATCGGAAATCAATTTAAAATTCCATATTTTATTTGCTAGAAAATTATCAAAGTTGTCTACAATAAATAAAATGCGGCTTGATAATTTAACAGTGTTGTGTAGTAGTTTTCAGAACTGGTTCACATTTGGGATCAGGTTCACAGTCCATACGAACTGCTGTCAACTATCGATTAACTTCCGATTGGGATATAGAACAGGATGATTTTTAAATTTGCATTCTGAGTGTTCTGATAGGAATAATTTTAATATACCATTTTTTTTTTTAATATCAATACAAGTAACGTATTTTGATAAGTGCATATAAGAAGAAATAAGATATAAGATCGCACAATATGGTTTTCCAATACTTCGATAGTAGCGTTGAATTTATCTTTGAAATATATTCACCGATAAGTTTTATTTCACTTTCAAAATGTATAAGCTGTAATTAATATGACTGTATAATAGTTTATTAAACGAATTCAAATACAACTGAACCCGGATTACTCTAATACATTTTTGCGCTACTTTACCTTTCAAATATTTTACAAAATCTGCTTATTTGCCCACTATTGGGGTCTTATAGCAGCTTGTTGCGTTTGCAATGTGGCGGTAACAGCAGGCTGACGTTACAAGATATATCGTGACATGTTGGAGACTTATCGATATATATACCACAAGTGTATAAGTTTACAATACATCGAAAAAATATCAAATAACAAAACGAAACGAAACAATCAAGCGTGGCAATCAACCGAAACGAAACGCATTTAACAGCAGACATATTTAAAAACAAATAAAAATATATAAATTACGTAAATTTGGCGTAGTAATCTCACGTGAAAGATGGCGATGAGCTCAACGTTATAAAAAAATCATTGTGCACTAATTGCAAGTGACAGTTTTAACTGCCAAAAAGGAGAGAGAGTGTGTGCAAAGAGTAGACACACACATACGCACACACTCGAAGGAGGCACACACAGATAGGACCAGCTGTTGTGTTGAACAACGACAAAAAGAGGTTAGCATTAGCGGTACATTTAATTGCTTGGTAAGCAATCAATACAGTTAACTTGCGCTTATTTGTTTTGCTATTGTTTTCGCTCTTGTCTCAACGAATTTCTGTTTTTTTTTTGTTCTCATTTGTGCATTTCGAGCTTTTTAATTGAATTTAAATAAATTATTCAATGGCAATCATTGAGCATTGGTGGCAAGTCCGATCTGAGTGCGGACGCCGTCACTTTCCTGTTGATGTATTTGTGTGCCTTGTTGTCGTTGTTATTGCTTCTATATTGGTATAAGTGAGCTTATGTTTATTGCTCTTGTTGCCATCAGTACTGTTTGCCAGCGATGCGGTAGCAGTTTATTGACCGTCTATGTGAAAAAAAATATTAAGTGCGCACTGTGAGTCTGTGCTGGTGAATGTGATTGTGTGTGTGTGTGTGATAAGGAATAATAAGTATGTCACACGGACAAGCACGGTGGCAACAAACACATGGCGGCTTTTGTGTAAAAATGGAGCACAAAAACTTTTTGCTGATTGTGATTGCATACTAAGCTGTATGTGTGAGTGTGTGTGTGCTTGCGCGAGTATGCGTGTGAAAGGGAAAACTCACGTATGCATTCGCACGCACACACACACACACATACATTGGTGTCAGTGTCATTTGATGAAACACGTTCATACTTGCCCTTTTTTTTATCCGTCTCGCTCTCTCTTTCTGACCTAGTGCCACCTCTATCCAGACACTGACAACTTTCAACGGTTTTGTGTTTTAATAGCACATACAAAATTTTAAAGCATTAAGTGACCTACGGCTGCAGGCGTGTGGGTCTTGTCATACTGAACTGCTTGCCTACATTCAGGCGCACACATACATGTGCATACACACACACACACACATGCACCGTTTTTTTTTTTATATATGTACGTGGATTGCATACGCCACATCAGTCGCATTTGACTCTTTGCAAGCAAGTAAACACGGCAATTATTTGGAATGGCAACTGTTACGCACGCATTTGAACTCAAATGCACACAGATATACACACACACATACATACGCATACAGTGATATGTCATAAATTCAAGCGCTTCGTTTTTCGAGCGAATTCTGATAAAGAAATAATTTAAGTTTCAACATTTTTTAATTATCTATACAAAAATATAAAAATAAGAAATCCAATAATGCATTAAAATCAATAGATATTGATTGATAATTGATAATTAAAAGCGTAATATAGTTAAAAGCATTCGCAAAAAATATTGTTAAAATGTAAATATTCCAAAATTACTTACCTAAAAATCAAAAATATGTTTTTAAAGTACGAAAACGATTCCTCGTATGTTTATAAGTAACATTTTTGAGCGATCACTGTACTCAGTAAAATTTTTGAAATTAAGTTGGATATTCTTATGTAATAATATTCATACTTATCTCGTTTATCCCTCTTCCATCCACTTTCGCTTTGGCAAATTGCTTTCAGTTTTTAATGGGTCCTCTGCACCAATTACTCATATAATATGGCGCTGATTGGGGTGGTGCCGGGGGGAACACACCTGGCTCGTCCGCTGATTGATTATCAAATCGCCTCCGAAACTTGCAAACGACAGTTCAACAATAGACCTGCCACAGTGCCACATAGGCAGCTGCAGTAATGTTCCGATTTTTGTTCATAGCTTTTTTTTTTCCTCAACTTTTTTGCCTTTGTTGCGAGTAAGTTTGGCTCGGGTGCAACTGTAGAAATCGCATGTCTTCCCATCATCAAAATTTCATATTAATCATTCAATTGCATTAGTTGGACGACGATGACTATTATATATGTATATGCTATGAATTTGTCCATAAAATGACAGCATATCAATATATATTTGTGTACACTCTCAAATATGTGTCATTAGCTCAACAACAGCGATATAAAAGTGTTTTAAATACAAACTAGAACTAAAAAGGTAACAAATGAAAACATTTGGTTTTCGAAGTCATTTTGATACGCGCAAATAATTTCTTATTTGGTTCAATTTGGCTAAAGTAATTTCACTTTTTTTTGTTTGAATCTATTGATTTTTGTAGGCCAGTTTAATGGTAATAGTTAAAGTGTCTTTAATGTTTTTGTGGGCTGCAGAAAAGTAAAGAGAAAAAAGAATGCTGTTAAAACGAATAATGAATCTTGACCAATAGGTTAATTAACTCGCAAGGCAACTTGTACAGCTCTCTATTCAAGTACTATTTTTATATGTATATGTGTATATAATGTATATATATATATATATATCATCATTTGCTTTTTTTTAATATTTTAATCAGCGTTCGATGCTTATCAGCTTCATAGCTCAATTAAGACGAGGCCAATCGACTAAACGCTTGCGATCTCTGAATGTTCGACGACAAACTGTACAGATCTGAATATACATATATATGTACAGCTGTATGTATGTATGTATGTGTGGTATAATGCTTTCATATAGCGCAACTGAAGTACGGGACGACCTAACAATAATATTTGCTTTTTATAGCAGTTATTTGTTGACAATATTTGTTTTGCATTTGAATAACATTATTTGGCTTATTATTGCTGACGCGCCGAGCAGCAACATGCAAATGGGCCAAAAGAGTGGCAAAGAGGGGGTATGAATGGAAAGTGGAGCGGGAGAACGGAAGGCCAGAGGTTGAGGTAGTGTTTGTTTGAGGTATGGAGGATGTACCAGTTACAATAGTTAACGACATGAAAACGACTAATTTGACTATTGGCAAAGGCAGTGCTGAGGACTCCCTAAACAACTGTTCATTTCTATACCCTGCACACATCGACATGCACACAGCGGGTATGTTTAGTTGTTTACAATTACGGAGTATACCTACATACATGGAGACCACAAATTTGCCATGCAAACTCTATCATAACGATTAATATTGCGGGTCATCTTTAATAAATTAATTTTTGGTACTACATTTTTACATACTTAAATTGCTCAGAAGTAAGCCAGTTAAATTGCATGAACTGCAGATCAGGTAAGGCTATAGAGTATCTGCTAGTCAGGCACTCCCAACTAGAGTGGGTCTGGCAGGAATTCGACTCCTCCAACAAATCGCTGTGTGACGTGATAACAAATAACCGCAAATTGTTGCCAGACAGAAATTCAGATTTTTGTGTTGTGCTGTATCCAATCAATGTACAAATGTTTGTACATAATTTCGAGACCCTCCCTCTCTGCCCCTGTCTCTGTCTCTCCCTCTCTCTGTCTCTGTCTGTCTATGAGGACCCAGAGGCTTTGTATGATTAGGTTCTCTGGGATATACCACATCAATGTCAAGTCTGTAGTTTGCTTTGTTGCTTGAGCCCAAACGGTTTAGTTGTGCAGTTGTCGCTAAGCTTAAAGTTTAAATATTTTTCATATATACACGTAGTATATATATATATGCTTGTATATATCCATGTCCGATCTAAGTGTTGTGGGACAACCGATGCGTGTTGGCGATAAGTTTGTGCCGCGTCTCAGCGTGCGACGCATCTACAACATGAAGTGCTTTCGCCCGGAGCGCTACCAGCACGAGGTCGCCAATCATTATCGTGACTTTAAGTTGCAGCAATCGTCACTGCATCTGAACCGTCGCTACCCTCAAGGACATTCGCGTCACCATCGTCACCGTCGCCACCCACGTAGTCGCCATCGTCCCTTAGCTCCAACGCACCCATCAGCCTCCAGTGTTCAACATCGTTGTGAGCTACCCACACATGTCCACTACTTTCCCAGGTACACTCAATAATGCCAAACCGCTGCTTTCAATCGCCTGGTTCTAATTCATAATGGATTCGAAGAAGCCATAATGCAGTTCTGTGGCAATTTTTAGATTTCGCCTATGAGTTTTTGTTTGAAATCCATCCCTTTCACTAAACTTAGAATATAACATTTTGAAATTAATTGAAACATTCTACTTATTGGGCGATCACTGTTCAAACAAGCATAATATTAATTGAAATGGGTGTGTGTATTTGTGAGGTTGTGAGTGTGAAAGTGGGTGTCGTTAATATGTATATAGGTTACAGAGGGCCCTACCCCAGAACTTGCGCTATCATTGGCCAGCGGCAATATGGCTGACATGAAATTTCCGTCACATCTCCAGCTCGGGTTTCGTGGCCCTTGCCACCACCACAACCAGCACCAGCACCACCCCCTCCGCCTCCGCCCCGTCACAACTGACGTCAGTGACAGCGATTTGATAAGCTCTGAGCTGTGAGCTGTGCTGTGGGTTTATCCACATTTTAATGATTGCATAGAAACATACATACGATACATATATGGATATATGTTATGCAAAAGGTGGGGGCAAAGTGCAAGAGGGAATATCCCCTAGGAAAGCGTCAAGTCAAATGCATTTGGCTTCATGAAACATACATTGAAGAGGAGCTAGGGAAAGAGCGTAATTTTCCAAAGGAATATTCCTGTCACAAATATACAAAAAAAAAAATAATTTGCCTTTCAGCGTTTAGTTTAAGAATTTAACGATTCGCGTTGAAGAATATCCAGAATTTGAAAGAATTTGTCAGTTAATAAAAATCTGGATGTCTGCTTTTTATTGCTGTTGTCCACCCTACCCTTAAAATAAGCTTTTGCGATATTCACTATTGAAGCACTAGAATATCGAGAAAAAGAATACAATTATTAGTGTCTTTTTATAATGATCATTGAGTTCTCAATGTTTTCTTGTTATGGATTCTTGGAATTCGGAAAAAAATGAATATCCTTCGCAAAAGCTAGCTAATGGAGCAGTACAGTCCAATTCATTTATATTATTTTATTTAACTGTTATATCAATTATTGATTATATGAAATACACCAGTGAGGTACTGGCCTGTGGTAACCTTTGACTGAAGGTAATACCGCTGGGAGGCCATTCCGAGTGCCACATCATCAAAAACAAAATGGAGACACTTCCGCGTCGTTCCTAACCTCACTTGTTGACATTGTCCATAAGCGATAACGATAAGTAAATAACTGTACTCTCTATTTGTTTCATTGTGTGTGTGTTTTTTTTTTGTGAATTGCTTGATTATTATATATTGGCGAGCCACAAGCCAAACCCCACCTATTTGGTTATATTCTCATTCTCATTCTTTTGTCTTTCTGCATTTTGTGTTTCATTTCATTTGTGGGTTGTCTGTTTGTTTTGCCGTAGAATGTACATGTGTGTGTATGTTATATGCTGTATGTACGTGAATGGATTTTAGGTGATTGTTTGTGTTTGTTGGTGGCATTGTTATAATTAATGTTTGCCTTCTTTCCGGCCTCGCTTTTTATGGTTGGGGCTAATTACAGATTCGGCGATACAATAACAGCAATAACATACAACGATACATTGCGTCGCATCCAGAGCGCCAAAAGCTGCGACCAACTGAAGGCGCTCGTTCAACGTCAGTTAAACTGACACAGGGGCGCCGTCAACCATTTAGCAATTAGTCAAGGGGCGGCAATAGCAACTACTACTGGGACGAGCGCGAGGGCGCGTTACAATGACGATGACGCCCATAACAACAACAACAACAACATCAATACAAACACAAACAAATCGTCAGAACGCCGCAGTGGTAGCAGCAGGAATTATGGTCACCGTGTGCTAAATATTAATACGACAAAGGTGGAAAACCTAGCAAAGCATCGCATCGATCTATACGCGTACTTGCAATTGGCCAGCGGCTACTACGAACGGGGGTTGCATGCCAATATAAAGTACCTGCAATCGATAGGCCAGCGTAATGCAATAAAGCAACAGCAACATCATCAACAGCAAAAGCAGCAACAACAGAAACAGAAGCAGCGCCGTTATTCATTGGAAGCCTGGCCGCAGCAGCAAGCAGTTGATGATCCGTCGCAGCAGCAGCAGCAACAGCAGCATCAGTTGAGCACATTTTTAAACGATTTGCAACGTTGCCAGACGGGGCACGAAAACATCAACGGTAACGCCAGAACAGATGCTATTCGCGTACACATAACGCCGGCAAGGGACAGCATGTGCGATTATGCAAACAGGCAGTGTAGCGACAACAATATCAATAACAAAATTAATCATATTAACAGTAGCAGCAGCAGCAGCAGTAACAGTGTCTTTACAGAAGTACCCGATCAGCAACAGCAGCAGCGCAAGCTTTATGAAATTATCGATAACTTGAGTCAATTGCGCCTGTGCGATAGCAGACTGCCGCTCATTACGCTCACCGATTATACACAACAGGTGGCGCTCTATGGCGCCAATTTTGATATTGCTGGCAATTGTCAAATGCAAATACCCAACGAAGCCAGACCACCAACATAATACAACTGAAATATTCGTACAACAATAAGTAGCCACAACAGCCAGTGCAATCAATTGCCAAACGAGAACAAACAAACAAAATAGCACAGCTCAGCCCAGCACTGAACAAAGCGAAAGTGCCGCACGTCATCGGAAATCGTTTTTATATGCAAACGGCAGACAAACAACGACCAAAGCAGAAGCAGCAACAACAATATAACAACAAAAGCCTGCTACAGCTAATAACGGGCTAGAACACAAAGATAAAACGGATTTTGAGCCAAACTATTGCGTATTTGGCGTCGCGTTCGAACAATGGTTGCGGCTGCTGCCGACGTACAAGTTACAGCAACAACAGCAGCGACGTTAGCAGCGACAGCGGCAACGACAACTTTAACGAGCGGCAGCATTCAATTTGCCGCATTAACGGCCGCCAGTGCCAGCGATTCACAAGCATCGACATCTAATCTGAATAAAAACAATAACAACAGCAACACCAACACCACCAGCAGCAGCTTCATCAGCAGCAGCAGCATCAGCAGCAATCATATTGATAAGCAAGACTGCATCAGCAGCACGAGCAGCAGCAGCAGCAACAGTAAAAACAACAACAACATGTCAGATGTAACCATTGAAGCAGCAGGTGCCGACGATGCAACAACAGCAACAACAGCAGCAAAGACAACAACAACAACAGTAGCAACAGCAACAGTTGCAGCAACAACAACAACAGCAGCGACAGCAACAACAGCAGGTGTAGTAGTTGCAGCGGTGCCAACCAAAAGTGCCGTTAGTCAGCGCAATGTGGACATTAAAATTGAAAAGACCAGTAACATGGAGGCTGCGACCAAGCAGTTGACCAAAAAGGTGCTCAAGCTCGATTTGGGCGCCAAGAATTTGGACGAATATTCGCTGAAGTCACCAAAGTCACCCATAGCAGGTGAGTTTCAAAACAAAAACGATTAATAATCTCAAATCGAGATGCATTCAGATTCAAGGCTTTCTACTTTACTGCGAAATGCTATTCATTTTCATCACATTTATGTAATATCTATGAAAATTGTTTTCTCGAAACTTCATTTGTGCTATAGCTGATTCTTTTCTTATTAATGTTGCGTGCCTTAAGGTCTCAAGTGTCATTTCGTTTCAATTGATTTTACCATGAAATTTGACACAGACGCATACAAACACACACACACACACACTCGCATACACACAAAGGCATAAACACAATTGATATTTTGTTTCTATCTGGCCACAAAAGCCGCATACGGAACCCAATCTAAGAATCGCTCGTAAACATAAGTTTCGATTGGGTTTATGGGGCTAACGCTGATTGCACCACGAGATCCCGGATCATATAGACTGTGCAATACCAATTAAAAATTCTTAATATATATAGTATGTGCGATCTTCTCAAGTAAAGTGTTTGCCCGAATATATTCTAAAATTTATTTGAATTATCTAGAGACCATTCCCAACCAACTTCTTTTCAATTGTCACCCTGCCACAAATCAATTAAAATCGCAAATCGATATTAAATTTAAGCTCAATTTTTTGATAGATTGTTAAACACAAAGAAGTTGAATGTGGCTTTTATTATACTCTTTTCACTTTTTTAATACATTATCATTATCAAGTCGATCATATATTGTTTTCTGTGTAGGTAATTCCTTGACTGTTAGAAGTTACAGGGTATCTGACAGTCGGGCCCCTTCATGGTCGATAGCAATTACGTTCGATTTGCCTTATCGCCGCATGTGTGACTTGTTTATTTTGATTTGTTTCATTTGTTTTTATATACATATATATATTTTTTATTGTGCATTTATTAATTGTGTATTTAAATTCACAGCACGTCTGCCGCATCAAACATCATTGACGTCATCGGTGGACGTTGAAGATCGCAAGACTTTACGAGAGGCCTTATATCAGGGTATATTTCATCGTCATCGACGCACCATTTTCGCCGTGGGTAGTTTTCTCCGCATGCTCCGCAGTCGCAATTCCCAATATAACACCATACGCAGCTCCTCGGAGGGCGAGGATATCGATGAGGTTAGATAAGAATAGAATACATCTATGTTGTAGATGCTATCTATCATATGTGCTAGCGAGACAACACAACATAACAAATACATCACGAATATTCTCTATGACAAAAAAGAACCACAACAACGAAAATTTTGAAATATTTTGCAGTTTTAGTATTAGTTTTTTTTTTTTTTTTTAATGGAACATAGAGTTAAAATATTGTCGTTTGTTGTGGTTTTCCCATATATATACATTTATTTTTGTTGTTGTTCTGTTTGGTATGATTTGAGGGGGGATTTGTGGGCAGACTGATCCAATATTGAAAAAGGCAGTATGTTGTTTTTGTTAAGCATACCCTTAGTATCTGTAGTATAGCACATTGTATAGATCTTGAAAATCATTGCATGTCCCTGAATATGTATATGTATTGGTATATATTATCTGTGGCTCTGTTTAAAGTTTAAGCACACACACACACACACACACACAAATACATACAATCTCATTTATTGTCATGTTAAGCTGACGCATAAACGTAGCAATATATACTGAGATATTAAGAAAGAAATGAAATGAAAGTCGAACGTCTTCAACTCGAATTAATGAATCGGAGCTTACATCGAAACGGTCCAAAATGTCAATTTCGATGTGCGATTCTCGTTAAATTTACTTCGAGTTTGAGAAGTTCGACTGCATTTGAATACCAAATAATGAAGGCAGCCCAAAAGCCCCAACAAAGCAACCATAAGACTAGCCACAATGTTGTGTTTAGCATTTAGTAGAGGAGAATATCGTGAGAAATACCAAGAGAAATTGACAATTCGCCAGAGCCATATTAAGTTGCACTAAAGCTTAAGCCGACTATTAATTTGGACACGTTTATTTGTATTTCACCCAACAATGCATTCCAACAAAAGAGCTTAGATCAGTTTTTACATACTATACAGATTCCCTCCCTCTTCCCATCTCTATCTCTCTCTCTCTTTTTTTTTTCTCTCTCTCTCTCTCTTTTTTTTTTCTCTCTCTCTCTCTCTTTGTCTCTTATTCTCACTCTTAATCTTCTACTACTCCCCCTCCACACTGTGCTAGCAAATCTGAAAGACGCCTTATCTATATAAACAAAAAAAAAAACAACAAAAAATTATAATAAAAATAAACCTAGTGTTAAAAGCCTTTTTCTTATATAAGCTAATTGTGAACCCAAACTTGATGAAGCATGAATATCTTTGTACTATATAGTATACGTGTAGTACTCTAAAACTGTTTATCTGTAAATCTGTGTAAACTGAAATCTATTTAAATTCGCTGAACATCGATGTTGTTCTTTCGAAACCTTTGCGTAGAGTTTCATCAGAAAGCGAGAAAGAAAAAAAAAAACCAAAAACCCATATCTATAAGTTAGTTTGACATCATGTTCGTCTGCTTATTTCGATATATATGTATAAACATATATCAGCCTTATGGCCACCATTGAATCAATCGTTTTTTTTTTTGTTTTTACCAATTTCAATGAGATATATATCTTGAAATTTAAGAATGTCTTATTAACTTTTCGATCTTATTATAATAGTTTTCCGAATATACTCATCCAATGTATTTAACATATTTTGATAATAACACTTAACGCTTATTATGTACAAATTCAATCAACACACCCGCTTAATAGTAACACAGTTTTCAGTAAAGCCATACGAAACATAGACAATTCCTTGGAGACCCAGTCAATAAATATATCGACAGCAGTCGTATCGGATTTCTGTTTCATATAGCTGCCATAGCAAGTCAACGTTGAACATGTTTAGATTTTACGAATATCTTGACCAAACTTTTTGCCTTATACAATATGACCAAATTTTATTATATAGCTACTATAGGAACGATCGAAGTGTTCATTTTTTGATTTAATTTTTTGTATTATTGATTGATTGATTTCTTGAACAAAGTCATCAAGCCTTTTACAATTTATACAAAACTGAACCAAACATGATTCGGACAACTATAATTGATTTTTAGTCCTCTGCAAGTGTATTAAAACTTCGGCATGCCGTTGTGAGCTTTTCATTTCTATTGTTTTCCCAGTTTTATTTGCTTCTTTTGGTATGCTTCAAGTCGGTTTTCATTGCAAAGGGAACAAAAATCTTGTAAAATGTAACGTTTTTTTAATGCAACAATTTGATATACACACAATAAGCGCGAATTGTATAAATATAATACATATGTATAAACAAAAGCCTAGTTATAATTAAAACACACACAGAAACTAATGTATACCTCTTGATTTTCAGTAAACACGCTATACACACATATAAGTATGTTTGTATACATTACATAATATATATATATGTATATACGTATGTATATATTTATATATATATTTATTTATATACATATGTGTTCTAGAGCATTTTTGTTTAGTGCTAGAGAACTAATATTTAAAAATTTTGTACAGCGATATACCCGAAATGTATGTATGCATACCCTATCTGTATGGGCTAAAAAAATGCAACAACAAAACATAAATACAAAAAAACAACAACAAGAAAAAGGAAAACCAACACGTTCATGACACAAAAACCAAAAATGTTGAAAATTGTTTAGTAGTTAAATTTAATATGCTACATATAATATATGTATTTAATTATTACTAAATGCATATATATTGATTACTGATACGTTTTTTATTTTTTTTTTTATATTTAAATAAAAACCAATAGAAATTCAATTTAATGCACATTTTTGCGAACGCTTTTTCAACCTTTTTGCAGTTTCTCAAGGCGCGTAAACTTTTCAAATTCCCGCATCTCTTCGATCGCTAAGGGGAAACCACACCAACTAAATATTGAATGAATTGAGAGCTACTTCAAATGAAATTTGTATTTAAAGTCATATATTATATATATCATCATATATACACACATATATATATACATATATATATATATATATAATTACCTATATATATTTGTTATAACTGAAACATAATAAATCATTAAATCAGCCAAATAACCCTTGCGGCCTCCACCAATTCGCATTTGGCAACGTGAAAATTGGCAATGTCATTGGGGCTCCAAGGATGCCAGCGTTGCTCATTTGGCTCAGAGCAACAAGGAACTGTGGAATAAAATAGTTCATTTAATTAATTTACCTCAGTCGTATTATCATATATTAATATTATTATGAAGATACTTCAAGCACTACGACCTGCCTCCTTCTGAGCCTATAGCTCTGCCATCAATGCAAATTCCTGCGCGAATTCGAGAATCTTTTTCGGGTTGAAGGGTTCTGTGGCCTTCAAGCTTAAATATGCTTCCTGGCTAAGACGATGTAATGTGCTATGATCTGCTTTGAAGATTCTATTTCATTATCACAAAATTGGCACAGTTCGCTACTGACTATATCTAGTTTAGCTAAGTGTCCTGTTAATAGATCGGTAAGTATTCAAAGTAAAGAAAGAAGAAGCTAATATTGTGTTTATTTTCTTAACACCGATGGTTGGCTGCAATATTTTAATGTGCCGCAAAATAATTTTCAGTTGTAGAATATTTAACAAGTTGATAAACTGTGACTGACAATTTGATAACTTTAGAACTGTTTGTTAAATATGCCAGGAAGAAGACAAAAACTAACCTATCTGACTCAAACAGGTCAATATATGAAAGTATGGTAAGTCAGGAACCTTGCTGGGAACATGAAGCAAAAACTTACTCTAAGTGAACCACTCACCTGCTGCGGACTAGAGGCAACCGCATAGTTGCCCCCATCGACGGCCTTCTGGATGGTGGCGCGTATGTTGGCCGCCTCTTGAAGATTTCGTGATGTCACACTGACTTTGGCAGCCTGAGACGATGGTACTAAATCGGGTCGCGTTAGCCAGGTGGGCTGCACCACCTGACGACTTGGCCTAAGAGCGGACGAAGGTGCTGCCGCAACCCAGGAGAAGCAGCGCATGCAAATGCAGATGCAGACAGAGATGTGGATGGTGGAACGCTTAGACATGCTGTTGTGTGACGCTGCACTCAAAGAGTGTTTTGTGAAAATGTGTGCAATGCTGAAGACAAACAAATTTATGCGAATTTTGATGGGGAAATAGAATTATAATTCTTGCCATTTATTTTAATCTTGGCAGTTAATCGCACGCTGAAACGTGCCCCAAGTGCGACAAGACACACATTGGGGTTTTGGAATACGATGGTTAGGGGTAACACAATAATTTTGACATGTGTATCGTTTTTACTTTACAATTTAAGATAAACTAGTTGTGTGTTTGTGTGTGTGTGTGTGTGTGTATGTGCACGACAGCAGAGAGAGGCAGGTTGGGGAGCGAGTGTGAGTGGGTATTGCTAGACGCATCAGTTTTGTGTATTATTAATCGACTGTTCGTCGTGGGGATCCATTGGTTCCTCTTTGATATGCACATCATCATCCTCCTGATCCTCCTTGCTATTCTCGTGCAACAGAACATATTCTCGAGAGCTGAAGCCAAACTTGATGACATCCTTCTCCATCAGCTCAAAGTATTTGCGTCCATCAATCTTTTTGTTATTGAGAAACGTGCCATTTGCCGATTCCAAGTCGATAAGATATAGACGAACACGCTTTCCATGACTGCCATCATCCCGTTCGAATGGCACGAGCCGATATTGGAGCGCCGCATGCTGTTTGGAGCAGCTGGGATGATCAACGGCCAGATCGACCACTTTGCGATCGCGTCCAACCAGAAAACAACTCTGCCTATGAATGTGAAGCGTTGGCAGCGCCGTCTCCCCCTTGAAAGGATACAGACGCCAGCGACGCTTCGGTTTGCGCGCCTCTGGTGGCTCCGAATATTTGACGACAACGCCATTCACTTTATTCGTATCTTCGGTGAGGGCACCACTCAATCCAAAATTCGGTTTCTCCTTTTCCACGGGTTCAGCATCATCGTTGGACGGCTGCGATTTATCTTTGTCTTGTGGTTTACCCCACTCAAACTGTTCGTCATCGTCCCGATTTCGATTGTCGTTGCGACGTTGATGCTGCTGACGGCGTGCTCCTCCTCCTCCTCCACCACCGCCACCAACTCCTCTATAGGAACGCTCACCCCGTGGGCTGCGACTGCGACTATGACTGCGTCTTTAAAATAAAATAGATATTAATTATCTATATACATATATATAAAAATATATTCCTCCATTATGGGTAGAATGTTACTCACCGGCGTCCCTCCGGCGACCGACGTTGGCGATCTCTTTCTCGACGCTCGTTGCTGCGCGGACGGTGGTGTTCTGAACGTCGATCCCTATCGCGATTTGGACGATATCGTTGTTGCTGCCGCTCCCTGTCCCTGTCTCTGTCTCTCTCAAGGTGGCGTTCCCGTTCCCGCCCGCGCGTTTTATTTGTATATTTCCCACCGGCTGTGTGTCGCTGGGCGGCAGCGCTGCGTTCGGGGCTGTCCCATTTGGAGCGCTGCTCCTGCACTTTGCTCTCCAGTGTTGCAGACTCACGTTTGATTTGTTTTTGTTCTAATTTGATTGCTTTCGATTTGGTTTTGACGCGTTTGACATCCTCCGAGGATTTTGAAGCATCACCGCTGCTGCTACTCCGGCTATTACTACTGCTGCTTTTGCTGCTGCTGGAAGAGGTGCTGGATGTGGAAGAACTGTCGCGAGTTGCTTTTCGTTTACGCGTCGTCTTGCTTTTCATGCGATTTGCCGCCTTTGCATTTGCATCGTTGTCGCTGCTGTGTTCTGCCGATCCGTTGTCGCTCCGCGCGGCACGCTCCCAGCTGCGCGCTTGGGCAGTTTTCATGATATTTTCCTTAGAATAATCAAAGTGCTGTTTGACAAATCGAAAAAGGGAAAAAAAAACCAATAGATTTGAAAGAATGCTATTGGTGATTCTGGCTATGTGCGGTTTCCACTTGAACAGCTGATGGCTTTAGAACTGTTGCATTTGAGTACTTATCGATATGCGGTTATCAACCACCGTGAGGCTGCGGGGACATTTTTGAATGAAACAACACTGCTTCGTGCATACGATTACAACAGGTGTGTAGGGCTAACTTTAAGGTGATCACATTCACCACAAGGTGGCGCTAAAAAAGTTATAGAACTTGTGCAAAAAGAAAAAGTTAAAAGGTGAGGCGCAGGCATAAGATATAGAATCAAAATCAATTACCGATAACTAAAGGAAGTTTTCAAATGTTAACCTTAATATGTTTGGATGTTAATTTTAGGTCTTAAGAACACAATTGAGGATTACAATTATTTTTCTTTGTAGTTGAGTAAAAAAATTTTATTAGTTTGATTAAATTATATCATTATTTTTGTTATTGCTTGCTTGTTTTCTTCTTTTTATTTTGAGGCTATAAAATTGCTCATTACTGACTATATTTAATAAATAAGAAATAAGCTTATTTGAATTCATTTGATATTTGCACAAGCATTGTATACCGATATATCAAAATAATGCAAGTAACACTATTTATCGATGTTTTAGTAATGCGATACTATCGCTTAAAAATGCATTTGTCGCTTACGCGATTAATCGACATGCTTAGCTTATCGCGTCAAGCTCCTCACAAAGCCCGTGCCCGTGATGCCGCTGCAGCTGCGTTAGACACATTTAATTTTGAGCAGAGCTTGCGAATTTAATTTTTAAGTTTTTTTTTGTGATAGTGTCTAGTGTGTCTGTGTCGACAACATGTTGATATTATTGAAATAGACACCAATAAAAAAAAGTTCGGCAAACGCAGTAGCAAGTCAAAAAGAAAAAAAAATATTCAATAAAAATTGCAAGCTGCAATTAAACGGGATTTTTGGCATTCACAATGACACCTTTTGATGATTTCGTTTATTTAATTAATCATGTGCTGCTTGGCGAAGAGCCGGTAAGTCGCAACAACAACAACAACACCAATAATATTACGCACACAAAGACAGTCGGCAACAGTAAAAATAATAACAACAACAACAACTACCACACAGACATTGATTTAATTCTCTTCTCTCACATTCAGACTATCGAGGATTTCATACTGCTTGTGGGCACACTGGTGGCCTTCATAGCGTTCATACTCTGGTGCTGTTTTCCCATACAGCCAAAGGTATGTACAAATACACGCACACGCAAACACTGACCCGCACACACACATATACACACGCACACACTAACACCCACACACACAGCTCATACACACACAGTCACACACTCATAGAAACATGTATGTATGCATTTTGTATGCATTCGCAGAACAGATATTAATTTCAAATTCGATTTTGCGCAGGAGCCGGGACAGCATCGTCAATTTACATGTAGGATCATTACGAGTCATATTAAGGCATTTGATAAGGCCACCAATACGGACAATGCCGGTGCATCATCATCGACGACGGCTTCGTCGACGGCCACAACCAGCAACATTGGCAAGAATATTGGCAAGAACATTGGCAACTTGGGTAACATTAGAAACTTGGGCAACTTGACGGGCCACATCAGCAACAACAATAACAATAATAACCACAACAACAACTTGGGCAACATTGGCAGCGCCTTCATCTTTAGAGGCGTCTCCAATTTGAGCGGCAATTCGCAATACAACAGCGGCGGCACATACAGCAAAAGCGGCACTGTTGCCATGCATAATTATTACGTTAAGAGCGGCCATCATTGCTGCACCTAAACTCTTAGCCAGGCCCAAGGCATTCACTCACTCACTCTCACTGGCTTCACAGCTTTGACGACCAAGTCAACAACCAAACCTTTCCAAACATCGCCTGCTTTGTAGTTGTTTAACATACAAAACAAATAACTTTTAAGATGTTTGATGTCTCGTTCATGTTCTCTAAATGTCT
Source organism: Drosophila macrothrix (assembly GCA_035042055.1). Taxonomy (NCBI): domain Eukaryota; kingdom Metazoa; phylum Arthropoda; class Insecta; order Diptera; family Drosophilidae; genus Drosophila; species Drosophila macrothrix. The sequence continues at coordinate 19,603,529 of JAWNLX010000587.1, read as the reverse complement.
CATAATAAGTGTGCCAATTGGTTGTTCAATAGCTAAAAGCTTGTTGAACATTTCACCCTCTTAACTCCTCCTTCTCCTTCTCCCTCCTCAACCTACTACCACTTGTAATTTGCAAGAAAATTTTGAATTGTAATTGCTCAGACTGATTTGTATCATGAAGAAATGGGCATTCTTAATGCACTTTTCCATGATAGATAAGACGAAAAGACAAAGACGTAAAAAAATGCGGATAGAGTATGGCGCAAGTTTTTAAAACTTCTCATTATTTGTAGTACGTATTAAATGTATTGCTTTCAAATACCAAAATTATAATATTTAAACAAAATACGGCAAAACAATGAAAACCAAGCAGCTAATTATAAGTATTTATTACGATAATTGCATATTTATACGCATGTTAATATGACTACAATCGCTTACAATCCCTCAAGACATTTGCCCGCATATAGAGCAAAAAAAAAAACTAATAATAACATAAGCAAACTCAAAAATCAATTAAAAAGCCGTTCGCTTTATTAAGTACATCCCACATATTTATGACGTGTAAAGAAAAAAATGAACAATGAAAGCAGACATTAAAGCGAACGGTTTCTACAGGGAGTTTGTGTCTGTGTTGTATCTATAAGATATTATTCTCGCCACATACACATGATCCACATCAATTAGCCAAGTTCTTAGTGATATGTTTTTCCCACTCAAATTATTTTTGTATTTCATTTCATTAACTGTATACACTACTTAAGATACGTATATATGTACTATGTTTGATCTCATTTGTCAACTTATTTATGTGATGAAAACTTAAAGAATTTCTTTAGTATGAAGGGTTATTAAACGATAAAAATCCCTTTTAAAAAAGAAATCCCACAAATAACTGTCTTTCGTTTTATCAATGGTGCGTTAATTATAGTGTATGACATAAGTATGTGCGCTGTGTACACTAATCAGCAAATCACATATAGACATTGGCCACTTGAGAGTCGAGTTAAAACGTGACACTTGAGTTTGTATACTCCGTAGCCGTGCAAAATCGGTAACAAGGGTATAATAAAATTGTGCAAATGAACATATGTAACAGCAAGTGGAAATCATTTTCGATTGTATAGACTATATATATATATTCTTGAACACTATAAATATGCTGATCTCACAGACTTTAAAAACTTTCATCTACTCGACAGAAAAGGGACAGGGACTTGATGTAAAAGCAAAGAAAGCAGTATCTTAACGGCAAATTGTTTGTGTGGCGATAGCAAACAGAGCAAAAGCAAATAGATGCAATGAATACAGTCTAAACAGAATAACATGAGCTACTTTAAATTGTAATGTGAAATAATTAAATGGCTATTGAGACTGCTATGAGAAAAGATTTAAATTGCTGTTGCCGGTGATTGCTGCATTATTTAAAATGTTCGTATACACAGAAATATTCCCTATACCCAAGTGATATGCTATGAATATGTTTTTTTTTTAATAGATTGTATTTATTTATTTCTTGCTATCAGATCAAAATGGTTAAAAATCACAATTGTCAATATTTGTCGTTATATGTATTTATAAATTAATAACAAAACGGTTTCAATGCACATTGCAATCGGTAACAATAGAGTCTACACATTATTATGGAATATCAATAGTTGTAATGCACGGATACATTCAATCAATATTTATTGTACATTATTAAGGAAGTCTAGCCAAAGGCTATAAATATCGCAGGGCACTTAATTAGTTATACAAATAGGTGGTAAATATATTTTACATACATATTTGGTTTCTATGTGGTAACTCGATTTAAGTTCTTAGCTTTAAGGTCTTCATCTAGATTGTTGCGCTTTGGTACCAGTTGAAAATTTGTGACGTAAGCAAAGCATTTAGCATAGGTTTGTTGTTCTTGCTTCTTTTTTTTTACATATAAATAGTGTAAAACAGGATATGGTTTGTAACAATTGATTATTTATACCTAAACAGTAGACAGTCTTACGGAGTACCTAAGCTAGTAAAACATAACAAAAAAAAAAACCAAAAACCAGACCTTATAATACTACTTGGTTAAACAATTTGTTGAAAAAAAAGGATAAATCGTTTTTTGTTTTTTGACAGCTCTACTAAACAACTTTAAATATTAATGACCTATGACATCTCATCAACAAAAAGGTTGAGCTAAACCTTGATCGATAAACACAATGAATCGAACTTCAAGATGTTGTATACACAAAAAAGATAGAACAGAGAACATAACCGAATCAATACCACACAGCGATCTGGTGCCAGCCAGAAGCTGAACGGTATACAGCTTGAACTCGATAATCGATTAACGATTAACGACTAACGATTAAAGAATTACAAACTGGAAGTGCAACTGCAACGGGAACTCGTGTGTTATTGTGACCCGCAGTCCATTGGAAAGAACACATTCATCTCGATCAAGATCTGTAGGACAATGAAAACCGCATAAACGGTAAATAGTGCAGCGCCAACACGCTTCGTTAGGCGATTACCGCTGCAGCTGAGTATCACAAACAGGGCAATTGTGCAGAATATCAGGATCAATATGTTATACTCGATGCCCTGGGTGCCAACAGATTGCTTCTCCCCAGTGCCATAGTTGATGCAGTTCTTCACAAACCACGGTACGCCCAGCGACAACAAAATGGCCAACGAATTGGCGCCAAGTGAATTTGAGACGCCAATACCACTTTCGCCTACAAAGGACAAAAAAAAAATAAAATAAATATATAAATAAAATGTAATAACCACTTGTTAAAAGGAGATTAGTTGTTTAGCTTGTGCTTACCATTGCGCAGTGAAATAAGACTAGATACCGCCTCGGGCATTGTGGAACCGGCGGCGAGGAAAGTGAGACCCATCACAATGGTGGGCACTCGAATAGCCACACCGAAAGCCGTTAACATCCAGACAATCAAATACGCATTGCCGCCAATGCAAATGATGCACATGATGAAGGACAAGGGATACAAACGACGATGCCTCATCGGATGTGGAATGAGGACGCGCAGCAGCAGTTTGATGGGTAATGTGAAGATCCACCAGCCTTTCATGAAACGCGATGCACTGTGCGGATACGCAAAGATGCTGTTCGGTAGCTCATCCTCATCTTCGCCATTCCCTGCAAGCAACGAAATAGTGTGAAGATGTCATAAGATTAACGGAGCACCGGTGATTTTTTATGGATCATAAAAATATGTAGTCCTTAAGCTTATCATCTCTTTACTGATCTTGATTACTGATTTACTGATTATGTTGTATTTGAAATGCGATTGGAATTAAAACTTACAATTCTTGGAGTGCGTTAAATTGGCCGTGGATGACATGGATGAGGTGTTCTCTGGAAAATTGACGACAAACAGACCATCACCAGAGAGTGGATCCTTTTTCAGCGGCAACTGAGCCTTGGCACTGTTCTCCGGTGGTTCCGTCAGATCTAAACAAAGTATAGCTAATGTTATAAAGATTACACTTTGGGGGGGGGGGGGCATAGATTCAACTAACCGTAACGCGTGGAGAAGCAACAGTTCATTCTGTCCTCGATAAAGACGCGTATGGCTGGCATAAACTTGTTGTTGTTGAACGTAATCAGATAGTAGAGGACGAGGAAGCCCATCATGATGCAAGACTCCACAAAGCTAATGCTGCCACCCCAGGCGAGCACCAGCAAAACGATCGTATTAAACGTATAGATGAAACAGTCACGTGCTATGGGCCACCAATCCAGCTGCACTGGCTGTGTAAGCAAGATTAACCCAATCAGTATCCACAACCCCAAATCACTCTATCTGTGTGCGTGTGTTTACCTTATTGATGCAGAGTGCGGCAAGGCCTGCAACGCCGAGTGTGTTGAACATCAGCGATCCAATAATGGTGCCCAGTCCCATGTTCGACTCGAGAATGAGTGTACTTATCGTATTCGTAAAGAACTCGGGCATGGAGGTTGCTGTCGCCATAAATGTGGCTGCCGCCACATCCTTGGACAGATGCAGATCCTCGCAAATGCACTCGACGGTGGGCAGAAAGTAGTCATTGCATATGATGGCCAGCAATATGAAGAAATAGACTGCGGCGAATACGTGTAGAACTACCCAACCTTCACGCAGCTGTTCCACTACAAAAAAAATTAATAATATATATAAATATCTCTTTATTATAACAGTTATGACTCGGGTAACGATTTAAAAAGGGTACTTAAATACGACTTTGACACATTTTATAGTTACAAGTATTTTATTTTTGACTCAAGTTGTTTTTAGTTGCTTTGAGAGTGCTATTTTCAACTGGGTTGAAAATAAATTTCTATTTTTATGGGATCGAAGACACTTTCTTCAAGAATTGACAGATCTTCGTTTTATACGTTTTAAGCATTTTTAATGCAGATACAGGGAAGAAGACTATTATATAAGGAAACTATTAATCATATCGCAGTTCCCATATAGATACTAGTAAAGGTATTTTGTCTATTACATGGCCTGAGTGTAACAAAGAGCCACATTCAAGCTATAAGTATGCGTATCTGCCGCATGTTTCAAGTATTGTCGTTTAATTAAAGGTTTCTTGCGATAAGAAGCGCGGTTTGACGAGCCGCAAAGGTAGATAGATTTATACATACATTTATTGGATGTGTATGTAAATAGAAGATATCGAGTCAAGAATATGCACTCAAAGAAAAAAATTAACTTTAAAAACACATTTCATGTATAAATCAAGTAGAGACGAACGGAATTCTTAAAAATTCTTTTTACGATTTTTTGCATTAACGAAATTTCTACAAATAAATCAAAAACATGTTTATTGTGATAATTGTTATTTTAAGTACTCAATGCCTTAAGTTGTCCCTAATATAATATTCAACTAAACCTAAATCAGCAATGCGATTTTTGTAACCGGTTCAGGAACTTTAACATATTTTCAGATTTTCCATTTTTTTAAAAAAATATTTAATCAGAATTTCGAACTTAAAGCAAATATTTTCTTCTAGCTTCAACTGTACCATAAAAATAGACAATCTGTTTTGTTGATATATAATATATTAGTGGCAGTGATAGTTTAAATGGAGCTGTAGTGCAATCACATTTGTGCCGACTGATTTATTGGCCATTGAGTTTTTAGTCGCTTATCGGCGGCACTTGTATTGGCCATGGCCCAGTGATAAGCGGCTCGTTGCAGCAGGAAGACTATTTATTGGCCAATGGTAATTGGTCATTGGTTAGCAAGTTCAAGTTTATAGAATGGAACCATGATTGGATTGATTCCTAGCCGAAGGTTCTTTTGTTTTGCGAAGTTCTTTTTATTTTCTTCAATGACGAATTTTTGATTTTTTTTATTAGCTTTTTGTTCGCTCTAACTTAATCAGCCAATACTTGGCATCTACTTAAGTGTTATTTTATTTACCTGAAAATATCTCAGGGAATTCGTCTAACGGTGCATCGGGTACCTCGCCTGGACATGTGCCACGTGGCAGTATATCATAGAGCAGTTGTTCATCCAAATATCTCAGCGATGATACCAAAAAGTTTGTTTCATTATTAACTGCAACGAATTTCAAAAGTAAATAAATGTTGAGTTAAAATTATAATAAATGTGGAATATATTAAATTAATATTTATTGATTGCGATTTGTCATCGTTCTTCTATTACTGATCAACCCATAAATATTATAAGAAAACTGTTAATTCCAATTAATCCTTATTATTTGAAGAACAACATTTTCAAACTATCTAAAAATCGAGATTTGTGTCCATTTAAATGGAGGGCAATTCATGTCAGTTTTTGATTCAAATCGAAATTCTTATTCCAATTTGTTGTCAACGTTAAAACTTTTTATGTTTTTATGCTACACAGCTTGGGCTTCTGATAAAGTTCTTAAAAGTTACTCAATGTGTCAGTTTAATTGTTTCTCACGCAGCTAACTAGAAAAAATTCCACTTTTTGTGGGTAGATAAACAATTATATAGCACAGCAATTAGAAGCCAGTTGGCCGTTTAATGCTTAATTGCATAACTAAATCATGCCAGACGGGAACATAAAAATACAAACACTCAATTTGAGTACGTTTCGAATAAATGCAATATACCTAACCTTCCCTACTGCCCCTCCCCGCCCTCATCTAGTTGCTCAGCTGTGAATTTGATTTTATGAGATTTTCCATGTTACTGTTTTGTTAACGATTTGTTCCACTGTGATTACTATTATTTGTATTATTACTATGATATTTGCTGATGTTATTTGAGCTTAGTCTGAAAATGACAAGGCGATTGAATTGTCATCCTAAAAATAATGTAGACAGTCACTTACAAATATGTTAGATGTTGTTATTGGTGTTGTTTATCTGTCACCTTTACCTTTTTCTTTTATAATGCATAATTAAACGATTATTGCCGGCCATAATTTGACTTAACGGGAATGCGCAAATAATACCCATAACGATGTCTGTTGTCATATTCTGTGTTTATCTTTTTAACCACCAGAGGTACCCATAATTAGCGATTACAACGCCAATTTATTGCCAACTAGTGGGTGACTTGTTGGCCATATTGCCGGACTGACATGTCTTATCAGCATATTTCTTAATAATACATTCGTCTCTTCGCTCTGGGACAAGGTGATTCACAAATTTATCACATTTGGTAAATTAGTAAATCATTTATACCCCATTATCTCTATTTGTATACTTGTGAAAGTACAGGGTATCTTTACAGTCGTACACTCGTCTACTTTATATATATGTATATATATTGTTATTGCTGCTTGGTATGTGTTGTTGATGTTGGCCTATTTTTGCTGCACGTGCGATTTCAGCCGCAAGTTTTTCATCAGATTCGTTTTTGTTTTGTTTTGTTTGTAAATGCTTTGCTTATTGTGATTATTATTGTTTGGCTGTGAAAACCGAATCGCATGTCTCTTGCAGCTGCAACACTAACAATAACATTCAGTGGCAATAATCAAACATAATTGGAAAAAAAGCATGAAATTGAAGCATGCCGTGGGTAAAATATGAAAGATGTGCACAGCTTGTTAGAACAGCTGCTGAGTTGAAAAGTATTTGAATTCTATATAAATAAATTTGAGTTATTGCATAAGAAAACTTGCACTTGGTGTGTTTTTTTCAAATTCAACTGTATACAAATGAAATAAGTGCAATTACAAAGGTAAAAATCGAATTGAAGACTTTTAAAAAATGTTTGTTTCGACTTACACAATAATCGTGTTGGAGTAGGTCAAGTTGAAGAAGTTCTTTGGGAAGTCCCAAGAGACCTGCTCGACGGCCCAAACATGTTGTGTTATGGCGCTCAAAACAAGGTGTCGCTTTCGACAAACGTATTCAGTATATATATTCACTTGCATTCATAATGCAATAGATGTGTGTAATTGTGATTGTGATTGTGAATGTGAATGTGTATCTATGAGTTTGAGTGAATAAAACAAGTTTATTGAACCTGCTGAACTGCGGTCGGGTTGCGGTTACATTTAGTGATTATGGAGGTAGGATTGAGAAATACCCACCGCACCCAGTAATAATAAAAAATGCATTTGTTTATATCCAATATAAAAAAACCTCAAATCGAAAACCCTTTTGTGGAAAATGGTTTTAGGGACTTTTATTGTGAGGCATGTGACGCAATTATGGGAAATTCCTCAGCTCTTTCAGCCTTTTTAGTTTGAGACCTATTGATGCAATTCATTGTGCAATCAAGAAGCGTTTTGCCTTAATTATTTGAGACAATAGGTTTGCTGTAAACGCTGCTAAAGCACATTTTGTATTTGGTTAATAACGATTTTTACTTTTTTCTTTTCTTCAACATTTTAGTTGTTTTATTTTTGCAAATTTGCCGTTTAATTGGCAACTTGTTTCTCTGATCGTGTTGCGACTTAATGCAAATCAATCGGCTTTCCAAGCTGCAAACTTCAAACTGAAAACTGCTTGTTAATTGTTGTTAAATAAAATAAATACGATTTTGCAACACTGGCCAACCAAAATTAATTCATATTTTTACCTGCTAATCTATATATAATAATAAATAATAAAACCTTAATATAAACCTAACCACTTAACCTGCCTATGATTATAGATATAAAATTAACTATATAAAATATAAAATATTAGCTATATGTCTGAAAGTCTGAAAACGTTTTTGCAAAATACTAGAGAAGAAAAATATATAGTAAATTTTAATTGCTATAAATACAGCTGAATTTGTAAAGACTTGAGTGAAATGGTTGATTGAAAATCAGAACGATTCATATATGATATATTAATGAGTATCTGTGTTTTCAGTTTTCAACTTATTTAAATAACTAGTTCTGATGAGAGTTAGGGGATATATACAACCATTTTAGATATAGGTAGTATTCTTTTTTGCCCATATATCTTTATTGTTACTTGAAAAAAGAAATCCCCTCAAGTTGTGTAGTGTAGCCATCAAAAGAGGGCGCTATTGGCTATCGCTGTTTTGGCGTGTTTGTCTGTTTGTTCGACAAATACCAGAGATGATAAATGTGCGCCGGCAACAACAACAATAACCAAGCAAAACACTAGATAAATAAATGAAAACTGAAACATGTGAGAACGTCTATAAAAATCACGGCGAAGATTACATACCCTTGCCAGACCAGACTCAAACTGCGAACTTAAATTGATATTTTTGTCAAGAGTTAAATCATATTTCCACCGATTGTTCCTATTGCAACTATGTGACACAGACGATTTACATATTTTACAACTGTTGGGGGACTAGTTGCTTTATACAGAACGACAGGTTGTTGCTGATCAAGAATATATATACTCTATGTCGCCTTCAATGCGTTACACACGTCACGAGAAACCGGCAACACCTTTTGCTAGAGTACGGCAATAAATAAATGTAAATAGATAATACTCGGTAATAAGACTCGAACAGCAGTTAGTCGGGGCATCAGCTTGGGGAATGCTGCTCCGAGAACAAACAAGAAATTAACAAAAAAAAAAACAAAAAAAAAAAAACGATGAAAACATCTACATATATCCGTGGAGCATGAAAACGTCATGGTTGTGAGGGGCGGGGCGGTGCGTTGCGGGAAATCCCATGACTGTGCAAATTGTTGAACTTTGGTTAATACATAATTTGCACGTGTGTATGTGAATTGAAATATTGAATTGCAGCATAGATTCCTAAGAAATGTGCCTGTGCCTAAATGTGCCTATTCATGCTTCCAGATAAATTTGAATTTCAGTTGGAATGACCAATATGCTTTATTATCGATCCTATAAAACCACCGATTATTTATAGAGTTCGGTTTCCAATGGGATGAGGAGAGTCACTGTTCGGGATCACTTCCATAGAATAAACAATGGGGAATCACCATCGTCATTGTTGTTTTTATATCACTTGACAGCTACACACACACACACATGCATACAAAAGACAATTATTTATGCTGAGTACTTGTAAATAATCGTGATGACGTCTATGATAATTATTCGCAGGCATCTCCTATGAATTTGTTTACGCAACCAAATATAAATGGGTGGCAACGCCAAAAAAACAATTAAAAAAAAACGACATATCTAATAATAATTGCCGCACGAGTATTCTTAAGCGGTTTACGTCTCTTTAAAAAAACTACCAAATTTCTAGAGAAATTTATAATAATTTTATGACCGCAATTCAGTCTGGTTTCTTTTTGTTTTGCGGTACATTTTTTTTTAGCGAGACGTTTGAATAAGACCTTTAAATAATATATAGTTATATATATATAATATATAGTACATATGTTCCGAGATATTAAATGTCCTTAAAGTATGTTCTTATATCTAAGAAGAAGAATAAGTTTGTAACGCATTAAGGGAGACCCCATATATATATATATATATATTCTTGATCAGCATCATTGGACGAATCAATATAGTCAGCTGCGTCGAAATATATCCGTCTGCATCCATCGTTGTCTGCAGGAGTCGGTCGATCCGGTCACCAAAGAAACGATAGGATAAAAGAACAACTTTTTTGTTTACCAAAGATCCGAACTCAAATTATATTTCCAAAGGCTAAAACAATCACAGGAATCTTTTAAGGAAATCTTTTAAGGTTAAATATACGCACTTAGTTAACAAATTGTTACACTATATAATTTTGACTGTTTAGTCGAGCAAAGGAAGTAAAATATTCAAAGAACGCAATTTTTTTTAAATTGTGTATGGTGCAAGACATTCATATTTTGATTTTAATCATTTTGAATATCAATAAAATATTGATAACAAATATGAAATAGTATAAGTATTATTTTTTCATTTCGATCATTTGATCTCGAGTTCTTTAGTTCAACTACTCGAAAATCAATCTAAAAGTTGTATTTCCTGCGCAGCAATGGAATGGTGTGTTTTTTAGCTTCCATTATTAATTAAATAAACTGCTGTCAGATTATCTCATCGATCAATCAAATGTCACCTGTTTCCCGTTGACAATCTCAAATACAAATACTTTTATTTTGGTTGGTCTGCTGATAAACCATTGTTACTTCTTATCAGCTGACCGATATAGATCACTGATGCTTCATCAATGCTCCTCACAGCTGCCACAATTCCCACACATACATATCGTATATCAGCTGTGCTTATCAGCCACACCATTAAAATGTAAAGACCGCACCCTAATATATATATATATTTATATATATATATATATATATATATAAATATATAAGAATCTTAAATTTCAAGATGTATTTCTTATATATTTACGGCTATAAGAGTTTTTTGATTTTTATCTTAGCATGTTTAGTCCTTATCAAAAGCAGTTGTTACTGATAGCCACGCCCCTATTTTACTGATTTTGTGCCATTCATTTCTTGATTTATTTGTGCATTTTTTTTTCTTAAATCTTAATACGGTGTTTTCAGATTGTTTTACGACCCGAACTGACACCTGTTTGAAATTGCTATTTTAGTGATGGCCTTAGATTAAAAAACTGGTAAATTTATTGAATATACTCTAAAATATGAGAGCACTTAAAATGTCCAAACTTGAATAGAAAATCCATAACTTTAACATTTTTACTGATCAAGTATGGGTAAAAAGCTTATAATGAAGTTGTGCAAATTTGTGTAACAGGCAGAAGGAATCATCTTCTATAAATATATTCTTGATCTAGATCCGACCATGTCTTTGTTTGTGAGAGCTAGAGATTTCATATCTGGAAAATACGTTTGCCCATTTCCCCGAATATTGATACAAATTGATAGTCGATACTACCACATGAGAAAGAATTATATTTATAATCTTCTTGTCATATTTATCAAATTATACACATAGACTTGGATACACAGAGTATCTCATAGTCGAGCTCAGTTGACACCAACATTTTTAACAACTTACTTCATTAAAAAAAATAGAATTATGCCATTGTTGCAATTTCAAAAGAATATTTTTAGTTAAAGAGTAATACAAATTGTACCCGAAAATAACCGGCAAGTTGTCTGGAAACCAGAGCTTATCTTAAAGCGACCAATTGTTCCAATTACAATTACAAGCATTGTTAAGAAAAATGAAATAGCCAGGCTCAATAAATAATAATTATCTAAAAACACTTTCGACATCCAACACGAAAATAAAAATTTTCTTCTTCATTATAGTGCTCGAACAAATAATTATCCGAAACTTGTTTAAATTTTAGTGCCGCAGCAAATGCATTGATTGCCGTATAGCTAATATTCGTGGTAAAATGTAAGTACATTTTAAATAAATTAAGATAAGTGCAAAATGTAATTAACTTTTTTCTTTTCAATGATGCAGCGATATTTTTTGTATATCTATGCGGCCCTATGTGTATTATCACTGGGCCGCACTAGCTACTAACAAACTCTATTCGAGTCGAAGTTGGTTTTCGGGCAGTTATCATCCATTAAAAGTCGGTGAGTTATTACCAAATACCAAATACCCCATAGCCCATGCCTCATATTGGTATTTCTTTTTAATTGTTTATATATTTTGAATTGACTATTTACTCACCTGTTGCTTGTGTATCCGTTATGTGGCTGGCAAACAATAAGAAAACGCCTAGCATAAGGCGAGCGTTTTTCAACATTATACAAAAACGAAAACTTTAACAAAAAAATGGTTGTTGTTTTGATTTAACCATTAAAAAAAAAGACTATGTATATATATATTTATATATATATATATATATATGTATATTTATATATATGATATATTTATGTATATTTTATATTGAAAATATTAAATTATAAACAATCGCAATGCGCGGGCAACATGTGCGCATAATTTTGTTCGGCGGTTTTCTTCTTCTTCTTTTTTTCTTTGTTTTTTTTGGATTTCTTTTTCGGTACTTCACCATACACGGCGTATGCGCAACACGACGTAACTCGTTTAGATTTTTGAAAATCTTTGTGTATGAAAAGCAGCAGCTGTCGTCTACATTTGAATAGTTTCTGTGATGATTTGGTGGATTTGTGTTTAGTTTTCGTTTTGTTAAGTGGTTTTTTTTCGAATGCAGCGGGGCAACGTCAACCGCTTGGCTAGAATTGTATCGCACAACTAATTAAGTGCGACCAGCGCGCGCGCGTCTTAATAATAAACAGCGACGCCCGCGTCGCAGTCGACGTCGATGCGAACGCCGCTGTCGGCATCACTGTCAACGTCGTCGCCGACTTCGCTAGCAGCTGTCCGAAGCGGGGGACTATACATTTTTGAAATATAAAGAGTTATCTCTGGTTAGGCGAGAAGTCAAGTCCGAATAGCTGACAACCTTTTCCGTTCACTGATTACTGATTTTTGATTCTGTTTCATTATAATCTTGCTTTTTTTGAAGGCAGCAGTGTGTGTGTGTGTGCGTATGTGCGTATGTGTGTGTGCGTGTGTTTAACAAGTTTAATGTGCTAGGGCAAGAAAGATGTGCTCTTTGACAGGGAAACTTCTCTCTTGAAGCAATACATAATTTGAGATTTTGTTTTTTATTTCTTTTTACATTTGTTTTAATAATTTAATGTACATTTACATTTGTTTATTTAATTAATACTAATTAATTATTCTACGACAGTTAGCAATTGCGTTAAATGTTGTATTGTTTATTTGTATTTGCTGCTTGAATTTCAAAATATAAATCCACATTGTTTATTTTTTGTGTTATATCTTAATCCCTGCCAGCAATGTGAAGAGCATCCACTAGTCGACCAAAGCCACATAAACAAACTATCTGTTTCTTTGATTTTTGATTTGCAGTTGAGAAAAAGAGAGAGAAAGAGAGAGAGAGAGAGAGAGAGAGCGAGAAAGAGAGAACTGAGTGTAACCTGCACTCATTAATATAGCAGTTACTGTTCTGATAAGAATAAATCAGAAAAACAATTGAAGCGATTGTTTATCAATCTGCTAGTATTGCCGGCAGTCAAAGCTCATTTGTATCTAAGGCATGATTGTGTGTCTGGCTGTCTGTTTGTCTGTTTGTCTGTGTGTTTTTGTGTGTATTTAGATGTAATGTAAGTGATTGGAAGCACTTTGGGTATTTTCATGCTTAACAGGAAACTTTGCACTCAAAGCTATTTATAGGTCGCACGTGCTGATACAACTTACACCAATCAGCAATAACCTATTGCGATCGTTTTCAAATCCCAATCGCTGGAAAACATTCCAGAATTTTCACTTTCGTTTAGGCATACATAAATATTTAATAAGTGTGCATTTACCGATCCTGATCAACTGATCACAAAGCGTGCTCAAATATTTAATGTGAGCAATTGTCTTTTTTAATACCCTTCTATAGGGTATAACAATTTCCTGGGAATAGTCGGCTGAAGATGACTTTCAATTTGTGGTCTCGAGATAGATGCTACGTATATTGGGTGGGAGGCAAGACGTGAAACAGTAATTATCTCAACAAAATGTATAACTATATTAATATTATTAATGATCTAAACTAGGATTTAAATCAATAATGCAATTTAATAATCGGCAGGCTGAGCCCATTCTGCAAGGGTATGAAATCTTCGGCGTGCCTAGCATCGGCGACAACAATTGTTTTTAATTACAATTGAGCAAATGTACTTCCCTGAATCGCTTGAGCTTGTGCAAAGTTCAGCTGTGCTTTTACCATTCGTAATACTCTCGATTTAGCTGCTGGTGATAACTGATCCCCGATCAATGATTGCTCAGCGCTCATCCAAAATTGCTATCTCAGTGCTCAAAAAATGACGGAAAATCGTTAGTTTACCGATCAACTTCAAAGGGGGTTAACATTATTTTGAATTACTCTGTTGTTCGTGTGCAAAATGTATAAGTTATCTAGTCTAGTGGGAAGTATGCACCTAGGTAATTTCCTGGGCTACAATTTTCATTTGTATCTCCAGCAAAAGTATTTGACTAGTTGTAAAACAAAGCCCAAAAACGCATTGGCAGCTAGTGTAAAAAGGACTACCAGTTAAAAGGACTATCAGGACAAGCACATGTCCACAAAAAGGAATTCTCTAGTCAAACACCTAGATGCCTGCAAAGTATATATACTGCTTAGATTATAGCGCTACTGTCTTTTTACACAACTAAATACTTTTGCATTCACGAAATGCTTGGTCCTAATAATAGTTCTAAGAATGTGTTTAATCTATTCTTGTCTGAAATATTTAATACCATATATATATTATATTTGGCGTAGGTGTATTTGTTTCCATATAAATGTCTATAATATTTGATGGAATGCGCCAAGAAATCAAATCAGTGTATTTTGTTATCAGCTTATATTATAATGATTGTCGTCCGATATCTTACCAGTTATTTGCTGCTGTCTTACTCGATGGACGTCATACTTGTTATGGCACTTAAAACCACACGTTTTATGACGTCATGTATTGAAAAACAATGGCGTAGCCACCTTATCCCGTGGCATATATCAAGATTTAGTGCGAAAAACAAATAAGCCCACATAACATACGGCATATGTATAATGCTGACAGACAGTTTGAGTACCAGGACTTAACGGACACTGGCCATTGAGCAGTGGCTTGATCCAACCAGCTTAGTAGATGTTTGGCACACAAAGTGATGCCAATCAATATTTTAAATCATTAAATAATAGGGTTGGCAAAATTTCGAGACTAAACCCTGGACTGGGTGCATTACAGTGGCCAGCAAGGTACTGATTCTAACTAAGACTTGTACCCTGTACTCGGAACTCTAGAAACAATATGGATTCCAAAGCAACTTAAAGAGCAAAGTAGAAAGAGTCCGTCATTCAATCACTCGGGTCAAGATGCAGCTGGGAAATTCTTTCGCCTAGATTACCAAGGAGAGGATCCTGATAGGGGTTCTCGACAAGAGCAATTAGGACGGGAGAAATTGTGCGGATGGAGCATAAGCTGTCCGCTATTTCGAACTGCTCAAGAAGTAACTCGGTCCAAAAATGTTGGCTGGTACCCAAGAAATACAAAAGTTATCACTTTTTAAGTGTGGTCCACCCTGGAGCTAAGCAGTTTACTCTCGACTGGAGCGAAGTTCTGAGTGGGATTGATCAATCAATAGCTTACTTGCAGGATTGTGAAATCTACACTTGGATCGTCTCAGGGACCACACCGAGTTAGACACTAGACGCCATCCTGGACATTCCATGTCTGGAAAGACAATGAATAGAAAATGCAACACGCACGGCCATAAGACTGAGAGAATCCTTAGTCTGGATTGATTAGACGAAAGGCCATGCATTCTATTATCTATTATATTATTAAGCCAGCCTAGTCAATGATACCCTATATATTGAGAGCCAAGCGGCTATCATCAAATTCGAAATCGGTAAACAGGCTGTCCCAAATCTCTGATCGAGATTGCCAATCAGCATGTGATTAGCCGAATATGCGTGCCTTGAAGGCAACAGCCAGGCTGATGAGCGGGCTAGGAAATTAATTCAATAAGTCCTCCTCACCGATAAGGAAGGTATATGCATGCCTCTAGCACAATCAAGGAAGAAAGTAGACGCAGGTCTAATGGTCAATGGTAAAATATAGAATGCCAAACATGACCAAATATTAACAGTAGAGAGGAAATCTCAGTTGCGACAGCTGCTCTGCAGTAATCTGTGCTATAAAAGGACACTGGTTAGTCGACATTCATGACGGCATTAAAACTGTATCGATTGTTCTGGAAAATCAAGATCAAACCAGATGATGTTCAATTTAATATTGTATATTTTATGATATTGGATATTTCTTATCGCTAGATGTCATTGAGGATATTCCTACTTGCTACACTAATTGAAATACTATCTTAAAATAAGTGAAGTATGTTTGTTCACACTTCAAAACAGCTGAGTTTTAAAAACGATGGCAACTCAATTAGTTTGCGTAAGAACTTTTCGATTAAAATTTAATTCAATTTTCACGGTTTTTTTTTTTTGCTAGAGATTATCATAAATCCCGTTCTAAAGTCGAGTATGACTTTATTTTGTATCGCTCGTTTGGTATTCCTGATTCTTATCATCTCTCCAATTATTTTTAGTTCGTTTGGCTCTCGACAATTTCATTATTGTGCACTAACGTCAGAGCTTTTATAATTTATCTCGATCCAACTGTTGTCGAATATTTCTTTCATCAATAAATACGCTTTCAAAATAATTAGCTTACTCGTATTATAGGTATTGATTTGTAAATTTCCCCATCTGCAGGTTCATTCAAGAACCATATAATTATAAGAAATCAGTGAATCAAGGTTCAATTTATGATTAAATGGTATTGCATCAGTGTTTATATTTACGGACGCGATTTGACTGGGTCCACGCATGGACAGGTCTCTTGTATGCGCTGCTCGTTAGTACTTCACCGTCCAAGTATATTAAAAATTAATTTATCAATCAACCACCCCAATCAGGGATAAGGCAATTCGATCGACTAAATCAATTTACGATCCATACGCAGTTAACAAGTATCTGTTAACAATTGGCCATTTCTAATTCAGCTGCAATTATTATTTCGGTTAATATAATCCCAACAAATTGGCCTTGTTTACAAAGGATGGTGTGCTCTTATAAATCAAACTCAAACACGTGTTAAAGATAACAAAATAAGTGATCGCTTAGAAACAAACACAAAGGAAACTTGCAGAATTAATTGATTATGATCATGGTAACCCTCTATGATAAGTCCAAATATGATTAGCTCGTGACCATAATCATTAATTGGAAATTGTGTGTGGGTGCCTCTTGAAAGTTAGTCGCTTGAAGTGTGTCCTAATCTCAATTGGACTCCATTTACAATACCAACTTTATTTTTATTTAATTTTATTTTCCATCGTCTGATAATCATTGTTCAAAAAATTGTAAGAAAAACAAATAACAATAAAAAAAATACAAAAGGAAGGTATAATAAAGGAGGCCAAAACTTGATTAAGGCTATTGCCTTATACCATTTATTAAATCACCCACACACAATTTCTAATTCATGATTATGGCCACTTATCGTAATATGACTTATCATAAAACGTTAGCATTATCATTAACAATTGATTCTCAAAGTTTCCTTTGTGTTTGTTTCTAGGCGATCGTTTTTTTGTTTTCTTTTGTTTTGATCTGATTAAAAACCAATTAAGAATACTCAAATGAAAACTGCTCGACAATGGCGCACCCTGCCCTACACTAATGCAGAGTTGCTATGAGTTGGTCTTGATATAATGCGTATATGTTTTCGAGAGAGATCAAACAGTTTGAGATCAGGCCAACCTTAGGAAAACCTTTAATTCCATGTTCTTTCTGAATCAATATGTGCCTGTCAGCTGGCATTTATCATGCAATCCGCGAATTTTGCTAATAGCCAATCAGCTGAAAGACTTCAACCATTTTTGAATTATCAACGCACACTCAAAAGTCAAATTGCATTTAATCGAATATGTTAATTATGATTTGATTCGATGCAGCTGATTCAGTTCGAAGTCTGAAACGGAAACCATTTATTGCATTTGTCGAATGTTTGAGATAAGTATGTTTCTATTTATATATGTATATAATATATATGTATTGTATGGAGTATCTGCATCTGTTTTGATTTTCAAACGGTGCGTATAAGCTACTGCTTATCGATAATATAAATTATACGCATGGAGCACTTATCGTTCAACTTAAACATATATATATGTTTATGTATATGCTCGATAGCCATACTACACATGCATGTGCATATGGCAGAGCTGTGTTAACGTCATCGAATTGACGTCATCGTCATATCGTCACATATGTGTGAGTACTTTGCTGATAGATGTGTCAATCCATCATAGCATGGCGGAAGGTGTGCGCTATTCGTTTAGATTGATTTATATAAAGAAAATCAAAAATTAAAAAAATAAGTCTATATATATATAGATAGTAGTGATTTACCCTGTTTTATTATGGTTTGCGGGCAATCATTTTGATATTGCTATTTTAATCAGTTCTTTTAATCTCATGTCCACGTTCGATATCCTTCAGACATCAAAACATATACATATCGCCACAGTTTGTATCGTTAGTATTATTTTGTGCCTCAATGTGTTGGCGATCACTTAAATTAAAATCAAAATCAAATAAGGGGCCTCTTGGAGGCAAGGCCCCAAGACAAAGTGTGCAATAACAATCGTTATCGTTATCGTGATCACATCTTGATAGTGCCCGCAAGTACCTCCAAGCGTACACAGTAGCTGACAAAAGCATGAAGCAACAACAAAACAAATAAATAAAAACAGATTTAAGATTAGTATTTCTTGTAGACCAAAATTTGTTTCAAGACGACACATTTTCGGTTGCCTAGCTCAGAAGTGCATATTCGTCGGATTCGATATCGCACACTTTCCTTAGCATCTTAATCTCCAAAAAGATGGCAATTGCCAGGAAAATAATATATGCAATGAAGCTAACCCAGCCGACAAATTTTCCCAATACGAACTTGGTGCAAAGAAAGCTGGCATATAGCACAAAGGCTGTTACCAGCAGCATTCCAGTTGTTATCGTTAATCCCGAAGAGTTGATCACAACGTTTTTGGACGAAATCAGTATGGAGATTAGCCATGGCATTCCCAAGCATATAAATATATCAAACGTATTCGATCCAATGGCATTACACAAGGCCATTAATCCATAACCTGCAACAGGAGCAGCCTAAAATAGGAAAACAAAAGTCTTACATAAATAATAGTTTTTTTTACCTTTTCTGCACACAATGTAGGAGGCGACGATCTCTGGAACGCTGGTGCCGGCAGCGAGTACGGTAAGTCCCATTATGGAATCGGGCACGCCTATGTTATAGCCCACGACAGTGAGGAACCATGCAACAAAGTACGATGTAATACAGATCCACACCACGGCCATTAGCAAGCTCAGAAAGAATATGGAACGGGCACTTGGCGTGGTTACGGCCAGCACCAGAACGGCTGGGTATTTGATGACCCACCATATCTTCATAATATAGTTGGAATCCTCCCTGGGTCTCGCACACCGCTTGCTTGAACGTCTTGAGCGGTTCGTCCTCACGCTCCAGGGGATTAGTGGTCATCATATCCAAGTCCGTCTCGACCGCTATAAGCGGATCATAGTTAACACGGAATTGTATATATGTATGCTAATAGATTTGATTAGTTCAAGTTACTTCGAAATAAACTCTGTATCCTGCGATCAAATAGCAGACCGATCAGATAAACGAAATATCCACTTAGAAGAATAGACGCTTCATGGACCTCCACCACGGAGTCGCGTAGTACAACAAAAAGGCCCCCGATTGATATGAAATACCAGACAGTATCCCGGGTTATGGGCCACCAGTCCAATTTGAGGCTCTAACATAGTAATAGTAATAGTAATAGTAATAGTAATAGTAATAGTAATAGTAATAGTAATAGTAATAGTAATAGTAATAGTAATAGTAATAGTAATAGTAATAGTAATAGTAATAGTAATAGTAATAGTAATAGTAATAGTAATAGTAATAGTAATAGTAATAGTAATAGTAATAGTAATAGTAATAGTAATAGTAATAGTAATAGTAATAGTAATAGTAATAGTAATAGTAATAGTAATAGTAATAGTAATAGTAATAGTAATAGTAATAGTAATAGTAATAGTAATAGTAATAGTAATAGTAATAGTAATAGTAATAGTAATAGTAATAGTAATAGTAATAGTAATAGTAATAGTAATAGTAATAGTAATAGTAATAGTAATAGTAATAGTAATAGTAATAGTAATAGTAATAGTAATAGTAATAGTAATAGTAATAGTAATAGTAATAGTAATAGTAATAGTAATAGTAATAGTAATAGTAATAGTAATAGTAATAGTAATAGTAATAGTAATAGTAATAGTAATAGTAATAGTAATAGTAATAGTAATAGTAATAGTAATAGTAATAGTAATAGTAATAGTAATAGTAATAGTAATAGTAATAGTAATAGTAATAGTAATAGTAATAGTAATAGTAATAGTAATAGTAATAGTAATAGTAATAGTAATAGTAATAGTAATAGTAATAGTAATAGTAATAGTAATAGTAATAGTAATAGTAATAGTAATAGTAATAGTAATAGTAATAGTAATAGTAATAGTAATAGTAATAGTAATAGTAATAGTAATAGGAAACTTTCCTCTCAGTTTTGGTTGTTCTTGGTACCTTGGTACTAATAGCCTTCGCCCTTTTTTACTTTTAAAGTCAAAGTTAACTTTAACAGACGTATCCTTGAGTTGTTTGCATGATGTACTCACCACGCCCGTTAGGATGCCACAGACAGATCCAATACCAAGGACATTGAACACCGAGGAACCGACAATGGTGCCAATACCGATGTCCCCCTTTGTTACAAACGTGCCCACGATCGAGACAAAGAGCTCCGGGGCTGAGGTGGCGGCAGCAAGGAACGTCGCACCGGCAACATCGTAGGGCATACGCAGGGCTGCATATGGCATGGTATATAGATTGCCAGTTACAGTTGCAGTTTATATAGGGGACGTTGGTATACATACAATAGCAAAGTCGCTCCATCGCTGGTATCAGATAATCGTCACAGACAATCGCCAGCAGTATGAACAAATATATGCTGGCGAGCAAACAGACAACCGTATTGAGTACACCCTTCTGCCGCATGAAATTGGGAAATTCCAGTATCGATGGAACGGTACAGTTCTGCTCTGCACTGTCATGGCTACGCATCAAGAACGGATCGGCCCCCACTGTTTGGTTATGGGTTTTGATCTGTATTACCTGTTGTAACAAATTTGTACTTGAATGCGTACCGTAACCGTTTTCATCAATGAGTAACCGCACAGCTCTATCAAAATTGAAATGCATTTAAAAATATATATGTATCTATGTAATTCAACGATCAACACAAATTTGCAATAATAATTTCCAAAATAAAAATGAATTTTTCAAATTTTCACTGACATATTCAACTGTGAAATAATTTCTCTCCAAAAATGAATGAATAAACAGTAAGCTGATTTCTTTGTTAAATCTCATATATTATTAATCGTATAAATACATTATTGAATTTGTTGTTTGGTTTTTACTTTTTGGATTTTTGTTTTTGGTTTTTGGTTTTTGGTTTTTGTTTTTTGGTTTTTGGTTTTTTTGTTTTTAGGTTTTATCCCATTTTTCTCGTTTCATTTCATTTCTCCAAATGTCGTGAAGAGAGATTCTTCTTCTACTTTAATAATAATAATAAAAAAAAAGTATTACAATAACAGCATAACGTAGTAGCATAAAGGTAACTCGAACTATCAAGGTAGATAGAATAGAACAGGAAAAATACATATTAATTAATTAAAACGACTGCACTGCAGAGTTGCCCCGCCCAGCTCCAGTACCAGTACCAGTTCCAGTTCCAGTTCCAGATTGCAGTTGCATTACCAGCTCCAGCTCCAGTTCCAGCTCTAGCTCCAGCTTCAGCTTCAGCTCCAGCTCATGATCGTCCGCAGGTTGGCAGATTGACGCGAAAGAACACATTGAGCTCGATGAGCGAGGCGAATACCATAAATACCAAATAGATGACCAGACAGGCGATGCCCACCTTGGTGTCCAGCTTGAACTTATTCATCGAGAATGTCAGATAGAGCAGAAACAGCGTGGACAGCAGTGTTATGGCCGAATACTCCAGCCCGGCCGAGTTAATGGCAACATAATTCTGACCGGGCTGTATGGGAAAGAAGACCGCCTTTATCAGCCAGGGTACGCCCAGGCATAGCAATATATCAAACGTATTCGAGCCAATCGAATTGCAAATGCCCATCGATCCATGACCTGGCCAGAGAGTAGCGAATAGAACGAATAGAACAGAACAAAACAGAACAAATTCCAACCAACATGCACATGAACACATCATCATCAATCATCCATCATTCAGTATCAACAATGGATACTCACCGCGCTTTGCCACAATCACACTGGACACGGCCTCGGGTACACTGGTGCCAGCGGCCAGAAACGTTATGCCCATCACCGAATCGGGTATCTTAAGTGTATCGCCTGGTTAAAAGAAAAACCAAAACAACAACAAAATTGTAAAATTTTTCAGAATTAAGTACATTTTTTGTGTGGGAGAGTGGTTAAAAAAGCTCACCAATTATGGTGATCATCCACGCCACAACGTACGACAGCGAACCAATCCAGACAATGCACATGATGAAAGTCAATGGGAAGATTTTGTTATTTTTTGCCTTTTTACAATCGGGTATCGCGATGCGAAACAGCAGATGAATGGGCCAGATGATAATCCAGGTGAACTGGGCAAAGCAGCTGGTTCCCTTGGGGTATGTCAAGAGTGAGTATCCCTCCTGATCCACCTCCTCAGCGGCAGCAGTAGCAGCTGCCGCTGCAACAGCCACCGATAATTGTGCCTCAGCATCTGCATTATCAACAATTGAAACCGATGCGATGGCTCCAACAGCTGGGGCACCAACAGATGCAACATTGGCACCACCAACACCAGTGCCACCGCCACCGACACCGCCACCACCTACTCCAGTTGTTGTTGTTGTTGTTATTGATGTAGTTGTTGTAGTTGTGGTTGTATTACTGGCCTTGGCCTGATCGTTGTTTAAGCCGCCATTCAATTGAATGCTGGCCATATTTTGGCAAATGCGATTTTCCACGAGCTCTGTGAAAAAGTTGACAAAAATTTGCAGTTACTGCAACTGGATTGGGGCCACTTTGGCAACTTTTGAGCTGCATGTTTTTTTTTGTTTTTGCTTTTGTTTTTGTGTACCTGGTTCCTTTTCATTGCTGTTCTTTGTGTGTATGCTGCAGTTTGAGGAGCGGCTGCGCGAGCGCGCCTGCTTAACGCCACCTGTGTGTGAGATTTGGCAGTATGTATTGTTTAGTGTGTGTTTGTGTGTGATATATATGAATATATATATATATATATATATATATATTGAATACAAGTATATTTCTCTCTCTATCTCTAGCTGTATGCGTGAACTTAAGTTAGAGCAATTACGCCTTTTTGTTACCGACCATGAGATCCTATAAAATACAATTATAATGTCTATCTTTGTCCAAGACTGAGTATTTATATGATATCTCATAGCCACATTTTATGATCTAGTGTTGTGTGTTAAGTGTGGTTTTTTTTTGTTTTTGTTTTGTGCTCAAACTTTGGTTTGATGACTGCGACTCACCTTTGGCGCACTTTTGAAAGGACTTGTCGAAATACATGACAGCCAAATAGACCGCATAGAGGGAGACCAAGATGAGGGCCTCATACCACTCGACACGCTCGTCGTGCATCACACAGATGAGTATGGCGACCGTAACGCCATAGGCGATGCTATCCCGCGTCAGTGGCCACCAATCGAGCGGTATAGTCTGAACAAATATATATATTTAGTTTGAGGTTAGGATCACACTTGTTATTGAACAGCAAGGACAAATATAAGGAAATCTGTCTCTGTATTTAACCATGGGTAAACAAAGCATTAAAATAAGGAATCTTAGATAGAATTGAACAACGTTTGACTCGTTAGCAGAGTATTGATAATCGCGTGCATTCGTTTGTCGCAGTGCACTTACCATGCCAGCACCGATGCCGCAGCAGGCGGCAACCGCGAGTATGTTGAACACCGCCGATCCGACAATGGTGCCAACACCGATATCGCCCTCCGTAATGAATGTCCCTATCACATTCACAAAGAGCTCCGGCGCCGATGTGGCAGCGGCCATAAAAGTGGCACCCGCCACATCGTTGGACATGTTTAATGCTAATCACAAATGGCAAAGTTGTATATTATTTAGAAATTGTTGCTTTGCTGCGAATAGTATTTGTATGTGTGTGTGTATTCGATCACTCACCTGCACATATTTTCTCAACAGCTGGCACAAAGTACTCATCACATACTACTGCTAATGCTACAAATAAATATAAACTGGCTATAACATGAAGTACAACAGCACCGGACTGTCTTTGCGCCTCCGTGAATAGATCTCTGGGGAAATCATCAATGGCGGGCTGTGTGCAATTTATATCTATAATTATATTGGAAAAAAAAGAGAGATGCAAAAGTACTCATTCATATTCATTTCACTTACATTAATTATCTATTATCTATATATTTTTTTTGTTTATTCATATGTTTGTGTGTTAGCTTAAATGCTAAATTTATTTTGTATTTGTTTTCAATATCGTGTTCATATTGAAATTGATATTTGTGTAATATTCACACATAAATTCACATTCATCTTCATAACCAGTTTCATTGCCTACTTTTTAGAGTCCCGCAATTATTCATAATTAGTTTGATTATTTAAGTATGTTTGCTTCAGGTTTGACTGATCAATTTGTTTACTTTGCTCTTTGAGTTTAAGGCTGATTTAATGTTTGTTCCTAGAGACGATGTCTTATTTGAAAAACACTAAAATTAACTAATGCTTTTTAGATAAACAATAAAAAAAATAGAATAAAACAATAACCAAAACAAAAAGAAACCAATTTTTCATCATCACGATTTAGTATTTAAATAAAAATGCATTTTAATATTGAACTTTGCATAGTATCTGCAATATGTTATATGGTAATACAAAATATGTTACAAAATCTGGATTCCATTGATTGTGAGTATTCGTGTAAATGATGAGTGTTGGAATGAGTAGAATCGCTCGATTTATTAACAACTGTATTAAGCACGCAATTGAAATATCAATTATAAGATCAAAGTCGCATCGATTCACTTCTAGCTTGAATGACCTGCACGCAAAAGCGAGTACTCGTTGCAGTTGTAGTTAATAGTTAATGATGACTCGTAATGCGCACATTTCATTTTACGTTTGTCCACTTTAATTATTATTGCTTCGGTATGTTTTCGTCTGCGTTGTTACTTATTTTTAGCTATTTTTCTTCGCTTTTTTTTCTTGTCGATTTGTCGCTTCTTTCTCTCAAGCGCCGGTAAAGAACTAAACCACCGAGGCAGCAAGAGCAACCACAAGACTGACCAGACAGATCCCACCAAAGGAACAACAACAACAACAACCCCAACAAATGACAACAAAAACAAAAAGCAAGACAAACAAGAAGAAGAAGATGAAGATGAAAAACGTTGAAAAAGCCGAAGCTGCCCGCCAGTCTCGAGTCGTGTCCAATTCCAATTCCGATTCCAATTCCGAGTCGCCGACTTGATTATCGATCAAATGAGTTGAGTTTAGTTACGTTGCGTTGCGTTGAGTTGAGTGGATAGTTTTGTTGTTTTTCTCTATTTTTTGTAGGTTGTATTTGGCATTTAGTTTGTTTGGCGCTGCAACGGAAACGATAAATACGAGAAACGCTTTGATCTCTCGATGTTATCAAATTGAATAATAAAAACAGAAGCACCTTCCCATCCAACCCATTGCCCTAAGGTCGCCTCCTATACATGACCGACAAATTTACAATAATAAAAATAATGACAACAATCGATTATTGGCCGATATTTAAGGTTATTCGCGTAACGATATTCCTAGATTAAGGATTTAGCATCTGGAATATAACTACAATGGATACAATAAAACGGAAAATTAAAAAAAAATTCAAATATTCTACAAAGTATTTAAAAACGGAAGAAATTGATAATAATAATCCACGAAAGATGGATCAATGAAAGGCGTTCTCGATTGGAAAGTATTACTCAGAACAATTCTAAAATATATTCTTGCTAATCTTTTTTAAGATCCACTCTAGCAGCAGACATTATTTTTCTCTATATATAGACATATGCATATGTATATGTATAATATATATATATATTTGTACAACATTTCAGGGCAATTTGCATAAATTTCGATAAATAATTGAAGACAATTTTTCGACACACAAACAAATAAAAAGCAAGACAGCAGCAGACAACATCATAATCATATCATGTGCGACCCGGACTTGCACCATCATCAACAACAACAATAACAACAACAATAACAACAACAACAAGAACAATAACAACAGGAACAACAAGAACAACAACTGCAACATCATCATACCCACTCATAAACTGGAAGACAAATCCGACAAATGTGGATGCGACTTGAGGCCACTACAGATCGACACTTTGCGTGCCGGAGAGTGGACAACAGAACGCACCCGGGTTTTTTTTATATTACTTTTTTTTATTATTATTATTTTTTTTTTTTTTTTGTATCCAGTTCAGCTTACGGTACGACAACGACAACGTCTTCGGGGTCAATTGAGCCAAACGCATTTTGTAACCGCAGCGGCCCGCATAATGCAATAATGCTTAATCAGCATTTACAGCTACTACAACAACAACAACAACAACAACAGCAACAGTGGGCGGTGGTGCGTTGGTTGGGTGGTGTTAATGATAATAAATTTAACATGGATAACAATCAGCGAAAACGTTCAATCACAGTAAATTAAGTTCACTCTAATTGAATAAGAGCCGCATAAGCAGTAGTGAAAGCGATCCAACAGCAACAGCAACCGCAACAACAACATGAACCGGAATCCAGAGTTGAAAACAAAAATTAACTAGAAGTTACTTTGCATGTGAACAAACAGCTGTTGATTAAATAACGAAAATAGCACTACAGTGATGAAGTGGCAAACAGTTTGCAGATACCCCGCAAAGGATACTAACAGATAGCAGCACACATTTGCCATTCATTCAAGTATGTAATCCAAATTAATTAGTCCAATTAACCAAGTTACCCATTCGCTGAGCTACAAATTAGTGGAAGCATCAAGTTTGATGCCAATTCCAGCATTACTCAGGATAAAAGCTAAAGGACCAAGAACTCAGTGCTTTTGTCTAATCGTTTCTATATATATGCTCAAAAAAGACCATTCGATCTCAGAGAGAGAGAGAGAGAGAGAGAGAGAGAGAGAAAATTAATTAACTCGATATGTAAATAAGTTAAAACTGGAAAATGTTCGAAAGCCGAAATACGATTCACAATACGGTTTTATGGTGTTTGTCAATATTCTTCACACCGAGGAAGTGAAATGAAGTTCAATATTTTTAATATATATATTAACGGGACAACTGTACAGCACAGGAATAGAAAAGGTTACTGTGTCCCATAGCATATTACGTATACGTCTCATTGCCACAATTGTATTGGTATTGTTTTACAAGAGACTTAGAAGGCATTCACAGACAAATAGTTGGATAGATATGTGTGAATGGAGAAATATGTACTGTGTACGTTTAAATCTATATATGTGTATGTATGCGTAGTGTATGTGTATATGTAAGTTATTTTGTACATAAGTAAGCAAATTCAACGCCACAATGCGTTTTAATATGACTTTTGTGTACCGTTTAAGTAAGTTTGAGAGCACCCAAGCTAAGCCTCAGATCATCTCAGCACTAGGGTCTGCCAATGTGGCAATCTCTAAACATATATACATATTTATTTATGTATATATATATATTTATATATACATATATATCTGTGTATGTGTGTGTTGTTCGTTTTTAGTTAGTTACTGTATCCGTATCTGTATCTGTATCTGTATCTGTATGTGTTGTTATATCTTGCGCAAGCTGACGTGCACCCAGTGAACAACCATACGGGACGAACAATTTAAGACTCGTCCAAATTAATCATGTTCCACTGCAAGATTTCAGATTTCCATATTTTAAAGCATTTGACATTTATCATCACTTATACTTTAGTTGCCTATTAAATATTTAGACAAGCAGACTTAAAAGGAATCAATAAAAATGGATTTAAAAAAAAAAGAATTTTTAAATACACATAATACAACTTTGTTACATAACGAAATGCGACTTCTTATCAATTATCATGAATTTTGACAACTGCATATTAAATCAATATTGAAATGCTTTTATATTTATTCGTTAAAGTTTCGTTGAAAATGTTGCTACACAGAAGAAAACAGAAAGGGCTGGAAGAAAATGAAGTTTACATGAAAATCGTTATTCGTTTCTGGTTTTTTTTTTTACAATTCGTTACAAATTTGATGATATTGCCGGTTAATAATAATAAAAATAAAAGTAAGTAACATGTTCTAGTCTTAATATTTATCGACTGAATCGGTTGCATGTTACAAATACGTTTTTAACTCAGTGGTAGGCCTTATAATTTTGTTTTGAATGTGATGCTTGAGTGCGTTTGAACAAACAAATCCGTTTTTTGATTTAGTTCGAGTTCCATTTGTCACGATAAATTTCATTAGTTTAACTATTATCGATTTTTTGTATTTGTTATTTTTTTGATTTTGGTTAAGTAATTATTTAAGTTGCAGCATTTTTATTAATGGACAAATTTCATCTTTTTTTTGCTGAGTGCCTTTGCACTCGCCTAATGCTTGTCACGTTGCGCATACGCCGCATTGTACAGCTAACCAAATACAAATGAAGTCATCTATGAAAATTAAGTTTTCCGCAACAAAAATAAACCAAAAAAAAAAAAAAAAACTAACGAAACAATAGCCACAGCAACAACAACAACAGTCTTTTGATTTTGTTCTAATTTTTTTGTTTCTTTTTTATTGTTGTTGTTTCTTTCTTTTTTTTGTTGGATGCTTTTTTTTTGTGCATAGTAAATGTCATTAAGTTTCACTTAATGAGCCAATTTAGACAATTGATCCATATGCTTTGGTTTACGCGATACACATACACATACATTCATACATACATACATATAAATAGATGATGTGTGATAGTGTGTGTGTGTGTGTGTGTGTGTGTGTATGTATATGGATGAAGAAACGGGAGGCAAAAGCGCGCCGACAAATGTGCAGAAACGAAATCCAATTCCAACCGACGACGACGACAATGTTAAGTTAAATATATTAGATACAATTTATGTATATATATATAATGTATATATGTATGAACATGTATGTATATGATATGTAATATATGACAAATGTGACGTCACTGCACACACACACACACACACACGCACAGCTCATTGTTTAATTTGCTTTAATTTTTGCCGCATAACAAAAAGGACAAAAAAAATGTTTTTTTTGTTTTAATTGGTTTTGTTTTAGTACATGTATTATTATTAGTATTTATTTCATTTTGTAATTGATCATTTTTGATGACACTTTTAATTTTGAAAAAATTATTTCTTTCTTTTAAGTGTTTTTTTTTTGTTGTTTAACTTTTTAAATTGAAAATTGCTTGTTTTATTTTAGTTGGTCTTTTTTTTTAGAGGTTTTAGATATGTAATTTTTGTGCCCGTACCCGTAGTGCTGCTAAGACCCCAATAGTCTTCCATTGCTGCACGGTGTTGTAGTGGTGATGGACACTCGTAAACTGCGCTGCGGCCGCTATATGAAACGCAATCTCAATCTCAATCTCTGTCGTCGCTTCCACTTCAATGGTGTTGATTTGCTGGCTTGGTGGCCCCGTCGCCGTCGCCGTTGCCGTTGCCGTCTCTCTCGCTCTCTACCTCAATCTATCCTCTGCGGCTTAGCCTTAGTAAGCGCACACAGACGCGCACACCCACACATATACGAGATGTACGCACACAAATGCATGTAGCAGGCTTTGAGCCTCTATATAAACGCGCGCGCTTATTTTCAATTGTCGTGAAGATCTCTTGCAACGTTCAAAGCGCGCACATACGGAAGCGGGTTGGGGGTGGGTGTGGAGGGGGATCTTTGACAATTTAAAGCACAAGGCGCGGCGTGGCGCGACACTCATACACACACAGGCATTATTAGTATGTGTGTGTGTGTTTTTGTTTGTGTGTGTTGTGTGTGTGTGTCTCACTTAATGCATTTCGCGTTTTGAGGCAAATGCCAAAAGGCAACACACTAAAAGGCATAAATCAAGGGGCAATCAGAAAATAGACGCCGCCACTGCCAGTGTTCGCAGTCGTCGTCGTCGTCGTCGTCGTCGTCGTTTTCGTTGCCTTCTTCCTCTTCGTCTGCTTACTGTTGTTGTTCTTCTTCGGCAGTCAGACAGTTGACAGTTGGCACTGTTATATGTATGCTGCGATCTCGCTTTCGCGTCTCGTGCCAAGTCCACTATCGTTTGTCTTTTATCTTTATCACACTTTAGCTTACGCCAACAACAACAACATGAACAAAAACAAAACAACAATAATATGACAATAGGCGAAAAAAAAAGAAATGTCAATCCCGAATCCCGTTGCTCAGTTGACGGCGCGCATCTTTTACATTTCTTTATGCTCTCATCTGTTTGTATGTCTGTCTGTATGCATAAGTGTACATATGTGTATGTGTGTGTGTGTGTGTGTGTGTGTCTGTGAGTATGTGTGTATTTATAGTCAAAGCTTTAGCTTTAGTTTTGGCTTTGGCTTCGGTTTTGCTTTTTAAATTTAGATTTAGCTTAGCATTTGGCTATGGCTATGATTTTATTCTATATATTGTCTTGATGCCGCCGACGTTGACGTTAAACTGATTCGATGTTTCGGATAGCGCTTTAGTCGAAACTGAGCATCGACATTTTTTTTTGCCGAGCTTGAAAATTTGTTCTATTGAGGCATCATTCGGTCTGTCAGTTTAACTAACTATAGACTACGTATGTATGTATGTATGTATGTACTTGTGCTTGCACATACACAAAAAACACGGATTGCATGCTCCCCACACACAGACACACTCTCACACTTACACACTTACACACGCACACCCACTTTCCATCACTGTATGTGTATGAGTGTGTGTGTGTGTGTGTCCATATTACAGTGTTCGCTTGGATATCAAAACATCCCGAAATTAGTATAATCATTTGCAGTTCTAATTATTTGGGGAATCACATTTAGAGAGAAAAAAAACATAAGCAAATTAATATGCTTAATTCAAGTATAAATTACCATTTGATAGCATTTTAGCAGCGAAAATGAGTGCAAAAATATTTAAATTCTTCATTTATTAATTTAAATGGATTTAGTTGAATTTAAACTTGATGTCCGTAATGATTTAGGAACTTATGTACCCACCTAACATAAGAATGCTTATATCTCAAAATATTTTTCGATTGCAAAGGGATTTGAAAAATCATTCCTGAACAACAAATTTCGTTCTCTGGCCTAGGATTGTCCAACTTTGACGAATATCGGGCAACGTTTTTGATTTCAAAACTATTTAAGTAGATTCCAATTTATCGAGACTTTACTGCACTTGTTGGTTATTATTGTTCTTGTTGTTGTTATTGTCGTCGGCCAGTCTCCAGTTACCCCACATGGACGGGATCGTATTTTTACAGCCTACTATATATATACATATATATATGTATATATATATATATATACGTAGATATTGCTGTGCGACAAAGGTCATGTCATGGTACAGCGACCAACTAATAATGCTCTATACAAACAGCTCGTGCCATCAAAGAAAGTTATTTATTTTCGGACTTGGGCTTGGCTCGACCAACAGCAACAAAAATAGCAACAACAACAACCAACCACAACAGCTGCAATACATACCAATCTAATTATATTACGGCGAAAATCAAGTCAAATATATATTTAATTAAGCTACTTTGTGCCATTAAACAATTTATGCATTAACATTAATGTAAATATTAAGGCATGCCTAAAAACGCATTCCTCAACAATAAGCAGAGTGATATAAGAACAAACAAACATCTTAAAAAATAAAAAAACACACAAAAAATGGGTAAAAAACCCAATTATATTTGAGGAAACGAACTCCCAATGCTAACTGTTATCTGATCTCCATCTCATCTCATTAGTTTGAGTTGCTGTATGCCCCATTCATTAGTTATTCATTCGCCTTATCAGAGTGGCATGTTTTGATTCCGCACAACGAATTGCCACTGATGCCAACCAACAATTAGTCATCTCTAGAAATGGGGTTAAAAACAGTTAGCTAGCTTAACCGGCTAGCAACATATATAAATATAAATAAAAATCAGACAAGAATCAGGACAGCTTCGAAAACAACATGTAAAATGTGAAGAAAATAGTACGTGACATCATTTTTAGGGCTTATCTCGGCTTGGCTCAGGTGATAAAAAAGGCCGCCAATTGTCTGGACAGACATAAATAATACAGAGGCATGCGAGACTTATGAAAAATACGATTACATACCTAATTAGAGACACATCAGGAAGCCGCTTGTCAACTATCTCTCTCTCTTTCTCTCTGTCTCTCTCACTCACTCTCCTTCTATCTCTCTCTCTCTCTCGGCGTCTGGCTGTGTGTGTGTGCCTGTCCAACTAATTGAATCGGAACGTTTCTAATTAGGCACGAAAATGAAATAGTTAGCTGGACGACAACAACAACAATCAAGCCAGAAGGTAGTACTACATACACCACGATTCTACTACGATATACTGTATAATAATGTCATATATTCAAAAATAAACTAATCTGAATTTACATTCAATTTGTTAGATTTTTAATTGGACACACATTGTCATCGTCACAACAGATGACACGATTCTGTTCAATTAGGTTGAACTTCGTTCTTAAAGTCACCCAAAGACACATAAATAAATAAATGTATTCAATACTTGTGCCTCTTGATTATTATTGCATGCTTTCTAAATAATTGGAATCGACTTGGATTTAGTATGGGTATTCAAAGAAAAGTAACCAATATTTATCATGATCTAAATATTATTGAATGTTTATATATTTGCTTCAAGCTTTACAATTCCTATAGATATCCCAATTACAATCCAATTACACGATCTTCTAATATTGGTTTTATATGTGAAATATGGATATATCCAGGGCACCTTTTACTGAATGGGTAAGAAACGTTTTTATTTGGATTTCGCATAGGACTTAATCAGAAACATTTCTACAGGGAAAACTTCATGTTTTTGAATTTCTTAAGACTAAAAAATATAACTATTTAAATTATACATATCATTAAGTCAGCAAATGGTATAAAAGAAATCGTGAAGAAAAAAATAAACACGAAATTCAATTTTGCTTTTCCTTTTATTAATGCTTTCAGCATTAGCTGTAAAACCAATTAATTAGCAACAAATATATATTCTGAAATCAGATTTATGTATTATTTTATTACCTATCTGTCCCCATATACATACATGGATATATATATATATGCATATATGTATATAAATCTGTATGTGCTACATGTTAACAAGTTATGTGAAACGCCTTTGATTGTGCATGAGTTGTTTGTTTCTTTATATTTTATTTTTATGGTACTTTAAGGTATCAACGGGGGAATATATAAGGTAATAATCGCATTGCTGGCTTTTTTTTTTTTGCTAATCTTTATCTTTAACAATTAAAACTAGGATTTTTCTCTTACAGACGCACATGCCAAAACGCAAATGCTTGCCTATGTACACGGAAGAAAGAGATATACATATATATATATATATATATATATATATATATATATAAATGTTTATATAAACCACTTAAGATATTAGCAAGCGAACAAAATATATAATAAACAAAAAATATAAATTTGACTAAAACGCGCGTCACACAAGTTTTAACGAAAAATCATCAATTTTAAATGATTTTGAAAAATATAATATAGAAGGGAGAGGAGGGGAATAGGGGTTGTGGGGCGTTGGCAACAGGATGATGAAGTTCAATAATAAAAAAAAGGAAAAGAAAACTATTTGATGCATGCATTGTTGTTGTTGTTTTAGTTAATTGTTGTTAATCAGTTTGGCATGCCGACACCCTGCTGAAAGGTCAGCGTCTCCTGTTGCTTCTTCACCTCCTCCTGCATTTCGAGGGCGAGCTTCTTGTATTTTTCCGCCTCCTTTTCGTTCTTCTCGATGCCATCGCCGCGCGCATACATTTGGCTAAGATTTGCACAGGCGTACATGTTACGCAACTCGCACGCCTTATAGGCAAACTGAAATGCCTTCTTCATGTCCTTGAGCACAATGTAATCGGTGTCCTTTATCGGCGATTTAGTTGTGCTCGGCGGTACAACGATGGCCCCGCCCGCCACATCCTCGGGCTTTTTTTGTACGCCCGAAATGTGCATGCCGGATAAATAGAAGCAGGCGGTGGCATTGTTCATGTCACAACTCTTTGTTAGAAACTGCAAGCCCTTTAATGATAATAATAATAGATATTATTGAATATGTGGTAATTGCCCAAGTTGTTGTTCTCGTGGCTGCACTCACCTTGGGCACATTTCTGTCAATCTCTTTGGGCATTGAGCGCGAAACCAGCAACAGGCCAGAATGCAAACACGCATCCGAATCATTTAGGTTGCAGCCCTTCTCATAATATTGATAAGCGACGCGCGGTTCGCCTTTGCTGCCACTTTTGCCCTTGCCCAAAAAGCTATAGTTGCCATATTTATAGCAGGATTTTGCATAACCATAATCGTCACATGTCGATTTGTATACTTTCGATGCCTTCTCGAAGTCCTTCTTAATGCCCTCCAAATAATCACCGAGAAGATGGCAAACTGTAAATAGAAATTATCATTTTTAACATTTATTTTTCTTTCCGCAATTTACTATTGTTTTGAAAGCAAAAAAAAAGAAAAAACTTCGTTTGTTTTGTAATTAAATTACGCTATCAAAAAAGAAAAAAAAACCTAGGTTAGAGCACACATTGTTTTTGTTGCGGTTTGCTGCTGTTGTTGTTGTTGCAGCCACTCGCAGACTGGCCGCCTGTTGTTGTTGCTATTTACCTTCCGGTTTCTTTTCCGAATAGCAGCCAAAGCGATATTCAACGCCCAGCTTCTCTACATACTCCTTAACGTCAGACTCCTTTTTTAAGTCGTAGGCCATTGTGTTTTTGTTTAACTATGATATATACAAAAATAAAATATAACAGCCAATTTTGTCGATGCCTCTCTGGATGTTATGTTGCTGTAGCGGCTATGTTTTTGTTGTTGCTGTTGTTGTTCCTGCCTACTTTTTTTCTACACTGACAAGTAGTGCTGGAAAGTACAGAATGCGATTCGTGCTATCGATGTTATCGATGGGTGTTCACAATGTCACACTGTGTTAGTTTTAAACTTGGAGCGTCATGTACGAGTGTGATATTTGTCAAAAGAAAAGCAGCAAAAATGAAAATGACGATGAACAGGATGCGCTATTGTACGGCGAGTGGATGAGGAAACAAAATGTGACAGTCCACTATTATTGTCTGGTAGATACGCACAGCTTCTATAATCGATTGACATCATATTAAGGTAATTCTTTTGTTTTTTTTATTATTTCCAGTTGCTTTCGACAAATTTGCCACAACGCGGCGGCAACGCCACTGGAATTTTGGGTTTTCTGCTGCGCGACATCCGCAAGGAGGCAGCAGCTGCCCAGCAGCGGAAATGTACATTCTGCAAGGAGACAGGTGCCAGTGTGATTTGCTACACGTGTCGCGCTGTTTTTCACATCGCGTGCGGCTTGGAAAACCGTTGCATTTCTCACTTCTGCGATGAGTTTCGCAGCTACTGTGCAAATTGCACGCCACTCGATGCCTATAAGCGGCAGCTGCTCGTCGATCCACCAAAGGATGCCCATTGCGCTATTTGCTTTCGTGTCATCTACCCATTTGTGCTCCACAATGTCGCATATGGGGATTGCTGTCGCAAAGGATTCGCGCATCGCAGCTGCATGCGTCGCTATGCGCTCGCCTCCGGCTACTATTTGCGATGTCTGTGGTGTCGCGATAAGAAGTTCCGCGACACGATTCGATTACAGTCGGTATTTGTGCCCGATCGCGATGCAACGTGGGAGCGTGAACAGGATGCGTACCGTGAACTTCACAGGACGCGTTTGCGCTGCGATATGGCGGAGTGTCTCTGTCCAAATGGACGGGATTACTGTCGGAGCACGTGGAGCATTCAACTTTGCATAATGTGTGCGGCGACGGGAACGCATCTGAAATGCCGTATGGGCACAATGCGTTTATCCCTGCACTCGGAAGTCACCGATTATAAGTGCAGGTCCTGCATTGAGGTGGAACAGAAGCTATACGTATTCCATATTGTGCAGTCACCAACGGCAGATGAGCATATTGATAGTTCCTTTTATATGACCAAACGATGCTGTGAACTAAGCCCTGTCATGGACGATGATTCGCCAGCGCAATCCGATGATGACTCCACGTACAACGAGAGCATCATAACAGTTGTTGCCTCACAAAATCAGATACAGATACCCATGCCACAGCTATCGCCACAACCACAGCCACACACACCAGCGAATCAAATGCCAGCTGAGTCAGAAACAAGCGTAATTGAGCTCTCCGATTCGGAGCCGAGCGACTCACAGCAGCTGAGGTGCGCTCTGCAGACGCCTCTGCTGCTGCATGAGTCCTTCACCAGCGGCGATCACTTCTATCTGGTTGTCTACGAGTACAATGAGCAGCTGTCCGATCCATGCACGGGCACCTGCACACTGCGCTTCGCTCAGGACGATAAACGACTCAAGGATCGCACGGAGGAGACGCTCCTGCAGCTGCAGTTGGCCGAAGCGGACATTTGGTTTAGGGACACCAATCGTGGCCATTACGATAGAATCGATAAATATAGCATCAGGAAATAACTGTTTATATATATCGGCCTCAATCTATTGAACATGCATCTTTTGTTTGATTTTTGGCAAACACATTTGCATTCATCAATTGACTCTTGACGAGTCACGGTCGTTGAAAATTTACAATTATTTACCCGCTTTTAGATTACAAAATTTAGATAGCAACTAAGTGTCAACAAGTTTTCTATTACAATTAAAAAACAAATTACATTTAGAAAAATCTGTGCTATGCTTCTCTATGGCTAAAATCAAAGAGTTTGGGTATCACATCGCCACACTTGGCCGAGATTTTGATGTTGGCCAAATGATCCGCTCGCGTCTCACCAATATTGACAATGGCCACCGGCAGCTTAAGATCCTTGGTTTGCAGCACAATGCGATAGCCGGAGAAAACTAAAAGGCTGGAACCGAGCACCAGCAAACCATCGCTGGTGTACACCATTCGGGCTATGGTCTCGAGACGATCCTTGGGCACACTATCGCCAAAGAATACAATTTCTGGCTTGAGATGACCGCCGCATTGCGGACACGGTGGTATATGGAAATTCTCAATATAATCGAGGGGAATCTCAACATCGCCATCGGGTCGTATCATATCGGGTGCATCCTTAAACATCGGATTCAGTGTGGCGAGTATGCTTTGGAACTCATGACGATCGCAGCGGTAATCGCAGCTAAGACATTTCACCACATAGCCACTGCCGTGCACCTCGACGACGCTCTTGGTGCCCGCTTTCGTGTGCAGCCGATCAACGTTCTGAGTGACCACAGATTGCAGGCGAATCTCCCGCTCGAAGCGGGCCAATGCATGATGCGAACTATTTGGCTGGGTGCTCGAAAAATTCGGCCAGCCAACAAAATTGCGGGCCCAATAGCGTTTACGCACACTGGCCGACTTTACAAACTCGCTATGCTGAATCGGTTTGTGATTGGTGCGCGCATAAAGCCCAACGCCAGCCGAACGATAATCGGGTATACCTGCCAAAACAATTATCACTATTTATATATATTTATTTATAAAGAAATTAGCGTGTCTTACCTGATTCTGTTGAGATGCCAGCGCCCGTTAGGACCAATATATTTGGCTTCGACAGCAGAAAATCCTCCAAACGTTTTATGTCGTCCTCTAGCACTGGCTTGTGCTGCGGCACATATTGCTGCCGGATAACGCGGTGACATCGAAGAACGCCTCCCAGTCGCATTGTATAAGTTTCGCTTCAAGCACAAGCAAAAATTATTTTCTTTATATTTTTGTCATTCCAAAAAAAGAATTGTTCAAGAACTTTTTATTACTCTATGATTATTTTTTTTAAAATTGTCTTTATTGGCTAGATCGAAAGCGAATGTTTCAATTATAGCGCTATGTTATAAAAAAGAAATTAAGTGTTTTTGTGTTTGTGTTTTGATGAACAGCTGAGCGTAAATCTTTTGGCATTTTGCATCACTAACAACTGCCAACTGACATCGATAAAAGAATGTGATCGATGTTTCGCACAACGACTGCATTGCGACTATATCGCACGAGTGACGATAACAGCAGCGCTTACACGCTTTCTCATCCCTATGCAGCAGCGGCCGCAGTGGTGAAAAATTTAACAACGTCCTTTTTACGTGTAGTTTTTAATTGCATATGCATGTAAAACTTGCATATCGATACGCCAAGGATTCAACACACACACACACATGTGAAAGTGCTTGAACGGGCACAAGCACGTTTGGATAGCGACGCGATCACATATATTCCCCCATCCCCACCCCTGCACCCACATATCCAATCCACAAATATCGTACACGATTCCACATTCACTCCAAGAGTTGTGCTTGTGTGTGTCTGTGTGTTTAATTGTGTGAGTGTGTTTGTGTATATGTGTGTGTGTGTTTTGTGTCGGCTTCAATTTGCACGCACGCCAAAAACAAAACTACAAAAATATAGGTATTTAGTCAAAAAGACGCAAAACATAAACGAACAACAACAGCTAGTGGAACAAGAAAAAAACTGGAACAACAACAACTGGAACAGCAACAAGATGTCATATCCACCGCGTGCACCGATGCCATATATGAATGCGTCGATTCCACCGC
Organism: Drosophila macrothrix; assembly: GCA_035042055.1. Taxonomy (NCBI): domain Eukaryota; kingdom Metazoa; phylum Arthropoda; class Insecta; order Diptera; family Drosophilidae; genus Drosophila; species Drosophila macrothrix. The sequence goes on along the minus strand of JAWNLX010000587.1, from coordinate 19,564,557 downwards.
CGCATGTAAGTTTTTAGTTTATATATCTAGATTTTTTTTTTCTAGCTCTGTCTTCATTTGATGCAAAAGGAATTTGTATTAAATTTGTTTGTAATTTGCAGCTGATTCCCCCGCCACGCAGTTACCGCAATTCAGCGACGATCAGTTCACAGCCAACAGTTTATCATAGACCGCCGGAACCGCAGCCACAATTCCGTGGTCCCGTCATCACCGTCTTCGTTGGGAACATTAGCGAACGTGTACCGGAATCGCTGCTCAAGCGCATCCTTGCCGCATGTGGTGTCGTCATCAACTGGAAACGTGTCTCCACATTCGGATTCTGTGAATTCGAGTAAGCTCAACTTGACTTGACTTATTGCCAAGATTAAACTTTCTCCTTGTGCATGGTAATAAGATTTGATTTTTGTTCTTGTTGTTGTTGTTGCAGTGGACCGATTGCGGCGATGCGAGCAGTGCGCCTGCTGAGCGAACTGGAGATCGATGGCAAGAAACTGGTCGCCAAGGTGGATGCAAAGAATAAAGTGCTCATTGAGGATTACAAGGAGAAGGAGTGCAAAAATGGCAGCGAAGGCGGCCCCAATGCCATGCTGGATGAAAAGACTGAGGATGAGTATGCGACCAATCAGATGCACGATCTGCTCGAGGAGCACAAGCACGAATTCGAGGGATTCGATGGGACAAATCGTGGTGATCTCTACAGCAGCAGCAACAGCAATCGCAAGAAGACGCGACGCGGCGAGGAGGATCTGAAGATCAAGTCACTCAATGATAATGCACTCGAGGAGGAGAAACGAAATTTGATAAGTAGCGAAATTGGTAAATTCCGGAAGCGTGCCGAGGCCGATGAGCATCGCAAGGAGCTCGAAAAGGAGAAGGAAAAGGAGAAACAGCTGGCCACCAAGGAGAAGGAGAAGGAGCGCGAACGGGAACGCGAGCGCAAAAAGCAGCGTGAAACTGAACGCAAAACCAGCAGCAGCAGCAGAAGCGATGCCAAATCCTCCTCCTCCTCCGCCGCAGCTGTCGCCGCTACTGCCGCTGCTGCTGCTGGTGCTGGTGTCGTTCCCTCCTCGAGCTCGGGCAGCACCAACAGTACCAATAATACCAACAACAGCAACAATAGCAACAACAACAACAATAGCAATAACAACAATAACAATGCCGGCAGCGAGGTGGACGAAGTGGTGGTCATTAATGACAAGGAGCCCAGCAAGGAGCCGGCGATGAGCAGTCGCAGCCGCAAGGAGTCCATAGTCACCATCGATGTGTCGCCGGTGCGCAAAGATCACAAGGACACACACAAGGATGCACACAAGGAGCGCAGCGACAACAACAACAAAGACAGTCGCCGCCGTCGCTCCAAATCCCGCACCAAGGAGCGCGATCGCGAGCGTGAACGCGAACGGGACCGAGAGCGCGAGCGCGAGATGATGCGGGAGCGTGAGATGCGCGAGCTGCGCGACAAGGAGCGCGAACGAGAACGGGATAGGGATCGAGACCGGGAACGGGAACGGGAACGTGATCGGGACAGAGAGCGCATCGAGATGCGCGAACGCGACAGAGAGCAGCGGGAGAGGGAGCGTGAACGGGAGCGCGAGGAGAAGATCGTGAAGCCAGTGCGTGATGCGCGTCGAGAAAAAGAAATGGAGGAGGAGCAGCGCGAGCGCAAAAAGGCCGACAAGAAGGCCAGGGAAAAGGAATCGGCCTACCAGAATCGCCTCTCCAACTGGGAGATACGCGAGAAGCGCAAGGCCAAGGAGAACGAAAAGGTAGGCGGGTTGCCAACTCGGATTTAAATACAATATCAATCATCATCAATTATTATATTCATACTATTAATCAGATAATGTTATATAATTTTCAAAAGGTTTTTTATTTTGTTTAATTGCAACTCGATTCAAATTAATTGCCGAAAAATTTCCAATAATTAATACAAATTCCGAATAATGTGTGAATTCAATTTTAGTCACGATTCACGATTCGATTTTAAATATAATATTAATCATGTTATTAATCAGATAACGATATATGTTTTGTTATGTTATGAACAAATTTCAATTTAAAACTAATACAAATTCCGAAAAAAAAGCAACAACAAAAGTAGAGAAGAGATTAATATGAGAATAATATATCTGATAAGCAGCAACAGTAGCAACAACAACAATGCAATAAAATTGGCAAATGCCAACAGTGCTAACAGCCACAACAACAACATCAACAAAAACACTGTCAACAACAAAAGCAATGCTCACAAAAGCATTTTAAACAACAACAGTGCCAACAACAACAACACCGGCTATAACAACAACACCAATTCCAACGTCAACAATGCCAACAGCAACAACAATAACGCCAACACCAGTAATAATTTAAATTACGTCAATCCCAATAAAAAGAGGAAAATTGCGGCAATCGTAGATGAAGTTGATTTGGATGCAGTACCGTCGAAGACACAAGAGAGCTCTGCGTCGTCGATATATGCGCTCACGCAATCCGTTGGATCTGAGGAACTTTAGGCGGGCTGCGTACGAGCTGCGAAAGCTGCAGTTTGTCACTAAGAGCAAATATTTCCAAGATATGCTCCTCAATGCCGATCCCAATGAGAATCATGGATTCAATTTGTGGAAGGCAACGCGTTGTGTCAAGCGGCAGCCACTCAGGCGGATCCCCATTATGCGACCTGACAACACATGGTGTCGATCGGATGCAGATACCATACCATGGTTGCTGAAACCATCAAGCAAACTCAGCTTGAGCAACAAGCTGCTGGTTTATAGGAGCATCATCGTGCCTACATGGAAATATGGAATTCCATTCGGGGGCACAGCTGCAAAATCTTGGATTAATCAAATTCAAGTCTTGCAGAACAAGGTGCTCAGAGACATCTCTGGTGCTCCACCATATGTGAGCAACAGAACGCTGCACAACGACTTTCGATTACCGACAGTCAGTCAAGAAATCAACAGACATACAACCCTTTGGCCTGCTCACTTGGGTTGAATACAACACGCAGGAGGTTGAAGACCTCTGGACTGTAGGGCGTTTAATAAATGTGCCACAAATGTAACTTTTGATGTTATGTATTAACTGCTAAAACCTGTTCTATGTTTATGTTATAGATTGTAATTCACTGTTATTATTCATTCTGTTACAAATCAATGTTTTATAGCCGTTGAATAGGTTGAATAATGTTTAAAACATAAATGCTATATAAAAAAAAATAATAATATATCCGACTTATAGGCTACAAATATATATGTGAGAGAGAGAGAGAGAGAGAGGGAGAACGGAGGAAAGAGACACATAAACACCCACTTAATAAGCGATTTTGAAACTCTTCGCATATTCAAAAACTAAGAAATTCCAGCAAATATTTTCGTTATTTATGTATTTTTTTGATTTGACATTGCAGTATCGCTTGAAGGATCTAATGCGGCAGGATGAGCGCGAAAAGGACGCAAAGCGGCTGAAGGAGTTTGTCGAGGATTACGATGATGAGCGCGACGACACGATGTATTATCGTGGACGGGAACTGCAGCTGCGTCTGGCGGATCGTGTCCGCGAAGCGGATGCCGATTCCAAGGATCGCGAAAAGGAGGCCGCCGAACTGTCCGAACTGAAGAATAAGATATTCAGTGGAGATTTTGAGAATCCATCGCTGGAATTCGAAAAGGCGCGTCGCGAAATCGAGAAACTCTACGAGCCGCGCATCCTCATCAATGTCAATGTGGAGGCGGCGGCGGCGGCGCAGCGACGCAAACAGGACGCGGCACACACACAGCATACACACCAGAAGGATCAACTGCAGCAGCAGCAACACAAGCATCAGCAGCATCATCAGCAGGAAATGGCCGATGCGTTGGATGATGATGATGATGACTTGGACAGCGGTGCAATGGCCGCTGGTCCGAGCGGATCGGGTGTGCTGCATAAGCCGCCGCCATCCGAGGATTCCATGTCGACAATCGATGATCGCGCCTCCATGGCGGACACCGCATCCAATGCCAGTGGTTATTCCTCCCATCCCAAGACCAGCACCAGCAACAACAACAACACCACCAGCAACAACAACAATCAGGCTGGAGAAAGTGTCAGTCGGCAGAATAGCGAGTCGCGAGATTCACTCTCCAACATCCACACACCCACAATGAATGCGATGGACAACGAGCACGCATCCTCCGGAGGCGCTACGTCTGCCTCTGCAGCGGCGTCAGCTGCTGCTGCTGCGTCCGCAATGAGCATGCCGGTCATCTCGCTCACGCTGGGCAACAATCTCAAGAAGAAAATGATCGAGACGACGGGCGTGTTTGTCAACGACGATGACAATGACGACAACATCAATCCCAAGAAGCGTAAACTGGTCCCCTTGGGTGAGTACTGAACAGTTGAGAGTGGAGCATAATAAACCACCTATGTGAGAAAGAGAGATAGATAGAGAGAGAGAGAGAGCAAGATGGCAATCAGTTACAGTCTGACAGAAGATTTACGATATTCAATCCATGGACTCTTTGCTTAAATATCATGTGTAGAGCAGGGTAGCAATCAATTACAATCGAGAGAATTACGTTCCTTCGCTCTCATAACACACAATCTGAGCACACAGTGCGCTTTTTGCTTAAGTCGCTTGTCACCAATGAATCCATGGATATCGCTGAATTACTTTCACCACTTGCCAAATCCAAAAATAAAAGACAACTTTAAAATGTTGATTTTCTTTAATAATCCTGTAGATCAGCTGCATACTTCGTTTAGAAATTGTAAAATGTGAATTGTGTTAATTAGATGTGTAAACTATGAAATGTAAGCAATCACTTTCATTTGCTCTCAGCCCTCTTAAGTCGCCGATAACGGCACACAAAAAGAAACATTCATTAATTTTTCAAATATGGCAACATTGCAAAGAATATGTTGAACTTCTTGCAGGTACTTGCTCTCTTTCTCTTTCTCTCTCTCTCTCTCTCTCTCTGCGTACAGTTAAGAGAACGATTGACAATGTTTGGATTTGTGTTTTTCCTCTCTTGTAGATTACGATGACAATTTGAGCAATAGCACAACAACCGTTAGTGCACCACAAACGGCTGCGGAGCGCCAAAGTTCTGCTGTATCAGCGGCGACAGCTGCTGCCGCCGCCGTTAGCCAAAAGATTGCCAATGCCAGTGGTGCGGCTGGTGCCGGAACTGGTTCATCTTCCGCCACTTCAGCCGGAAGTGCCAGTGTAAAAGCGAGCGGACAAAATCCTGGCAAACATGGCGGCGGCGGCAGCGGCAACAACAAGCACGCTAAAAACGAGGCTGCATCTGCGTCGGCGGGGAGCGGCGATGGCACAGGTGGCACAGCAAACACCAAAAAGGATGAGAATGGTGCCAAGGTGCAGGATGAGAAGCGTCGCCACATAAAAAGCATCATTGACCGGATACCCACACAGAAGGAGGACCTCTTCAATTATAAACTCGATCGCAACGAGGTCGACAGCGGTCTAATGGAACGCAAAATCCGTCCGTGGATCAACAAGAAGATCATTGAATATATTGGTGAGCCGGAGCCGACGTTAGTCGACTTCATATGCTCCAAAGTATTGGCCGGTAGTCCGCCTCAAAGCATACTGGACGATGTCCAAATGGTAACTAAAACACAAACCAAACCAAATTCACCTCTATAAATATATCGATAACTAACTGGTTATCTCTCTCTCTCTCTCTCTTGTTTTTGGCGACAGGTGCTGGATGAGGAGGCTGAGGTGTTTGTTGTAAAAATGTGGCGGTTGCTCATCTACGAATTGGATGCCAAAAAGAGTGGCATCGATGGCAAATAGTGACCAAATCAGCAGAGAGACATTGCTATAAGTATAAGTTACATTTGTAATTTGCCTAGACACTATTCAAAAACCTAAAAAACGATAAATCCAACCACACTATGAATATATAATGTGTACATAAAAAGAGGGCGTACGGCTGGAGTTGCTATTTCTTCACAGCGTCAACTATTTCGATAGCGATAGCGATTAATTGCAACAAACAAGCAAATTCATCGATAATGTAAATACACTCTCACAATACACACACCAAACACACACGGAACGAAATGAAAAGAAAAACACCAATCAAAACGATTAAATTAATAACATGTTGCATTTGCAGCCCAATCGATATTAATTTATCGTATGCCACCACCAAAAGGTGAGGTTTAAAGGGCCACATCGCCGAAAAGAGGAAGCAAGTGCCAGGGTCGACGAGATCAGCGTTGCATTCTTCGCAAGGTGGCGCGTCGAGGGTTAAGGCGAAGTAACACATGTGAAAAGGAAAAAAAAAACGCAGTGAGGCAGGTCGCGTAGCGATTGAATTTGTATATATATTATCGAAGGATAAGTACTTTCAGGAGTGCATCAACCCTCCGCATTCATTAAACGTTGTGGAGTCAAATTTGGGCGTAAGTTTTACTATTTGTATAATTGTTGTGCCGTTCTAATTTTGGGGTTCATGTTTAGGTGGCCGACGGCAGGTCACGCCGCAATTGTAAACCCACGATTATACCATCTAAAGTTGGCGCAACAACGTCTTTGCCGTCGCGCCAAAATTACTGGATACGGCCTCGATAATTGCAGCGAGGGAAACATTGGGCGAAAACACCACCGAGTATTGGCATTGCGCAAGCGCACCGACGGCGTACCTCTGTAGCCGGTGAGTGCGTTCCGGTACCCAGTACCCAGTCGCGTAGTCTGAGCGCAGCAAACTCAGTCGGACCCAGTACCCGGAATTTAAATCGAAATTTATGTAACGATCAGAGCCACGCCCTGTCAAGTGCAAGCCGGCCGCGCGCGCATGTGACCAGCGCCGAACCCAAATTCAGCGCCCAGGGCGCAGCGCTCCAGCGCATCATCCTTCTATGTGTTTATGTAAATGTTAAATGTTATGTAGAGCTATTCGTATTTATGTTCACGTATTATCAATTAATGTATTTATTTATAAACGTACCTAGTATTAATTTAAACTTTTAAGTAACCGTGTGCACCAACAAAAAAAACACAAAAAACTATCGACGCCCGGAGTTTTTTGCCAGATTGCGGGAAACAATTTTTCCACGAGCCCCCCCATTCACCGAATACTTATATTAGAGCTCTAATAGGGTAGGGTAGGGATTGAGGGCCACTTAACGCTACAGTCACATTTGTCTAATTTTTTGTTTATTTTGGTTTCGTGTTTGGCAAGATTCTCGATTCAATAGCGGCGTATTTTTGTCATAACCATAAGATATATAATGTTTGTCAATAAATTGTAAGAAAATAATTATGTCCAGTGAGTAAGTTTAATACAGGGGAGAATCGCCGGGAGCATGGAGTAAATTGGTCGTCAACTCCAATTTAAGGGCGATGGGCAATCAGAATCCGTGCAGGCCCATTGCAGGAAGGGCGGGTACGTCGTGGCCATAAACACCAGGCCCGTCAGCTGTTTCATTTGTTTTTTTTGTGTGTGCATGTAGGTCGTTATGTAGTGTTGTGTAGGTCGAGTTTTTTTTGGAGTCTGTACCGTCCACGGGCAGGGTTGGAGTTACCCACCTCTGAGAATACTGAGCTAGCCGAGGTTGCCCACTGAGAACCACTGGACGTGTTACAAGAAACAATAATCGTGCTCCTTGTACATTTCTATCTACAATCGATTCTTCTCATTTGTCATTTATCATTACTTAGTTTTCTTTCTCTATTTTGCGGTAAACAATGTACAATGAATGTATATCTACGTTTTTTTTCCACATTAAATTAAGTGAAGTTCTTGACTTGAATGCAGAAATGTCTTCAAATAAACAATAAATAAAAAAAAAACAAATTATAAAACTATGCCATGAAGAGTAGTACACACCGAGAAAGCGAGAGAGAACAGGGATTAAGCCACAAGCTTAAAATCCATTTGACGATCTTGGACAGTGGGGCAAATTGTAGCAGTCAAGTTTGGATTTAATGTATGGGATAATTATATATTTACAATTAAGAAGGTACATTCAACATTTGCGTCGTCTTGCTTACCAAAACCTTAAGGGATATGTGAGATGACATTGTGATTAGACGACTTTATGCTTATGCTATCGAACGTTAAATATACACTAGGCATTTTACACAAAATTGGTAATCTGAAAGAACCCCAAAGAATCAACAATAGCATGTCGAAGGACTTGAATCGATGTCTTGCTTATTATCTATAGTCAGCCCGTTGGAGGAAGTGCCGTTACCAAAATATTCCGACGAAACAATCTAAAAAATGACAAATATTAGTCAGCTTTTACTCGTAGTATTATTTAAAAGTTGGGCACCTTTTCGACAATATCCTTGAACGCATCGCTGACAAACTGATCGCATTTGGCCGATGTCTCGATGAAGAGAGCGCGATGTTTGCGTGCGAATTTGCGACCCTCCTCACGATCCACAACACGTTCCCGATCGATTTTGTTGCCAACGACAATGATGGCAATGTTGGGATTGTCGCTATAACTGTCCAGTTCGGCGAGCCACGCCTCCAGTTTGACGAGAGACTCCCGACTGGTGATGTCGTAAACGAGAATGGCGCCCAGCGCCTTGCGATAGAAACTGGGTGTCAAGCTGCGAAATCGTTCGGCGCCAGCTGTGTCCCACAGTGCCACCTTGTATTCTGTGCCATCCACACACATCACGGCGCTCTTAAAGTCCATGCCAATTGTGACGTCATGATTGGCATCGAATTTATTCTCAACGAATCGACGAATCAGACTGCAAAACAAAAGGAAATACTTTCGATTAGGATGCAAAATAGACAAGGCAAAGATCACAAGTGACTCAGTCAGTTATTGCAGAGCCATTCTCTGTTTAGGAGTCATCTTCGCATGTGTTGACATATTTGCGTGTGCGTGTGTGCATGTGTGTGTGTTTGTGATAAATACGCAATAAAAATAGTATAAATATGGAATTTAGCTAGTTGCTTGCCTGGATTTGCCAACGCCACTTTCGCCTATTATGAGTAGCTTAATTGCTCTGTCAGCCATGTTTGCTGTCTGCTGTATATTTATGTGTTGCGATTTATATTGTTATTTACAATTTGTTTATATACACGCCAAAGTTTAAACAAATTGCGGATTTCCTTTAGCTTCGAGGGGGCTCTGGGTTAGGTATGCTGGCGTTGCCACCGTGTCGCATTTAGCAACTTTGCTCCACAATTGAAAAATTAAAATGTGGCAGTGCTGAGCAACAGTAATAGTGTTGTGAAATATGGCTGAACTACTGTCAAATGTCAAAAAATCGGCATTTGTTTGCGTTGAAGCAGCCCTCGTTGTGTTGCACACCGCCCTAGTTCTTTCTTTTTTGACGTGACCAGCGAGAAAAATGGTTGGTGCCCAAATCTCTGTGAATTTTTTATTCGAAAAAAATAAAGCACATCCGTAGCTAAAATAACAAGCAAGTGTATGAAACACCATACAAATTGTGCATATTTAGTGTGTGAATTATTATTTTTGTGTGCATCAAACAAATTGCTAATAATATTTTGTATTCTGTGCACAGGGTAAAATCAAGTGCTCCGAATTGAGAACCAAGGACAAAAAGGAGCTCACCAAGCAATTGGATGAGCTCAAGAATGAGCTGCTCAATTTGCGAGTGGCCAAAGTCACCGGCGGAGCCCCATCCAAGCTCTCCAAAATGTAAGTTATGCCCGGCAAGCAACAAACAACAACATGCGACTAATTTGATTGTTTATTTATATTTGAATTGGATAGTCGCGTTGTGCGTAAGGCCATCGCACGCGTCTACATTGTGATGCACCAGAAGCAGAAGGAGAATCTGCGCAAGGTGTTCAAGAACAAGAAGTTCAAGCCACTGGATCTGCGCAAGAAGAAGACCCGCTCCATGCGTAAGGCTCTGTCGTCGCGTGACGCCAACCGCAAGACGCTGAAGGAGATCCGCAAGCGTTCCATCTTCCCGCAGCGCAAATTCGCCGTCAAGGCATAAAGAAAAAACTGCAGTGTTCTTGTTACTATCTAATTACTGCTAGTGTGCGCTAAGAATTCTCCTGAAAACAACAAATGCGAAAGGAATAAGAATAAAACCTTTTTTTTGGAAATGTGATTTATATATATGTATATATGAGACGCGTGTGTATGTTTCTGTTTGTGTGTGTGCGTGTAAGAGTGCTCTCTTTGAACAGTTAAGCCATAAGTATTCAGTTGCCAAGCAAAAACACGCACTAAAGAGAAGAATAGTATCAAATGAATACCCAGCAGCGAAAAAATGGCATTACGATTTGGATTCGTAATGTATACTTTGTAGACGATGTATAAGCACAAGTAATCACATTACATGCCGTGCAGAAAGTATGCGTTGCCAAAAGCTTTTTATGCGCTTTACAGGCTCGCACAGCTTTTTTGTTGCTGTAGCTGTTGCGAAGACAAGTTTGTGCTTGACTTAGAAGCTCCAGCATACAACTCTTAATACATGCGTATTTCTATGTAATGAATTGTATTCATACAGAATGCATTCGGTAGTGAGCGGTCATTGAATATTTCGCTACTGGGAGGGTTTTTTTTGTTTTTTTTTTGCCTCGCATTGGAGCAAAGAGAGGATTACAAACGGACAGAGCAGAGCAAAAGAGCATTCGCAGCTAAAACACTTGAAATGCGCACACTGTGATTTGATCCAATGAAACCTGTGGCTGCCATTGAGTTTATTTTTTATTCTCAGTAGTAGGCTCTGCAGTCTGTGTTTTATTTTATGTTCAGTACATTTGACTTGGCAAGCTGGACGGTGCAGACGAACACTAATAATTTTGTAAATCCATAGAAATAATAGCAAATGGATCCCAATAACGTGCAGTCGAAAAATGTTTCGAAGAATTTGTCGCGCTTCAAGGTGCTCTCCTGGGTAAATGAGAAAATGGAGACGGAAATCCTGAAAGTCGAGGAGCTCTGCACCGGTAAGTATGCAGGGATGCCAAACAACAAAAACAAAAATCGTTCGCTTTACGAGAATTTCACCGCAAATAGGCGCTGCCTATTGCCAGCTTATGGACATGCTATTCCCGGATGCGGTGCAATTAAGGCGCGTCAAGTTTCTGGCCAATCAGGAGAAAGAATTCGAGCACAACTTTAAGCTGCTGCAGGCGAGCTTCCGGAAGAAGTTGGTGCGCAAGGAGATTCCGATAGAGCGTCTGGTCAAGGGTCGCTTTAAGGACAACTTCGAGTTCCTGCTGTGGTTCTACAATTTCTTCAACGCCAATTATAAGGGTCAGGCCTACAATGCCAGCGTTGCCCGCAACGGTGTCTCCATGGGCTATGGTGAGAGCGTTTCACTGAAAAGTCTCGATACAGGCGCCTCTTTAGGCGTCCGTCTCAATAAGGAGCGCAAACGCACATTTGCTTGCAAGTCAATGAAGGATAATAAGGCTGATCCGAGTGAGCTGCAGGTCATTCAGCTGGAACGCAATGTGTTCGCGACAAAGATGCTCAAAGTGAAATAGATCTGTGAGGCTAATCAGCAACAGCATGCCGATTTAACCAAGCAGATACTCAAGGTTATCGATGATGATGATATCACATGCTCATTAACATTGTAATATGTTCAATGTCGATTGGCAGGATCAGGACAAGAATAGGAAACGTTAATTTCTTCTGTTTGACACACACACACACACATGCACGCCCATACACACACACACACACACGCATATCCGTCTTGCACTGCACAAGAGCAGCCGAGTTGCATTTAAATACAAAATTGTTTTGTTATTTTTGTTGCCGAATAAAATCGGCTCCCATTCGATATGCATAGCAAAGCACAGTTTATAGAACACATCAATACTATAATACTATGTATAATTATTGTCTTATTGTGGCCCACAACATATTGGCAGCTGCGGTTACAAATGTTCCTTGACTGGTCAACTTTTGCGGTATCTGTTTCTACGTTCCCCGTATTAGATTGTATATGTGCAGCTTAGCTTATTCAACTTATATTTTTTCTATACGTAAACCCTCTGGTTTGCAATGGAACTTTATCATTAATATAGTAAAATTTAAAGCATTATGCGATACATTTTATTTGAGTCCTAAATGCCTAGATAAAAAACGTATTTTCTGATTTTGAATTATAACTAATTCCATTAAAAGTTTTTCGCGTTTTAGATGACCTGAAAATCCTTGAATACAGTTTGATAAAAAAAAAAATTAAATCCCCCAAAAGTATGCTACATTTTTTTGTTTGTATTCAATTTAGACAATACAACAACCTAATTTGCGCCACTGGTGCATGCACCTCCAGCAACCTTCCTGGGCGGAATGATCTTTATTAATGAGTCGTACCAAGTATGGTAAATGAAGTTAAATACAACAGCTATAGATTAAATATATTATTTCTCTTTTATTTGTTTCACTTATGCACTCTCGAATATAGTAATTAATATACATAAATTAAAAAAATTATATATATATTTGTATATGTGTATATTATATTAATAAGTAGTTAATTGTCGTGTATTGCAAATTCGAATACAAAAGACTCATACTGAATATGTTTGGCACTTTTGGTTAATACTATTCTTTTGAACAGCATGAAACAATGGCGTGCTGCGAATGACGCCCGATAATTCCTTTGAGTTTTTGCTTTGGTGATAGTTTCTACTTGGCATCGGTGATAGCGGCTCGCCCCAGAACTTGAGCAATGCGAATATCTTGTAATAGGCAACTCTACAACGATCAGAAGAATTTTTAGTTTAGATTAATCAACATAAATGAATCTTTCACAATGGTTTAATCGCACCTGTAGTTGCGATTGCTTGCCGCATAGATAATCGGATTGATGACGCTGGAGGCCCAGGCCATTACAGAGGCAATGATGTGCAGCCAGGGATAGGAGGTGTTGCGCTCATCATCGACAACGTTGGCCAGCATCAGCGGCAGGAAAGAGATGAGGAAACACAAAAATATGGTGACCATCATCACCGTCAAGCGATTATCCTCGCGCGCCTTACGCGTACTCGTCGTCGTCACATAGGAACCGGATGCTGATGCTGTTTTAGCGGCACCGGCGGCGCCAATTTGAAAATTATCATGACTGCGTATCTTTTTCTTCTGATGCAGCACGGTTATGTAGATGCAGGAATACGATATGATGATAACCAGACAGGGCAACAGAAAGCCAATTAGGAAGAGCGTCTTCTTAATCGATTTGCCCTCCTTTTTGAGTATTGTGCACGAGAAGGTTGCCTCGTCGAGACCCATCTCACCCCATATGCCCAATATGGGTGGCAGCTACAAAAAAAAATGGAATAATTCAGTTAAAGTTTGTAAACGATTTGTGTGTGTGCCTTGTGCACAGCACTGCTTACCAGCAGTAGAAAGGATACGGCCCAAACGAACACCAGCTGAAGCGTTATCAACTTGGGTTTATAGATCTGTGAGTATCGGCTATGGCAGGCAATGAGTATATATCTGTAAATGAAGAGCACATTATGTATTTATATCTATATGAATTTGACTTGACTTCTGTTCCTAAATCCCACCTATTTAGCGTAATGCCCACCATGCTGAGCAGTGAGACGGCGACATTGCCATAGAAGATAACCGGAAAGATCTTGCACAAAGTGCTCCCAAATGTCCAGCTCTGTGAAATGAGAGTGGTAAATGTAAAAATGTAATCAAATATTGCATAAAATTTACAAGCAAATTGAAAGTACCTCCTGAAAGAAACGCACGGCTGTCAGTGGCAGGCTGAAGGAGCAGAATAATAAATCGGATATGCTCAGGGATATGACAAAGGCTGTTGTCGCATGTTCGCGTATCGTTGGGCTCTTTAACAACGCCAGCAATGTTATCAGATTGCCTGCAAATATACAAATAACATATAGTCGCATATATACATATATATATATAATTCTACTTACCGAACACTCCGACGGTCACAAAAACACAGGCACTGATGGCAGCGAAAAGCGTTGCGGAATGCGGATAAATAGACTGTGTGGGGGCATCCATGCTATAGTAGGGCAACAAATTATGAATATAAACTACAAATTATTCAAATGATTCAATAAGATGCGCTCCACACATATATTAATATCGTTAAGTCATACAGTGGCATACAGTGAGGATAGCTGTTTATAATTTGAAAATAATTCGAAATGGATAAGAATTCTTTGACAGCATTATTATTATCACTTAATAACATAACTATAAAAACTCCGTTTTTTATATGATGACAGAGCATTTAATCTGCTATCCTTTTATTTTATTTTTTTAATGTATTCGTTTTGTTCCATTGCTATAATTGACGACATTTTCGTTGTACGTTCAAATTTGTTTGTGAAATCAGGCAAGATGAAAGCGCTATCAGCTGCAGTTACGCTCATTTTAATGACTCTTCTCGTATATATTTTTACGACGAATTCAAATTGTTGTCAAAAACAATGCAAGTAAAAAAATAAAACCAATACTGATAAGCAGTAGAAATGCGGAGGAAACAAAAGAAACCGAACTGAGTATTTTTGAGATAAGTCGCAGCCTTTACAACGATTATGATTCAAATTAGCAACAAATAACCAACCAATAAATACAAAAGCACTTGAGTTCATTTTAAAATCAGATTAAAGCCATCATTCCACATTCTATAATGAGTCAATAATTTATAGGAACAAAACGCACTTGAATAAACACTTTAAAATTAAGTAACGCATACATAGTTTTATCCAAAACGAAAATCAGAAATATTGTAAGAAATATAACAACAAAACAAAAAAACAACGCAAATTAAACTTGTAAACATGGATAATAAATAGTCGAAATTCAGTCAAAAGTTATTACAATCGTACCTTGTACAAAAACAACTGAAGAACAACCTAAGTAGAAACAAATTGTTTTTTCTTTTTTCTTTCTTTTTTGTAACTCTTAGTCTAACACATGTTGGAAGAACCGAAGTAACCGAACTTTGCGACGCGCGGCTCAGCAACGAAATGTGGCAGCAAGCACATTGAACGAGTGAACAACAAAAGAGTAGAGCAATGAAAACTGAAATTTTCAATTAAGCTCTGTTTTTTTGTTTGTTTGTATTTTTTTTCTTTTTATGTTTGACACTCTTTGTAGGTCTTGTTGTTGGTGTTGTTGTTGTTGCAGTTGTTATTGTTGCGTGGTGCGTTTTTGTGCAGCTGAAAGATAACAAGATAGCTAACTGGCAGGTCGGTCGATCTGACAGCGTTTCAACTGTTTTGCATGCCACACAATTTCATTTATTTAATATGCTTCATGCTCTTTATTTATATTTGTATCGTTTGAATTAAAAAGCGCCTTGTTACGGATTTAACAGCGATTTCCGGTGACTTTTCCCACCATCAACTATCAAACCACCACCACCAAGCAGAGCAAACAGCAACCAGCAGCACCACTGAGTGGTTCTTCAAATGCAGGGGCTGCCCCTGCTTCCCCATCCCCCACCCCACTCCCGGGCCCTCCCCCACTCACCCCTCTCTCTTTCGGCTTCCATCAGCGATTTTTTTTTTTTTTGGGTTCTGTTTGAATTCTTGGGGGTAAAATGTGCGGCCTGCTTTCATGCATGATCAACATGTGTGTTGTGTGTCTGTTGTGTCAGTGTGTGTGCGTTTTTACTCTTCTTATTGTTGTCTTTCTTTTTAATACCCTGTATAAACATTGAAAATATGCATGTAAAGTTGTTCAACAATCAGACAAAGACATTGTCGTCTCAGCAAAGTAAGGACATAGGATATCTGCATTTCTTTCAGTGCATCTCAAGGATTATAGTTGCTGGCTACATCAGCATTCAATATATATATAGATATATATATATATAGGCTAAATTTTAATTGAAAAATATGCATATCTGCTCCCGATGTATGTACAGGGTATCTGATAGTCCCTAACTCATTGACTGTTACTTGTTTCATTTTGAATTGGTTAGGGTATGAAACCATAATTCCAATCTGAATATGCACAAATGAGTGCGTCTTCTTTCCCCCTCCTCCCAATTACTCCCCCACTTTAAAAATGTTGAGCCAGTGATATTAGAGATAAGCTGGCACATTTATGCAGGATATACATTTATATATATATATATATATATATATATATATATATATATATACATATGCATATGTTGAGCATAAGAACATTCTCTCAACAGAGAGGGTCAGGGATGTGCTTGGGGCAAACTTTTGGGGTGACTCTTACGCATCGAGGGTTGCTCAGTTTGTAAGTCAGATATCAGATATCAGCACTTATACAAAAGACTCAAAGTCCGAAGCAAGTTATATATAGAAATGAATATATTAGTGCCCTCTGTCTAATATGAACTAGTTTCTAAGTGAAGCTTTGATTATGATACTGGGCACAGATGATTCTTATAATGATGGATTATACGCGTCAAAGAAAAATCTATAAAAACCAGATGGCTTTTAACGACCAAATGAATATGAATATCATGCGTTTAAAAAGATGTTCTTTGGGTCAGTGTAATTCCGCAGTTCAATGAAGTTCAAGTGTTATTTTTGGAACCACCCACGGCCTAAAATTTTCTGTTGACATCGATTTTATGTTTATTGGCTTGCCTTATCTGAGATATCAGAGCTCAATTGATTCTTGAATTAATATTGAAACGCGCATTGACTTGAGACTTGAGCCATCGATCAAAGCAAAGCAAAACTGATTAAGCTATCAAATATAAAGTTATTTCAAGGGAATTTCAACCTTAGTGGGGTCTCTCATCAGCATTTCTTTCATATTTGTTTTGCTTTTCGTTTATTTTATTATTATTTATGTACTTTTTTCTTTTTTGTATTCAAGACAAAACGAAAACTTTTGCTGACTAATCGAAAACCAAAGCCGAAGCAAATGACGCTTCTGTATACAAATATAGCTGTAGGTGCACGTTCGCAATTAGCTTATTTATAATATATTTACCATTATTATAATTATTACAGTGGACGCTCGATAGTTATAATGAAGCCTTGAATCAAAATTTTCTTTTTTAAGAAATTACATTTCGTAAAACATTTATAAAAACAACTTTAAAAATTATTATCAAATTTTCTATGATGTTGTTTTTGTTGTTGTTGTTGTGGGATGAATTTGCAATTTAAATTTTGATTGAAAAATATCAATTTTTGCTTACTTTTATATTACATTTTTTTTAGCCAATTGCAATCAACTGCGAGAAGAAAGCATTCACATTTTGCGAGCGACTACTGTATTAATATTATAATTATTATATATTTATGCATATGCATCACAGGCCGGAATTGGCAGTTGTATGAATATTGGGTTTTTTTCATATTGAGCGTGAGTCGAGGTAAAATTTGCAGCAAAAAGCTGGTGCTGTCTAAAGACGCGGATGAATCATCATCAGCTGCTCTGCTTATTTGTTTGGCCAAAACATACAAAAAGAAAAAGTAAAAGCAGCAACAACAACCACTGTGCAAAGATGACAATCGTGTGTTGGCGACACAAGCTGCAGGCTATGAAACTCACTTGCAGGAGCCTGCACACAAAGAAACCAAAGTAAATAAGCAAAACAAATTGGGGAAGAATAAAAAAAAAAACAACAACAACAACAAAGTGAAACAGATGAATGTGAATTCATTTTGGTTGAGCACGATAAAAGTGGTTTCTCTGTGTGTGTGTGTGCGGCTGCTGCTGATCTGCCAGAGAGCGAAAGAGAGGGAGGGTGGAAAAGTGCATAAGAATCTTTCTGTAATGCAGCAGGCAAACAGCCGTTTGTTCTTTATCATGGCAGAAACAACAGCAACAACAACTGTCGTTTGACTGCATGCGCAATGTTTCAAATTATATATCGAAGCCACATATGCATACACACACGCACGCAAAGAAACACATAATACAGCAACATACAAAGACACGCACACACACATACATACAAAGCCATAACAGTAGCTATTACATATTATTAACTGGTCAAGTTACGCTTACCCGCTGCTGTTGTTGTTGTTGCTGTTGGTTTTTGTTAGCAGGCAGCTGTGAAATTAGTTGAAAGGATTTTTAGAACGCGCCACCATAAATATTATTGTATTGTAATTGCATTTTGGTATGCTATACGCAAACACATCGTTGTTTCACTTTCACAGCTTAAATCACAAACCAAAAAAAAAAAAAATTATTTTAAATGTTATTCGAAATTGATGAGAAATTTCGATCAGACATTGTTATTCACGGAATGACACTTGTTTCTGTGAGTTTAGAGATCAATGTTGGCACGTGTTGGCTAATAAAATAAAATAAATAACGGTTGCTTGCACTGGCAGGACTTTGACAACATAAACGAGCGAAACTTTGAAATTTAGTGCATAAAAGATGAGTACACGTCTGAATCTAGCGGCGAAACAACAACAAATGATGTTCGAGCTATGTTAAGTTAAGCCGCTGTTGCTCTCGACTGACACTGTTAACCCCCAAGTGTGCGATCGATAACTGAGAGGTGACCAGTCGTTTCATAAATGCTATCATTTATTGCAATCGACACTTTTACAGTGCCATTTTGAGTAAGCTGATAATTGCAATTATTAACGGCCAACAACAACTAACTATGCAAATATTACTAACAAATTTAGTATAATTGCTGGCCAATTATATTTAGACAGCCAACAAATAAAGCTCCGATCTGCATTTCGATAGTTAAGCCGAAAAGGAAATTTAAGCGGAAACGGAAGTCAATTTGATTGCAAAATTATTATGATGCCAAAGTAAATGAATATTGCATATTTTTTGAGAAATATTAAAACATTTTTTCATCACGATGCTATTAACGTATTAATGTGCTTCGACGTAAAGCCATGCCACCAACCTGATTTATCCTCCACATCATCCTGCAATTAAAACAAGTTTTCCCGATGACGTCATACATTTGCGAAATCTGGTTCAAAACTGTCACATTTACAAATCGGAGACTATTCCATTTGCTGAAATGGACGACGCATAAGCGATTGCCTCTCAACAAATCCAGTTTTACATTCGTTCCATCAAAATTATGTCAAACAATAAGTTTGCAAATAATCTATTTTCGCACTCAACATTCCTTTTGCTCACTTTTTGTCATTTGATTGTGCATTTGCAACAAGTTCCGAGCTTACATGCTAAACACTTTATTGACAAATATAATTTATGAATTTACGTGTGTTGATTAAAACACGTTTCACTAATCGCCGCCATTTAAAACGCGATGTAACCAGTTGGCTCTGATCTGTTTACTTTACTTTAATTTATTTATTTTTCGTTTTGTATTTTAGCCAACAAACATCCGCATCCAGGTCTCAATCGGCTTTTGAGCATTATTTATGAGACAACATCAAGATTTTCGAAAAGTGAAACCCGGAATCCAGACAATACTCATTATACGACCCACTACACTAACACAATTACAATTCCAGCTACAATGGACTACATATGTATGTATGTGCATCTATATATTTATATCCATGTATTATATGAACATAATCATTTAATCACGGCTGGAGACGTTGTAAACACAGTTTGACATCTATGATTTTATTCGATTTCATTTGTAATCCACTAACGTGTTAAAGACCGCGTTAGTATATTTTGCAAACGGTTTTAAATGAAGAGCATTTTTGCAATGAAAAAGGCGAGATCGGTGTTCTTAGGCACAGGAAAGATTTCATACCTTTGCCGTTATCTTACAAGAACTTTTCTTTCGACTTATCATTCCTATGCTATATGATATGGTGATTTGTGGAACCGTAATTTAAATAGAATATATATTTAATGAACGATTGTAAATCGGATTTATAATACGGATTACGTGTTACTTCTGTTATCCGTCAACGTTTTAATATTTATTATTAAATCAATTTATTAATGTTCGAGGCAATATCTCATTTCGCTGTTAAGTTCGTTAACCATTTGTAAAAAAAACTCTCCACAATTTTAAAGATAAAAAAATATTCGATTAAAAAAAAATCAAAACAGCTAATTGAATATCGCCAAAACCGGCCTTGCAGTCTTGTGGTACACCACAGAATGTCAGTGGCAATTAAATGCTCGTTGGGGACACAGTTGCTTGAAGATATTTGCGTTGATAAGAATCAAGACAGCCACAGGTGTTGCCTGTGTTCTAATTTGTAAATGAAAGCACGGATTGACAGCACCCGTCAAGCAGACTTGTGATGCATTTGGTCATGTTCCCAATGGACATAAGAATGCATCGCATTTACAATCAGCATCGGCGTTGTGCATGTCAACTGCTAATGGCACAAATGCAACTAGCTCCAGCGCCACCCGCATGCTCCCAAATCAGGAGACTAGTTGCAACTGAGTGATGCGGCACACGTCACAGTTTCCTCAACAGGGGCAGCTTTCACATCGTGGTGGCACCAGCTGATATTCAGTCTGTGCGTTGATCTCCACATGATATTTTGAATTGCTGCAACTGAAAAAGCCGACATTAATTGTTTCATATATTTATGTGGTTGTCTCCCACAATTATTACATAATTGTGCAATATGGAAGTGCTCGCGATTGCCCAATGCTTCAGTTTAATTCCCGTGGGCGGGATTCAGGCAACCAGCGCCGAGGGATTGTATATCAGCAGGGGCAGCTGGCGCAACAGCTATGCCACAATTGCACCACAGTGGATATGCTGTTTATGCCATGTGGGTAGGTAATTCAACCATCAACATCCACTAAAAATCATTTTTATTTTATTTATCTATGGTCAATTTTGTGTTTTGTGCGAGCATTTTGTGGTGCTCGTATCGCTTCCTGCTACTGGCAAGGGAGTCGCCAGCTCTAATGCCAGTCTGTCGGCCAGACTGCTGAAGCAGTTGCTTCATCAGCCGGAGCGTCATCTGGCCAAAAGGATCCAATGCGCTGCCTTCACCCTATTCGTTGTCCCACTCAGTCAGTTCTGGGTTTCTATTAACATTGAATATATGCTCTAATAAAATTCAAATCCCAATTGATTCAAGTAGAAACTGCAGAAGGAAGAATATATTTCTTCATATTCGTATTTATTTTTATAACTAACTAAAATGCGTTTCATTTCGCTATGATAATTTTTAATTCAAGATTAATTATATAAAATATTATTTATTTCCCTTTATCCTAAGCGAAAGGATCCGTTTGAATCACGTCCTTGTCTTTTATGTCTTGTCTTTTTTCCTTCTCGCAGCTCTTCTAATTCCCTACTCGAATTGGTTGGGCTGGCTGGGCAAACTGCAGAATATCCTGCTCACGTTTGGTTGATGCATTCTTAATGATTTTGGGGTTCGGTTTGAGCGAGCACAGCATCTCAGCAGGCTGTTGTGGAGCGGCTGAGTTAACCATTGACATTATTGGCTTTATTTCTTAATTGTAATTGTGATTTTTAGCCCATGCCCAATATCGCTGCATTGTGGAGCTTATCGATAAGGTGGACGATGCTGTCTCGGGCATTATGCTCATATCCTTTGCAGCAATTTGTATTTTGTAAGCCTGCAGCTGCTCAAGAGCATTAAGTAAGTCACAAAAAACTAGATTTACATTTTCCATAATTACAATTTGAAGCCAATAATGTATATAGAGACTTACGTGTGCCATTCCTATGACCACTACTTTGTTCATCACTGCCACACACTCTAATCGCTTCCTTTAACAGACTGTTTATTTCTTTTTCGTTTGCTTTTCAATTTATTATCTGGTCTCCGTTTTTTTCTTTTTTTTGCTTAGCTTATAACGATTAAGTATTGGTGTATACAAATATGCATTACTCACTCGATCTCACTCACTCTCTCTCTCTCTCTCTCACTCTCTCTTATTAAGCTTAAGCATTGGTGCATATTGTGCATATACTCTCACTCATGGTCTAACTATATACGTACATGATATATTTCTCTCTCTCTCTCTCTCTCTCTCGCTGTCTCGCTCTCTTCCTTTTTGAAGCCATATGCCATATATACAGTGCAGATTGTTAACTTTTACTTCTCGTTGACGTTCCAGATCGGACGCTCGGCTGCGGTTCTCCGGTTCGCCTCGGTCGCCAGAGCCGGTCCGCCAGCTGCGACTGGTGCCGGCGGAGGGATATCATGAGGTGGTGTCGCGTCTTGTCAGCGAGCTGTCCAGCGATACTGTCGCACTCGGCGGCCTAAGGTGTTTCAGCTTCACCAGGAAACTCTTTCTGGCAGTGAATTGAATACGTTTGCAACTTGCAATGTGATTGAATTTTGTGCCAACTGGTCAACGGATAACAGGTGGCATTAATTGGAAATGTGTTCGTTTTGTTTAGCTTTTTTTCTTTTATTTTCTTTTCTTTTCTTTTCTTTTATTGTTACCAATAAGCTGGTGCTCATTCAGTTTTACGAGGATACCAGCCGCCCACCAACAAGTCCGCTCCACAGCAAATGCTATCGCAGATTGAATACCCTTTCTGGCGGTTATCAAGTATACGTTTATCAACGGAAACTTTATATTAGAATTAATTATATGATAATTTGGTTTAATGTCCTAGCTTTCTTTTTAAAAAATAAGAACAGAATGTGGAAAGTATTTTAAATAAAATATATAACATTTTATTAAAAAGAAACAATAAATGAAAAGTTCCTTTTAAAAACAAGAACAAAATGGGGAGAGTATCTGCAATATATATAATCTTTTTAAGTAAGAGGATATATTTGAGAATGCGACAATAACTGCAGCTAGAGTATATATACAGATATATATGTATGTGCATATAAATGTTTATGCCAGTGGTTAACCAATAAATAGCCTGTCTACACTGCGCTACAGGAACATGTCGTGTATCTGGAGCTGAAGCTGTCACTGCAGTTGGAGCTGGGAATGGGGCTGGGGCTGGGACTGAAGATTTGGTATGAACCAGTTTGGCTCGTCTGATTGTGATGCAATGCGGCCTTAAATGGGGCACATGTGCATGTGCATGTGCAAATGTTGAATGTTGAATGTTGCATTTGGCTTCCTAATCATGCGAAAATGCGCGGCCAGCGAATTTGAACCAGTTGACCAAATGCCAATGCCAATTGGATGAGGCCTGTGGAGTTTTCGTTGTCGTTGTCGTCGCCGTTGCCGTTGCTTCCGGCCGGTCTAACCCAATTCGAAATTTGCAGTCGCTGCCGCTGTCGCCGTTGCAGTTGCAGTTGCAGTTGCAGCTAAGGCTGCGGCATATATAAGACGGCTTTTAGTCCACTAACGCGCAGACAATCAACGCTCATCTAAGTGAAACAAACAGCACAACAACCAAACAAACAAAGCAACTAACAAACAACACACGAGCAAGCAACAACGGCAACCACAATGTTCGCATCCAAGAATCCTTGTCTATCGCTGATCCTGCTGGTCAGCTGCCTGACTTTGGCCAGTGCACAGTTTTTGTTTCCTGGCCACAACCATGGCCGGGGACCGCGTGGCCTATATGGTCCACCACCAATTAGCAGTGGCTGGAGCAGCGGCTGGAACGGTCCCAGCATTGAATTGCCGCCTTCGCATTCAAATCACATAACCAGAGATGAGGTGCTCTCGCTGCTGGCCGCCTGGAAGGCGGTGGAGGCGAAGCCCAAGCCAACGCCAGCGCCAGAGCCCGAGGCAGACCCAGAGCCAGAGCCAGAGGGGCCCGCACCCGAACCTGAGCCGGAGGCACCAGCGCCAGCACCTGAAGCACCCGCCGGCCCAGGACCCGCTGTTCCCTTGACCGTCTCGTTGCCCGCCTTTGTGCCCATTCAGCTATCGGCTATGTATACCGCTCCGATTCCGGTGCCCGGCGCTGGTCTGGGCGCCTTTGGTTTCGGCGGTGCAATAGGTGGAGGATCCGCTGCTGCAGGAGCTGCTGCTGCTGGTCCTGGAGTGGCTGCTGCTGGTGCAGCCGCTGCCCAATCACGTTTGGGACGCCCCATTCAGCGTCGCGTCAACAGCAACATTCGCTTTCCCGTTGCCAATCCGAGGAGTTTTGCATCCGCCAATTATGTGGCGCCTCGACCGCGTGTCTATCGCACCATCGGCTCGGAGACCGGCCAGCCAATGAGGTGAGTGTACACAAATGACAATCCCCAATCCTCTGTTCATCTCTCATCTCATTGAATTGAATTAATCGCACACAGCATTGATGTCCTGCCGCCGCCGCCTTTCCTTGGCAATCCGGTTCAGTTTGTGCCCAGCAATTGGCAGTGAACCGATGATGAACCATATATGTCGACTATCTACTTCTATATGTACAACTATATAATCGTGCTTATCTGTCGTATATATGTGGCATCTAAGTGATAACTGTAAATAGCTAAATGTTTAACACGATGTCATTATTTTATAATTCTGTTTTTTTTTTTTTGTTAACTTCTTGCAATTGAAATATATATAAATAAAAGTTAATACTAAAGATAATCCACAAAAAAAATAGACAATTTATTTATTTTTTCCATACAGATTCACAATTTCTTTTTGTGCTGAATTTATATAAAAATAATTATTTTCATGCACTTTTCCTATACATTTATTTGTATCTTTCTCGAAAATGCTTCGATTTTTACCATGTTTTGATCTTGTTGCTGCCCTCTTTGTTTCCTTTCTGTGTTCTTTACTCTTATCTGCTAGATCATCTAGATTTGTTAATCCTTAGTGTCGCATTCGTAAACGTTTTACGAAATACACACATCTATATATGATCATCGCGTCCTGTCGCTCTTTTTCTCTCCTCCAACTTAATTGAATTAAATTTAATTAATCTGATTATTATGTTATTTTGATCAACAACTTAACAATGTTATGTCTATATAGTGTTTTTTAAATTAAACCGAAATCGGATTAGTCAGTCATGGCCTTAATTGAAACTATTTCCCCAGTTTGCTATTGTCTTGCTCCAATCGGGGAACCCGATTTTCAATTCGTCACCATAGTAATTAACATATCTAAAATGCCGCCGTATGCACCTAGGTATCAAATTCCTAGTCCATAACAGTCTGAAAAGTGACCAAAAGCGGATCAATCATCAGTCTCCCAAGAGGGTCGTACATATTTTCTCATCCAGTTTGCATAGAGAAATTCAAGTCCCGCTAAGCACACACACATAAATCTTATCTATATATATATATATATATATATATATATATATGGAGTTACCATGCCGCACTCACTAAATTTCCACACACGTTTCACAATTTTGTGCGTCAATTAATCGGCCATTAAAAAATTGGGATCAAAAATTGTTACACTGTTGATTTACACATGTAATGCATTTGATCAAATATCGACGTGCTGTTTGTTGTGTTGTGTTGTGCCACTCCCAGTCCCATGCACGTCCCCATGCCAGGGGACCAGTTCCAGTTTCAGTTCGACTATCAATATAAGTACCTGTACCTGTTCCAGCTCCATTGACGGAGGTGTCACTTGAGCAGCCCACCTGTTATTTGCCTGAGGACGACACGTTGACAAATCAACACTTAAAAAGTTGTGGAACACCAATTGACCATTTAAATTTTGATTGGAATTTATCACACTACGCTATGCAACAGCATTTCGACTTATCAGTTTGTCAAAACCATTAATTAATTAAACCTATATTTAGTTATCGGTTTATGAAGTTGCACTAGACTCAACATACATTTTTCAAACCCAACTTAATTTGTATCTCAAAGCTCAAACTATATATAATATAAATGAAGAAAAATAAACATTTCAATATTTTCGATATCTCTGTTCTTTACTTATAATGTTCAGCACTATTTGACAAGATTTCACACATATGAAGTTTATTTCAGTACGTTTTTTTTTTATTGTATACGAACCCTTTGACAATTATTTAAGTTAGACATTTCAATTTAAATAAACTACAATTAGACATCAATGTTTTTTAAATATTTGGTAAAATTATTTATAGCTACATTTTTGTTTAAGCTTGTAGGCTTTCGGTTAAAATATTGGTTACTTAATATATTATTGTAGCTAGACACGCATAAATCTCACAAAAAAATGAATCTCATTCGTGTTGTTGTGTGTAATTTGCCATTCATGTTTCATTTTTTTATATGAATTTTCACACATTATATATAAATGGCACTGTTGACATTTTAGTCACACACGTTGCAATCGAATGATCGATCGATGATGCCGACGCCCAGATTATTATGGGCTTCCCGCACCTCATGCACAAAAACATAGCATGTCATTTGTAGAGCCAAATACTTATTATATCAGACATCTAGTAAAGTTACTATCGCATTTATAACTAGTTTACATATTTGGTACGGCTTACGCAAAATAAAAAAAATAAACATAATACAAAGTTAGGCATACAAAATCAAAACAAAAAAACTATATAAAAACACTAAATAACATAATAAAAAAGTCCTATAATACAAAATACAGTTGAAATTAACTGCATGGCATCGAAGTTTGCTTCTCTCTTTTTTTGGTTCTTTGTTCTTCGGAGTTAGTGCAGCATCTTTCGGATTAGCCTCGCCAGACTTTGATGAACGGCCAGCATGACAAAGGCGCCAGCAATCACATAGTTCAGACGATAAATGGCCGCCTGGCAATAGAGCAGCACAATGCCGGCGAAAAAATACAATATGATTGACAACATCCAGTAGAACCGCCTGCAAAGTATAATGATTATTATCAGATGTTGGCCGTTCCGTAATACATATAAAAGTCCAACAACAAAAAGAAGGAATTTCAATCAAACCAGTTCGCTTGATTAACACCTGTCTTAGCTTATCAGTAAAAACATGATTTCGTTTTACATAGTATCAATCAAATATGTACAATCAGCTGGAGCGAAAGAGTCCAAAGTGCCATTTGTTACATGAGAGCATTTTGTAAGATACAAAGCAAATTCGGAGAAGAATTGCCAGCTATCTGTTGGAAAATTATTGAATATATTAGAAAGAGCGCCAGCAATTTAAACTCGCTCCAAAACTTGCAGCTGATACAGTTTTTAAATAAGTTTCGGGCTGATCTGCAAGTTGATAGGAGGATCTCCTGTTGTGAAGCAGTTTTCACTTCAGTACATAAAGACAAAGGTCTTCCCTTGAATTATTTAATACCCTTTGTCATGTATAACGCAGACGCAGGAGACGTTTCTGACCCTATAATGTATTTATTCATTAGCCGAGTCCTCGCTTAAGTATAAATGTTTCTCAGTATGTAAACTATCTTGTTGGAACTTGTTATCTATTCGTCTTTTTGCTGTGGGTAGTGCATAAATCGGTTATAACATAGACCTCCGAAAGGAAGGAATTTAGAAACACGATTTGCCAATATTGCATTTCAGTTCAACAGAACACAAATAATATTTATGTGGCACTTACAATTTTTGTGGTGCGCGGAGCTGAAGGAGGAGACTTAATGAGCCCAGCACCACAATGCTGGTATGTAAACACGGATCGGGCAGAACAATGCCATGTCTGTAAAGAGCCAAAACGAAAAATATACTATTGAATTAAATATTTACTCATTGGAAGCAGATTACGCACCGGCGACTGCGCAGCCAGGCCAAGCTGGTGGGAACGCTGAGGAGCAGCTGGATGAGCAGCATTAGCAACAGCGTTATATGAAATGGAAAGTTCTGCAATCCCACACAGCATTCTTCCTTCTCCTCCGATTCGGGCTGCTGCTCCTGTTCCCGTTGCTGCTCATCGTGCTGTTGTTGCTGCTGCTGATCTTCAGTTGCTTCGTTCTCGATGGCATCGCTATCATCGCTAGTCTCCAGCTCCAGTTCTTGTTCCTGCTCCTGCTCTCTCTCACACTCATTTTCCGCATTGGTAGATCTTGAGTCATTTGTTGGTGCTTGTGTTCCGCGCGTGCCTGTGGCCATATGAACCAGATTGGCCGCCTTCTGCCACAGATAATCCTCCAGATAATCTTTATAGGCGTTCGATAGCATCAGAAAGTAAAAGACAAAGGCCAAAAGTAACGCCAATCCACTGCAGGTCCCCAATGCGATCGCAATGGTCAAGATGCCTAACGTAATCGGCAGATGTGTCATTATCGAGATCATTATGTTCGAACCGGATGTGGAGACCCGTGTTAGACGCAGCGCCAAGCGATGGAATGCATTTCCATACAATGTCAGTGATAGCCAAATGCCCAAGGCGGCAACTATTGACAGTCCAATTGCCGTGCATTGTATGATTATCGATATATTAATGCTATAGTCCAGTGGCTCCGGTGTCGGCAATACTTTTATGTTTAATATTAGCTTCTTGAGCAAGCGACAACCTGTGCAAGCGAAGGAGAACTTAATTGCAATAATTGTAACCATTTTGGTATTTAGCATAGCTCACCTGTGACAATATAGAGCGATGTGTACTGCAGGTAACCAACATAGGGCTTGAGGCTCTTGAAGCTACCAGCGGGCTGAAACTTATCCAACTGTTTGCGGAGCACAATCAACAGCACACAAACCAAATGTGCCGGGAACCAGCCGTAAAACTCCAGCACTAAGCGCGACAGAGCGTCCGCATATGAATACTCATAGCTAAGAGCGAGATAGAGATAAAGAGAGAGAGAGAGGGAGAGAGCGAGAGGTAGAGTGAGTAAGACAAAAACACAGAGCATATGGATGTCTAGATGGGGTTTTTTCAAATAACATTCAAGAGGATGGGAAATGTATGAAAACGCTGGGACAAAATAAGTTAACTTGTTCAACCGATTAGCTTTAAATTCATTTCAAAGGATCTATGAATTAGAAACGTTTAGAAAATGAACAGTATACAACTTTCTGCAACTACTATTTAATGGTCTTATCTAAATAATCCTACCTGATGCGATAACGACAAATGGGATCCAAATACAAATCGAGCGTGACGGGATTCAATGTGGTATTATAATGCCTGGGCATCATGGTGGGCACATTAATATACAATCCTGGCTTTTGATCCGGTGAACTGCAATTACAAGCAATCAAATGAGCAACGATTTACGATTAAAGCCTCGAGATCCAACCAACGTACGTCAACGTCTGATATCGGTCAAAGCCGGCGGCCCAGGGAATACACAATTTGGCTGTGATGCGATAATTGGGCTGCAAACACTGCAACGGCTCAATCACAATGCGTAAACTCTGATAGGGTTCAACGAGTTCCGAGATGCGCAAGCGATAGTGCAAAGTGCCCTGCAGCGTCTCATTCACAATTGTACGGCGTCCATAGGCGAACCAGCGCGGCATGCGTATGTCCAGGATGCGCTCCTTGGGATCGTAAATGTCCAGATTGTAGCCAGTGCGTTGACTGACCGCCGGTAGTCGCACCATCACGTGCGTCCACTGCCTATACGTTTTCCGCAAATTGTGCAAATCGAGTAGAGCAACGCTGCGTGGCGCATTGTCACCATTTGTTAAACGCTGGACGAGATGCGTCAGCGGTGTCGCCTTGTCGCTGCAATCCAAAATGTATGGGGTTTCTGGTATATAGGCATGTACACGAGCTTACTCACCAGTAGTTTAGCTCCGTTTCGTTGTCCTTATGCGATTCGCAACCAAATAGCCAATTCTCATCGCTCTCAACGTTCAAAGCCTCAATGGCAAGCTTCTGTACATGAAGTGGTCAGAACAAAGACGTGTGAATTAAGAAGATTATGCCCCATGTGAGGAGTCACAAATGTATGAATACCTTATAGCGTTCCGGACGCTGTATACCAATCAGTTCATGGTAGTGACTCTTCAGGCCATTGGCAAAGAACTTGTTGATGACCATGCGACGCTCCTCATGCCAATTGCTGTGCGTTTGAAAGCTGAACATGCTCTGCTGGCGAGATCGTTGTTTCTAGATCGATAGAAAATGAAGATTTGATAGTAACAATATTTCGTTTTTTTTTAATCAGACAATAATATTTCTTGTTTGCTTACCACAAAGTGCGACAGGGCGGCATGCATATTGCGCTGTTTATCGCTGTTGAAGATGATGGTGGAGTCGTCGCGTCGCTGAGCAATGCTGAAGAGGAAGCGATTAATGACCTGCATGAATTGGAGACACCAGACGGCAGACAAATGATCGCAGCTGAGACTCACACGAGGAATGGCCGATGTCTAAAGAGACATGAACATAAATTAGCAGTTGAACAAAGATTTAAGATTAAAAATTTAAATCGAGATTTTACCATCGCATGCAGATCGTTAAACTGCGATGTGGTCAAACCGGCGTGGACAAGCAGATCTCGATTGCCGCCGCCTGTTGAGATGAGCAGCACATTGTCGAGACTGGCAGATAGCTCCTGGTTAGCGATGCGCTGCTCACTGAGCGACTTCTGATGGAGGCTTTGGCACACATTTGTCGTGCTTGTTGGGTGCGTGGCGGTCCGTGTGCGACTGAGCAGCTCATGTGTCTCGGCATAGAACTGACTGAGGTGTGCATCCAAATTGAGCACCGGCTGATCGAGCGGCGTCGATATGCTGATAATTGAATTGATATAATGTCCAATCTGCGCATCTGTCAGCACCGACTGCGCCAGCTTGCCGCCCATGGAGTGACCGATGAGTACAATGGGACTCGGCTGCTTATACAGCGACAGAATTGTGTGAATGCAGTGCTTCAGGAACGAACGCTGATGATACATATAGCCGCCATAGAGTGCCGATAGCTCCTCATCATAGTCAATCGTATAATAGTCCAAATGAATACCCGACTCGGGATTATCTCGCGCCTTGCGCAACGCGACAGAAGCCAGCGAGCGCGCCTGCTTGTAGGAGCCGGCATTGCCTGGCACAAAGATAACTGGAGCGCCCGTCATGCGCATCTTCTGCGGATCCACTGGCTGACGCACGCCCTCATAGTAGTAGTAGAGGCCATAATTGGGGAACTGTTTATTCGCATCAAATCTCACCCGCTGTCAATAAAAACATTTCTATTTATAATCGAGAATAAGTGGACAAAAATCTTGTGTCGACTTACGGCAAATTGTGGTTGACCAAACATGTACGTCATGCGGCAGGCGTTCGGCTCCACCTCGACGTGTATGTGGAAAATACCGTAAAGAAAGCTGCATATTGAAGCTATTATCACTAGCACGGCACAGTTTCTGAACGCAATCATTTGCCCTTCAGTTCGTTTTAAAGTTATTATTTATGCGCCGCTCGCTTGTTGCTGTCTAACTGCCAAAGCGTTGCCAGTTTTCCCAAATGCATCTCATAGTGATGTGCGCATGTCGTGCATTTTAATGCAATATGTGCAAACCGCGTTTGGTACCAATAGTTATTAAAATTAAAATTAATTTGAAACTCACTTTTCTACCTAACTATATAAATTTGATATTATTTTAATTCAGTACAGCCCAATGTCGATAACACGACTTGAAAGCTATGAAATCGATAGTTCGGCTTAGCTCTCACACATATGAACAGTGTTGCCGTCTTGGCCATTTATCGGACAGATGTGCCTTTTTTAAATTAAATTAGAAAGATTAACAAACGGCCCCGTCCGGAAATCTATCCTTTTTTTTTAAATAATTTCAAATAATTCCGTTTTTCGTTAGCCATTTGCGCTTGTTGTTTGGTACCAATATTATTATAAATTAAATGAAGTCAATTTTTGTTCTGCTTGATACAGAGCATGACGAACTGTATATAATTTATAATAATAGTAATAATAAAAATTCCCTTTGATGCTTTTCATATATTTTTTGTCCATTTTTATTTCTTGTCAATCTGTTCGATTCTGGTAATCGATAATTGGCAACACTGCTCACGACACCCCCTCTCACAAATATCACACACACACACCCACACACTGCTATTGAGCATTCCGATCGAATACCATGTTGATCTCAAAGTATTGATCATTATTGTGTTATTGTGTTTGCTCGCATCTCGTTGCGGTAGTCCATCACTCAGCTCTCAGCTTACAGCTGCGTCCCCGCCCCCGTCACCGACAACTAACACACACTCGCCCCCGCACGCATCCCAGCGCTTCGTAACGTGTTTACGTTTCTCTAAGCCAATCAGTTGTGCATATGTGTGCGTGTGTACGCCTCCTATGCGTGTGTCACTTGTGTGCGTGTGTGTGTGTGTATGCGCGCGCTTAATTCGCGCATTGTATCTAGCTAACTAACTCGGCTGGCTGGCTGGCTGGCTAGCCTCTGGGCCTGGCTGGGAAAAAGACAGGAGGGTAAAAAAAAAAGACAGTTATGCCCTGCTGCGTCGCGCCAACAACAAAAACAAGCAACATAGCTGACGCCGTCTCGTTGTCGTCGTCGTTTTCGTTGTTGTCGTCGTCGCTGTCGCCGTCGTCGTTTCGCCTCTCTCTCTCGCTCATCTGTCGATGAGATCGTTGTGTGTTTGTCTTCTGGATCGGATCGTGTTGTTAGTAGTGTATGTCGTCGTAGTGTCGTTTATTGTTGCTGCTGCTGCTGCTGCTACTGTTGTTGTTGTTGTTGTTACGCGCTGTGACTGACTTGTTCAATGATTTAGTAAAAATATTCATAGCTCATTCCAAAACTTGTTCTTGTGCCTGCTGCAAATACAAAATTTATAACGCGCTGCGGAAATTCACAATTTCTATGTATCTATCAAAATATTGAATATATATAAATATTATATATATTTGTAATGCTTTATATGTGTGGTAGTTGTTAACAATTGTTTTCTGTGTTGTGTTGAGTTTTACTTTTTTTTAAATTGTTATTTGTTGTAATAATTATACAAATCAAATCCGAAACCGCCGTCTCGTTTCGTCTCGTCTCCTGTCCCTGCACCCCTCCCAATCTCTCTGCCACTCACTCACCGATTGTTGTGTGCAATTCAAATACACCGCCAAACCCCCACCACACTCTCTCAAAAAAAAAAAAACACCAACTGCATCCGCCTGCCTTTATCACCATAATAAAAAAAAAAAATCACTGAACATTTGAAATAAATAAATATATATCAACAATCACAATGGAGGTCTGGCGATCGCTAACGGTTGGCGCATTTCTAGCATTGGGCTTGGTGTGCTTCTATGGCATGGTGGAGTCGTGCAACGAAGTCGTCTGCGCCTCTATAGTCTCCAAGTGTATGTTGACGCAAAGTTGCAAATGCGAACTTAAGAATTGCTCCTGCTGCAAAGAGTGCCTCAAGTGTCTGGGCAAAAAGTACTACGAGGAATGTTGTAGTTGTGTGGGTAAGTCAAAAATTATATATATATATGGGATCGATGATGTGATGTGACATTATCATTATTCATTCTTGCGCTCCGTTTTTTTTTTGTGTTTGCCGTTTTTATAGTAATTGCTTGCAAATGTATGCGTGCGCGATATTTGCGATGTGTAACCATAGATTGCGTGCGTGTCTCACGATATCGATAATTGTGAGCCGCCGTTTGAATCCCGATTGCAACAGTGCAAAATAGGAAAATTTAATACTATGTTGTGCCCTTTTTTGTATTCGATAGTAGCTATTTAATTGTTTTTATTAAATTATAAATTTAATGTTTATTTTTTAATAACTGTATATAAAGGCGCATGATTTATTACACGTTATTTTATCTCATCCATAATTATTAATAAAAGTATTGTTTTTTTTCCAATCATTCGTAGAACTCTGTCCTAAACCCAATGATACGCGAAATTCGCTGTCTAAAAAGTCACACGTTGAGGATTTCGATGGTGTGCCGGAGTTATTTAATGTGCTGGCCACAAATGAGGATAGTGAAAGTGATTATTGGGATGTCTTCACTTTTCAAGTGGATTGGTCTAGGGGCAAACCAAAACTAGATAAGGATGAGAAATACTATCTGAGTAAGTGATGTGCAATATGGTAAAAATAAAAATAGATTGAAATATATATTTATCATTCTCAATAAAAAAGAATTCAATGACAAGAATCTGGATGAAGCACGTGAGGAACGTGATAATACGCTAACAGTAAATTGCACAGTTATATATTTGGATCAGTGCACGTCGTTGAATAAATGCCGTCTAAGCTGTCAAACAATGGGAGCTAGCAGCTACAGGTACTTAATATAAATTCATCAATTTAGTTCCATTATATTTAACTCAATGATTTTTGGTTTTATTTAAAATGTAGATGGTTCCACGATGGCTGCTGTGAGTGCGTAGGATCAACGTGCATTAATTATGGCGTGAATGAGAGTCGCTGTCGACATTGTCCAGACTCGAAAGATGCGGGAGATGATTTGGATGATGAGATCGATGAGGAGATGCAGGACTACGGCGAAAATATGGGCCCGTTCGATGGCTCAGTGAATAGCAATTATTGATAGCAGCAAACAAATGCCATATCAAGAACAAAAACATTTAACAAATTAGTTACTCAATTCAGTGACATTATTATAGTGTAGTACGAAGTAATATTTGTATAGCATTATTATTATTATTATATATATTTTTTTTATTTTAAAGAATAGGTCCTTTTGATTGTTTTTCATTTTGAGCAGCCCGAGAATATATTTTAGAGCCGAAAATAAAGATTATGTATAAAACCGAATGAAATTAACGTGTTGAATAACGATAGTATTATTATTCGATATGCGGGTAACGTATAAGGACTAACATCAAATTATCTATGATATTTATATCGAATATAAATACATAGACTCATTTATTTTGTACCCAGCGTAGAAATTGTGTTTTCTGTTCTCTTTTTCAAAAACTTCTCCCAAAAAATATGTCTTAAAATGACAACTTTATTTATAAATTTATAGTTGCTTACTGCGCCCCAAAACAACATCGAACAGCTGATTGGCCAACCGTTTTGCGCCGGGGTGGCAACACTAGCCCATGTTATTTCAAGCGAACAACATCAAGTTACGTATTCGAACCGGCGGCCAAAAGTCTAAAGATAATTAAAGCGGCTGGGAATTATGTTTAAGGGCTTGCGACACCTACGAAATGTGCTGCAACGTGGACACCACAATCTGGCGCGCTGTCACGCCTACGTGACGCAAACGGGCAATCCAAATGGCTCCGCAGCTGCCAGCTTGCCACTAAAACGGCCACCAATTGCACCTGCTGTGCAGCCGCTAAGTTATCGACAGGTGAGTGAGGGGGAATGCAGATTGCAGCTGGTATCAAAAAGAGCCATGTCGATTTTCCTCACACAGATGCGAATGCTGCGATTGGAGTATAAGGCGATTGTGGGCGTTATTGCGCGCTCGCTGCAATTAACGCCACGCGAGGTGCAGCAATTACATCTGCGATGCTTATGCTCTCGCAACTCACAAACAGATGCGGACAAGCACAGCAGCAAGTCGAGCAGCAGCAGCAGCAGCAGCAGCAGCAGCAGCAGCGGCAGCGGCAGCAAAAGCAAGGATAATCCCACCAAGGAAGCTAAATCAGGCAGCGAAAGCACGTCAGATTGCGGTCAAGAATCAAAACAAGGATCCAGTTCCAGTTCGAGCAGCAGCTCCAGTTCCAGCGGGGACTCTTCCAATCCGAGCAGCAACAACAACAATAACAAAAATGAAAACGATGAAAAAATGCGTTCAGTGTTGACAAAAGCGGTTCTTTGGCTATTCACAATTTACATGTTTGTTGCCTTTATATCATTGCTAATTACACCGCGCACAGAGCGACCCGAGGGATCCACACGATACGTCTCGTGGAATGAGTTTGTGCATCATATGTTGGCCGTCGGTGAGGTCAAGGAGCTGATCATACGACCCGACATGGAAATGGTTACGATTATCCTGCACGATGGCGCCGTCATCAAGGGACGCAAAGTGTCATCCACTATATTCCACATGGCTGTCGCCGATGCTAACAAATTTGAGGAGAAGCTGCGGATGGTCGAGAAACGTTTGGGCATTAAAGATGGCGTTCCAGTTACTTACGATCGCCACGATACCACTGGACGCCTCCTGATGCTGTTGTTATTCTGCGCTCTCCTCATCTCCATAGCGACACGCATGAAGAGCATGAAGAGTCCAATCAGCATGGACTCATTTGTGAGTATTTTTATGCGTTGTCTTATTTATATTTCCGTTTTTGAATTTTGAATTTTGTTTTTAGAACCAAATGGGTCGGGCGAAGTTCACACTTGTGGATCCATTTGAAGGTGGACGTGGCGTGCTGTTTCGCGATGTGGCTGGTCTTAAGGAGGCCAAACAGGAGGTTAAAGAGTTTGTCGACTACCTAAAAACACCGGACAAGTATCAACGCCTGGGCGCCAAAGTGCCACGCGGCGCTCTGCTCTTGGGCCCACCTGGCTGTGGCAAAACGTTGCTGGCGAAGGCGGTGGCCACCGAGGCTCAGGTGCCGTTTCTCAGTATGAATGGGTCGGAGTTTATTGAAATGATTGGTGGCCTAGGTGCTGCACGTGTGCGCGATCTCTTTAAGGAGGGCAAGAAGCGGGCGCCCTGTATTATCTATATCGATGAAATCGATGCCATTGGACGACAACGATCCGGCACCGAGAGCATGGGTCAGGGCAGTTCCGGTGAATCTGAGCAGACCCTCAATCAGCTGCTCGTCGAAATGGACGGCATGGCAACCAAAGAAGGCGTCCTCATGCTAGCGAGCACCAATCGTGCCGATATACTCGATAAGGTACACAATCTGAATCTCAACACTTGCTCAATTGTAAATCAATTTCTTTTCTTTTTTTTTTGTTATGCAGGCATTACTTCGACCTGGTCGCTTTGATCGTCACATACTTATTGATTTGCCGACGCTGCAGGAGCGCAAGGAGATCTTCGAGAAGCATTTGTCATCCGTCAAGCTGGCCGAGGAGCCCGACAGTTATTCCCAGCGTTTGGCCCGACTTACGCCTGGATTCTCCGGCGCCGACATTGCCAACGTGTGCAACGAGGCAGCGTTGCATGCAGCACGTCATGTCCAAACCGAGGTCACCAGCAAGAATCTGGAATATGCCGTCGAGCGCTTAGTGGGTGAGTGTCTCTCTTACAAATTGATTATATATATATATATATACATTTTAAATATTATTTCTCCCTCTGCTTTCAGGTGGCACCGAGAAGCGTTCGCATGCGCTTTCGCTGACCGAACGCAAGGTGATTGCGTATCATGAGTCTGGACATGCACTGGTCGGCTGGATGCTACCGCATTCGGATATATTGCTCAAGGTGACGATTGTGCCGCGTACGAGTTTGGCATTGGGATTTGCCCAATATACGCCCAGTGAGCAGCATCTGTACTCCAAGGAGGAGCTATTCGATAAGATGTGCATGGCACTCGGTGGACGTGCCGCCGAGAATTTGATCTTCAAACAGATCACGACTGGCGCCCAAAACGATCTGGAGAAGGTCACTCAAATTGCCTATTCACAGATCAAGAAATTTGGCATGAACGAACGCCTGGGTCCGATTTATGTGCGCGATGCAAATGAATCTGCCGGCGGTGGCGGTAGCAGCAAACCCTTTTCCCGGGCCATGGAAACCATCATTGATCACGAAGTGCGCAATATGGTGTCGGATGCATATCGGAAAACCGAGGATCTGCTCACCAAGCATCGCGACAAGCTAGAGAAGGTATTTATATCGATATCAGTATTTGGCCCGGTCAATATACATTTTCATTTGTCTTATATATGTAAATTTATCTTTAATTTGCTTTGCAGCTGGCGGAGGCTCTGCTGGACAAGGAGACACTGGATTATGATGAGGTGTGCGGCTTGATTGGACCGCCACCGTTTGATCCAGCCAAGCGGCAGGTGGACTCTGTAGACTTTGAGCAGTCGCTGAAGAATCTGGGCACGACTGAGCCACAGGTCTGACAACCGACAACTGAACTGACAACCCAATGGCTCCAGCTGTGACCCTTCACATCTTTCCCACTTTCACCCGCACCACCTACACTTACACAGCCGGTTCATGTTCAATAAATGTAAATAAAGTTGTTTACTATTTTTTTTTTAGCACTGCGTCAAGTCATTAGCCAAAGCCGCCTCAGCTTTTTTATTGCTGTTGAATACGTCAATATGTATATATAAACAATCATATAAAATCCATAACTGATTGATCAATTTAACGTCTCACAATTTGCATTTCTCTATTTGGCGTACAATTGCAATAAGTGCAGTAAAATGTTTAGTTTGGTGTTTTCGCCCATCCACTTAAGTACATAGAAAATATTATTTATTTTATTTATGACAATGATACTTATGTAAAACTTACCTTTTGTAAAGGGTATAGGGCACACCACATTTGCATAGCTATCTATATTACAGGCAGAGTAAGCGAGACAGAAACAGAGAGAGAGAGGGAGAGTTTTGAACTTGGCTTATACTTTTTAAAATAATCTTTAAACCTTACCTAGACTTGGTTTACTTTTTCTTAACTATTTGATCTTTGCATCAAATATTTAAATAAGATAAGCAAACTAAACTTAATGAAATTCAAAGGGTTAGTCAAATGTTAAATTTAAGTTATGCAATGTTTGCATACTTCAATTAATACTTTGTAATTGGGTTTACTTTGGCATTTAGACAAGATGTGTGGGCAAGTACGAAAGGATACCCTGTAATATAGTATATCATTAATGCGAAAGGCATATTAAGAACAATAGTTCAAATGATATAATTTACTTATAGTTAACACGATGCACGAAAGAAGACACCCAGTACAAATGCGACTCCGTAGATATTGGAGAAAAACGTGTTTATCACAATATTGAACTTGACGAAGTGATAAAGTCTCGCTTCCTTATTAGTAATAAATAAATTTTGGAATAATTTATAAAAAAAAACTAGGTAATTGCAATTTGATTTGTAGTCTATTTGTACTGCTAATGCACTTGAGAAAGGCCTCAACTAACAAGAAAGGTCGGGAGTGCGCGACTAGCACTTACCCTGTCCGATATATATTGAAAATTTATATTAATAAAATTGCTTATTATATTTAGTCATTTGGTCTGTCGATATAATTGTGTTGTAAATACCATCTTAATCTTGTATTATTATTTTTTAGCTGAAAACCCAAAACTTATCAATTTTCGGGCAGTCACAGTCCAAATTTGATATCTCTATAGTTCTGAACAACTCGCTCCTATTCGCGGACTGCTTAATGGTTACGGGGTATCCAAAGCATACACACTTTAAACCGACTTTCAAACTGTGAACCAGGTTCTGCTACCTCTACTACCTAATTACCTAACTAAAGAAAAAAAAGAAACGTTGGCATAAAAACGCACCGGATGCACTCGCGACACGTTAGTCAGTGAAAATGTTTAGTGCCAACTGGATATTTGTGGCGAGTGGCCTAATCCTGTTGATGGGTAGCCCTGGTG
The DNA here is from genome assembly GCA_035042055.1 of Drosophila macrothrix. Lineage (NCBI taxonomy): Eukaryota > Metazoa > Arthropoda > Insecta > Diptera > Drosophilidae > Drosophila > Drosophila macrothrix. The sequence continues at coordinate 19,525,425 of JAWNLX010000587.1, read as the reverse complement.
CGAGGGCCGATAATTTCCGTGAGTTCACATCCAACATGCCACACGGAATTGAAAACAAACTAAAAATAAAATAAAACACTTGAACTGTTTAGCCGCACCATTGAAGCGCTGCCGTATTGAGGATGAGGCATGCCATGTGAAGCAGGCGCAGACCTTTGTTGATACCTTCAAGCATGGCATACCGGAGCGGAATGTGGCACCCATTGAGATCATAGAATTGGGCACCTTGAGCAGTAATAGCGGCGATCCGAGCAGTTCGTTGCAGTTCAGTCTGGTCATGTCTAATACCACATTGCACAACTTTGTCGACACATTGCGGTTCAAGTCGGTGAAGGGCTTTACCAAGGACCTGACCAAGCCAATGAAGCTCTCGTGGACCTTTAGCACAGATTACTGCGATGTGCACGCCAACTATTATGTCAATGGCAAGATACTGCTGCTGTCCGTCGTTACCCAGGGTGAAATTACAGTCAACCTGAAACAACTGCAGTGCAAGACACGCCTTACTGCCGTACCGGAGAAACGAGGCGATGGAAACACCTATCTCAAGATCACCGACTTTAAAACGGCTGTGAAAGTGGGCTCGTAAGTTGAATGCTTTTGTAATACCAAGATATATGCATCAAATATCTTGGAGATTGCTCACAATTTGACTAATTTTAAAATGATTATGAAAAATCTAAAAATCATGGTCTCTTCTGGCAGCGGTCACATTGACATGACCAATTTGTTCAAAGATAATGTGGAGCTGAGCGAGAGCACACTGCAGGTAGTCAACGATGAGTATGAATACATAGCGAAGGAGGTGCATCCCCAGATAATGACAGCTACTGATCGTGTTTTAAAGAAAGTCATCCAAAATTTGTGGGACACAATACCATATGAGGAATTCTTTGACAATTAAATATGACTACTGCATAAATATAGATAAGTTTTATGCGATGGGTCTTCTCTGGGTCTTCTCTATTTTACGGTTATGGTTGTTTATATGTTCTGTTTAGACATATGAAATACAATTAGTATAATGGCTAACTGTTTTTTGTTTTGTTGTTTGACTATAAATATGAAGATTGGTTAATTTGCTGTTTGTTTCTCGCAATTGCAGCGTTTATTTTAATAAAGTTTTTAAATTAAATCAACGAATGTTTTATGTTTTTGAAACGTTGCATCGCCTTTACGTTGCCACAGCTGGTTAGTTAAAATATGTTCTACACATTATGCGTAAAACTCTGCAAGAGATAATGAGAGATAAGTACAGAGTTTGTTGGGGATTGCAAAATGATTCTTCTTACCTAAGTAATGCAATTTCAAATATTTGATGTGTAAATTGCGACAATTGGCTGACCAACTGCACGTTGCAAACATTTAAGCCGTTGCCACCAGAGGAGAAGGGATGCCACATGCTATCCATCGCCGTGCTGCGTTTGATCCTCCTCCGGATGCTCCACAATTTTGCTCGCCATTTGCAAAAGTTGCTGTGCAAATGCAATTGCAATGTTGGCTTAAATGTTGTCTGTTTTTTCCGCTATAATCAAATTTACCATTGGCTTGCGATGTTTCGTTTCCTTTTCAGTATCCAGTGGACTATCTGAGCCGTCGGTTGTTTTGATAAATGACGAGTAGAAGGAGGAGAAACTGGAGCCATCCATATCATCGCTGTTGCCGTTGCTATCCGTGTACTTCTGTGTGAGAAGATATGAAAGCGATGACCAAAACTTTTGCTCATTTAAAAGTCTAACTTTAAGTGTAGGCTATGATGATTTTGACAAGAAAAATATCTCTATATATATCTATATAAAGTAAGCTGAATTAGAACGGCTCAGTGTATTTGCATGATTTGAAAAAAGAAATAAACAAAAAATGAGGAATAATGGACTGCTATACCATAAACCAAATCTATCGGGACGATCGGTTAAAAGAAGCTGATTAGAATATTATGATGTGATTAACAAAACTGTTTTATCTCACTTGTTTTGTGTTGTGATTAGATGGATTGCTTGTTGGATCGGACGTATATCCGTCTGCTTCGACGTTAACCGATTCAATCGGTTGGTTCAACGCCTCCTTTTTGGATGAATCGGAAAGTGCCACATTCGAGCCGGGCTCGGCCTTCACCGACGAGGGTATCTGCAGCTGGTTGGGTGTTATCGAAAAGAAGGCTCCCTGCCCTTTCACCGTTGTCGTCGACAGTGGTGCCACCCTTACCTTTTGCGCCTGCAAGGATTAGATTGAGATTAGGCACTAGAAGCAGCCAGAAATTTTTACTCCATAATTTCCGTTATTATGAAAAGGAAATTCAAATCATGACATACCGTGTAGACAGTCTTGTTGTAACTGGCATGCGAGTTGTTGAATCTGCTAGGCAATTGGAGGAGGTTGTTGGCGACGCTGGAGAAGGGCAGGGGCTGGTACATCATCGCTGTGGCGGCCGCAGCCGCCGGATGTGTGTAGAAGAGCGATGGATGCGGATACATGACACCAGCCATATATTGGAGGGGAATTGCTGCCGTTGCTGCTGCCGCCGCCGCAGCTGCTGCTTTCTGCGAGGTTGTCGGCTCCTCGCAGCTCCTCTGCGAGCAGTGCGGCAAATGGGGGGTGGATGTGGACACCGTTGTCGATGTGCTTGGCAATTGAGCGGGTATATAGTAGAAGGCGGGAAAGAGGCTCGGCGAGAAGTTGCTCTGTGCCACGGCTGTCGTATGCACCGACGGCGTCGGTATGCCAATGGAGAATGGCGGCCAGAGATTCTGGGTGCAGCTGAGGCCAGTTGGTACGGCCTGGATATGATTGCTGGCATGCGAAGAGGGATTTGCTGTCGAGCACATGGCATCGCCGGTGCCAACCAATGGTATGTTAAGTGGAAGCTGCTGCTTCGGCTTGTTCGCGTCACTCTCCCAGGAATGGGAGCCACCCCGCTTGATGCCATGTATGCCATGGCCGGGACCACTATACTCCAACATCTTCTCGTTCGCCGTCTTCTTGTTCTTCTCACCATTGCGTCCGCGAGACTCACGATGTTTCTTCAGCATGCGTTTCTCCATCTCATCGTTGTGCTTGCTGAGCAGCGATTCGGTAAGGGTGACACTAATCGGCGGTATACTGTTATCAGCACCAAGACTAGGACTAGGACCAGCACCAGCACCCCCAACCGCAACCGCACCAGATCCGCTAAGTTTACCACCGGAATTACCACAGCCAGAGGTGCCTGTGCCGGTGTTGCTGGTATTTGTGAAGCTGCTCATGCGAATATTGCTGTTGGTTGTGCAATTGCCAGAGGAACCGCTGCCGCCGCTACATTCGCCACCATGGTCCGGACTAGTCGCGCTGCGCGCATCCTCATGGGATCTGCTCGCATAGGAGGAGTCGGCCTTGAGCGGATCGAGCTCGGTCGGCGCCGTGACTGGCTTGCTGTTGAAAAAACGCTGCAGATTCTCTTTATAGTTGAGCTGATTGTAGCTCGGCGGCGTCTCAGTGGAGCTCTTACTGTCATAGTAGTCGTGATGCGGCGAAATTTCCCCAAGCATAACGCTATCACGCTCCGACACCGTCAGCTCGTTCTCATGCGGCAGCTCCAGCTTCAGATCCGCCCGCGTCACCTCATCCATCAGTGTTTCCATGAAACTGGCGAGTGCCTGGCATCGTCGCGATACCTCCTGCTTAACGGTGTCCGATGGTCGGGAGACTGTCTCCGCGAGTAGCTTCACAATATCATCCTTGATACGATTATTACGAGTCTGCATCTCGTCCGGTATTTTTAATTTCACAATCGGCGCCGCCTCAAAAACATTAACTTCTTTGGGACCTGAAAGAGGGAGCGAAAAAGAGAGAAGGAGAGAGAGAAAGAGAAAGAGACAGATAGGGAGAGGGAGAGAAAGATGGCAAATTTGTTAACAGGAAATTCCTTGAAGGGATTCCTCAACTCGTTGATTGGTTGGTTTTTCTCCTCGATTTAGTTAAAATTTCTGTGAATAACTATTGCAAAATAAGCTGGAAAACTTTTCTTATAAATTTAGTTATATTGTATTGTTGCATTTAAGAAGTAATCCTCCATTCAGCTAGAAAATTGATCAAAAATCGAATTCGAAATCGTATCGAAATATATATTTTTTTAATAGATTTGAAGTTGTCCCAGCTTGTCAAGGATAACACATGAGACCCATATGATGAACCTCTACGCAAGATTGCTAAATATTCTGCATCTTACTGCAAAATGTATTATATTAATAAAATAAAAATTGAGAATACCTCTTCCAATAATGGATCTGATATATATTTTGTAATTGGCTCAAATTTAGATTCAACGTTTTCTGAAACCTTCAAACAGATTTTCGGTGCGATTCCATTTGGCATATGTTTCACTTACCCTGAAAAACGCGATGATGTCCGACAACAAACTCAAGTCTGCGCGACCAAGGATTCACGAAACTGGTCCACTCCGTCTCGAGGAGGATGTAGCATCCATTCTGAATGAGGAAGCGATAGGGCTTACTGCAAAAGGAGACGCCAGCCGTTTGTCCCTTCTTCATGACTATTTCGTACGTCTCCTTAATGATCGGTAGATCCTCGTGATGATAGAAATCCATAATGGACCTTCCAATCAGATCCTGCGGCAAATAGCCAAGCGCACTAACCGATGCGCTATCCACATGCGATATGATTGCAGCCGCCGTGTGGCGTATGGCAAACTTGGGACTCTTCGACGAGAGCATCTCATCGCAAACTGCAAAACAAATGGGGACGATTCAATTAGCTTGAAAGTCTCTAGCTCTTAGAGTCTTTAACATTGGACTATGTTTCTTGTATATATGCCAATTATTATGCTAATGAATAAACTAATTTAAGTAACAAAAAAAGTAATAATACAATTCTTCTAAGAACAAAAATTCGTTAATATTTTCTTTAATATTTATATTGAATATAAGAAAAATCCATCCTGAAATTAAGAAATGCAAATACTGGTTTATATAAACAACCTTATATTTTACAGATTAACTTAATTTATTTCAGAATAAATAGTCAGCAAGCCTTGATTTGTTGTATCCACTCACCCTTGTAGCTGCTCCTGATGGGTGTGGCGGTGATGACCAATAGCATATTGGTGCCATTGGAGACCACATAGTTGTCCGGTCGCGCCTCCTCGGGCGCCTCCCGGAACGTCAATCCCAAGCGGAAGGGTTCATAGTTAACGGAACGTCCGATGACACCAAAACCGCCGGCGGCTAATCCCCGATAGCGTCGGAGCATCACACATGTGCTTCGGGCATCCTTGGGGAGGCTGCCGCGTGTCTCGGCAATTGGGATGCCCGTTGTGATTTGACTGGCGAATGTCGAGCGATCCTTGACATGCACAAAATCGATGAAGGATCGACCCAGCCACATATCGCGCGGATAGCCAAGCACATCGGTAATGCTGGGCGTCGTATACAGCACCATGCCATCGTGCATGGAGATCACACAACAGAAGCTATCCTCCTTGGACCGCTCATGATGCGGATGGTGATTCGAATGTGGATGCTGATTTGGATGCTGATGTTGTCTGTTGGCGCCAGCAGCAACCGTTTCCAGTTTGCCCAGTGTCGCTTCCCAAGACTTGTCGGCCTTGATGCTGCCGCCAATGTTTTGACAGGCAGATAATCCAGTCGACTGCAATGCTATGCCATTAAGCGATTTCGTTGAGAGCAACTGTTGCACCTGCTCCAATTGATTGTTGGTCGACTCGCTCAGCTCCGAGTCGAGCTGTTCGCTCATCTGCTGTTGATCGCTGGCTGGTTGATCGCTCTGCGATTGTGTGTCCTGCAAATTCTGGAGCTGTTCGCAGCTGGCGCTGTTCGATTTGGTGAGCAGGAGCAGCTTTTGCTCCTCGGCATTATCGATGTGCGATGCGTTTGCTGTTGCCGTCAATAGTCCCGGACATTTGACCTTCTTCTTCTTGCGGCACTTGTCCTTGTTGCGCTTGGAGATCAGATCGCTGCTGCTGGCCTGTGTGGAGGGCTTGCCCCCATACCCACTGCTGCCGGACGAATGACTGCCGCTCAGACGGGACTTGGAGCTGCCACTGGAGTGCAAATCAAAATTATATATGGTCACCATAGTAGGTGATATTATATCTGGAATTCTCACCTGCGCTGTGATTGACTGTTGCTGCAGCTGTTCGAATAGGCCGAGTCAGCTACCTTTGCATTGTGTGTTGACTCCGATGATTCTCCCTCCATTTTGAATTTGTATTTGTTTGCTCTTTTTGTTTTTATATAAGTTTCAAGCCTGCTAAAAATACAGCTCGTCGGCAATTTTCAAATTTAAGTACTCGTTGAATTTCTTGATAAGGTCTCAATATGCAACTAAGACAATGGAGAATAAAGTTAGCAAAAGTTTGCATAAGTTTTAATTCATTTTTAATAGGTCTTGTTATGGTTGCTTAAAATTGAATTGAGGCATACAGCAGCTGAAGAGCATAACACCTATTCTATATATGTGTGTATAGATATAATTATTATATTATATTTAGTCTTAGGTTCAAGTTCTGTTATTCTGGCGTTATTATTTAAGAATCAAGTCAAATTAGCAAGAGAAGAAGACAATAACATCTATTCTACATATAGTATACGTATGAGTTCTATATATATATATATATTTTTTATTAATTACTGTTGCTGATTCAGTAAATTGCTTCATACATTGTTTTGATTAAACATTGAGACTACGTAACACAGTCACGTTTGAATGCGCAATGGATGAAGTCAGTAGAATTTGTTTGAGGGGGTGGTTGTGGTGGTTGGTCAAGTGGTGATATGAAATCCATCGAAATGAGAGAATCCAATAGCTTTTAATGCCACTTGCACTTGCACTTGCTCAATGGAAACCCATATTTCTTGACCAGTTGTGTGGTGAGGTGCTCAGTGCTGTCAGATCTCTTTCTTTTTGTTCTTATCGAAAGCGGTAAATCACATATTAATGTTCCATTTTAGAGGCGTGGCTACGCTTTAATTTTGACAAAGACAGCTTTGGTGGATTTCTATAAAATATTTGCATTTTCCTTTCGTTCCGTTTTCAGCCTAAAAATCATACAATACTCTACAAGAAAAGGAAATATGTTGTGAAATTGAAGACTTCTTGCGTTGCATAATTAGCAGCACTCAGTCTCCAGCATAAATAAGGCCAATGCTTTGATGCAATGATTAGTTTATCAAATTTCGTAGTCTTAAATAAATAATTATACAAATAACATGTAACATGTAAACCAATATTTTGCAGTTGTCAACATTTATATATGTTTATACATTTATTATGTTATATATCTTGGGCAGCTGCAGATTACTTGTTATATTATGCATGCTACACTGTTCGCATTCTTTTGCATATATGTATTTACCATCAAAATAAATTTTAGTGTTTCTTATTTAAGCTTGATAAAATTCGTAAAGTTGCTCAGTAACATGTCGAGGCATATTCATACAATTTTTTCATTTTATTGTTATCGGAAATCGATTTTTTTTAAATCGATATTCGTGATACACAGTTGATTAAGAATATATATGTACATATACCTTATGAGCTCAGAGATGCTTCCTTTGGCACAACTTCAGAATATACTCACACTGCTCTATTATTTCATTAATTGATACTCTCAGACATCTTCAGCTTGATTCATTCAATACGATTCATTATCATTCATGGTAGCTGAATAAATATATAACTGCAAGGACTTAAATAACGATTGTGTTACTTTTTGAGTAAATGCATTATTGGTCACTGTGCAAACTTATGTCAACCATTTTTGTGACAAAATACAAAATTCTTAATCTTAAATTCTTATAAGTTTCCAATTTCAATCTGTAATATTATATTCCAGTTTTTTTTGCAACTAGTGTATTTTTTTGAGTAAATTGTAATTATTTATTATATTAAAAAATTGAAAACAACATATAGAGAATATATATATATATATATACATATAGAGAATATATATATATATATAAATATAAATAGATTGCTATTGTGAGGGGACTACCGCAATTGAAATTCAGTTTGTATATTCATATGCACGCAGCTTTCCAATACGTTGAGCCGGTGAACATGAGTGCAATTTTTGTGCTCAGCCGTTTAAAGCTCTCTCTCGCTCTTTCACCCTCTCTCACACACATCTCTCACACAGACGACACTCATACATTGATGTGCCCAAGGTAATTACTCATAAATGAGCACGTTGGACGTAAACATGTACGTAACAACACAACAACAACACAGTTTATGTAAGTATTTCATTGAGCTTGTGGACAAACACAATCACACTTCTATAAGATCGAATCAAATGCGACTGCTCTCAGCACGCTGTTGTTTTCGTTGTTTAATTCGTCAGCTGCGCACTCTCCAAAGCTATTCGTTCCTATTCATTCACATGCACTTACTATCTCTCTCTCTCTTTCTCTTTCTCGATCAACTGATTGCAAACGCAGTTTCAAATATGTATTTTATATTGCATAAATTCGCATATATTCAATGTGATTTGTTTTGTTTTTAATATATATTTACTTATGTGTTGCACTTTAACAAAAAGTAAAAACAAAATGTCCGTATTAACGTTTTAAAGAAACGTTTGCGTTCTTGCCGCTCAATCGCGACCTACTTGTTGAAAACTCGCCCGAATACTGACAGACTCTCGATAGCTGAGAGACTAGAAGCGCACTGACAAAGCTTTGCAATATTTGCCCACACACACACACATTCAATCATTTCACACACACAGAAACACGACACACTGCAACAGCAGCAGCAGCCCCAACGTGCGTTCTTCTTCGGGATTTCCAATCGCTCGTTTAGAATTCGGCATTGTTCGCTTTGACATACTTTGCCTGGCTTTCGCTTAACCCATTGCTGGGCCACTCAATTTACCAATGGCTGGCAAATGGCAATGCAATACATTTTGCAGCTAAAATTAAATATATAAAAGAGAACCGAAAAAATAATAAATTTTTTTTTAACGTTTACTTTAAAGTATTGATGTCAGACAATATATATGCATTATTTATGCATTAACCTGCTGTATGTACAGAGTTGCTGTACGAATTAAGACCCGTTAGGTCCCGTTTGGGGCTAATGTTTGTCGGTGAACGTAATCAAAGCTACGTAAGAATCGTTAGTAGTGGCAAGTGTTATTAAAGGAACGCTGCTGGTTATCGGGAAGTTGACTGCTGCCACGCTGCTTGAATTGTCCATGGTCTGGCCACGCAGTCGGGGCGGGGGTGGTGGGTTGGGTTGTGTAGCACGTTAAATTCAGCATGAATGTGCCTCAAACTGTGCACACTGCGAGTCACGCATAGCGGCCACGTGAGTTGCTGTTGTTCTTGTAACTGATATTGTTTATTGTTTGTCAGCGTTGCTAGCTGCCCGCCCTTACCATGCCTTGCCTTGCCCCTTACCCTCTGTCCCTTAGTGCATTCTGTCATGGCCTTGCATTAGTTATCGTCAAACGAACGCGTAAACTGCACCCATTTGGTGTGGCAGCCTTTTAGGCGTTGTCAGATATTCAATTATGATTCACATTGTGTCATCTCGAAAGATACATCTCGGTTGAAGGAGCTTCTTCCTGCCAGTTACTTTGGCACATCTGCATTTTAATTTAAATATAGAAATATCAGCAATTATTTGCCATTATGCAGATGCCTCAGGAAATGGGGGTGTGCACGTGAGAAGTGAAAGCACTGAAATAGCCTTTTGGTTACGGAACGCATCGCCCGCTGGGATTCTTAAGAAATGCAATGAACCAGATGGCAAACGAGACATGTGCAACATACTCTAAGTCAGTAATTAAAGTATTTAAAGTATTCTATATAACATGATTAAGATAACAATATTTCAAAAGTAATCAATTCTATATAGATATTATATATTCATAGAAAGCGATACAATAAACAGTTAAGAATAAATATTATATTTGTCTATGCATCGCTGAACAGAATTTAAGATTTGCGTCGACTCCTTATCGACGAGCGAACAGTGTATGCAGGACCCCAATGTGAACGGAGTCCCAAGTCGATGAATGAATTCAGTTTCTACTTTTAAATCGACCATCGAAACGAAACAGCACACATTGAATACATTTTTTTTTTTAATTTGTGCCACTTGTGGATACAGAATGTGGAGCGCACAGGTAAGTCAAGAATATATATTCTTGAAAAGAATGCGTTTGCTCTGGAATGAAATGTTTCAAATGTTTGAATCTTGCATCTTGTGACACGATTCGCTATGAACTGTGAACTATATGCTTGTTTCGCGATAATTTCAACAGGTTAATCAATTTGATGAGAAGCTCAAAATACCCTTGCGTATCACGTATAGAAGGGTATATCTTGCGCTGACTTCTGTTTGAGTGACGACATGCAATTACTCGGTAGTCGGCAAATGCAGTGTTGCATGTTATATTGCTCAAGCCGAGGGCATCCACGTGGATGCAGCCTTTCCGAGACGATAAGAACGAGCCAGAAGAAGATATCTCTCGCTCGACTGCTAACGCAAGGTGCCAACACGTGAGAGAAGCGGGAAGCGGGAAGTGAGCGACTGAAGTGTTTGGAATGAGAAGCGAGAAACGAGAAACGAAAAGCAAGAAGCGAGAAGCGAGAAGCGATTGCGGGCCACACTTCACAGCCATAAATTGAGTTACAGGCCAAAACTAAATGGGACTCCATTTCAGTTTCAGTTTCGGTTTCAGTCTACCTTTTGTCACCGCGTCCACGGCCAGGTGGGGTGTTTGGGGTAGATGCGGCTTCAACACACAATTAAAACTCAGTTAGCTAAATGTGATACCAACGAACAAGTTAGCAAAGCAAAATGACACAAACACCAAAAAAAAAAACAATGAGACAAACTCGAAACCCAAACTCAATCTCAACAAAACAGATACAAGAGAAAAACCCGTAGGTTGTCGTTTGTCGGTTTGTTGTTTGTTCCTCAGTTCCTACTTGGATCATATCTGTGAGATGTGCACAGAAGTGAGGTGTTAAATAATAGCATGGTCGGAGGAGTGGTGGAGAGTCTTTACTCCCCTTCTTCTTCTTCATCATCCTCTTATTCTTCTTTATCTTAAAGCGTTGTAAGCGATTTCCTTTTAATGACAATTTTTACAACTAAATGTTTTGTGGACATTACACCAGTTTTTATGGCCTCAAAATTAAAGGGAATTTCAGTTTGGGGTTCTCTTCTTGGGGGATATTTGAAGTGCGAATAGAGATTGCTTAGTTCAGCTTAGATTTGGAGATTCGTTTGACAAGTGACAGGAAATGTTAGTTGTATCTCGTTTATTATTAAGGAGCATTTATGTCAAGGCATTCAAAGAATAACAAATACACCGGAAAAAAAAAGATTTTTAATAGCGAAATTTCCATTTATCAAATATGGAATATTATTAACGAAAATCTTAAATGAAGTATATCAATATTAAATTGTAAGCTTCAACCTCAAATGAGGATCAATGTCTTTTTGACTATGTTTTGATCTTTAGAACAGTACCGTATTTATAATTGGGAAGAAAAAATTGGAAAAAGACAAGAGCAACAACGTGTTCTGCATCCTAGAGCAATAGTACATTTGGCAAAAAGGAAACTTTTCATATCTCAATAAAAAAATTTCCATTTCTTGAATAATAAGTAGATAAGCTATTACTAAAGGGTCCCTAACCTCAAGCATTGACCTTCAGCAAAACGCATTTAAAATGCCAAGTCATGGGTATGCATTGTCATAAAGCGAGTTATTCGGAATTATGAACTTGCTACACGCCACGATCCAACTATCCAACGATCCAACGGTCCAACGGTCCTACGATTCAACAAATCCATTTCCATTTTCAAATGTTTTCGCCTTGAACGCGTTGGAAATATTTCGCACATACGTTAAAAAAGTGCACTTAAAATATGTGCATAACAATATAATCATATAAATATGTATATAAGAAATGCAAACGCAGCTCAAATGAAAATTAGTTAAATTAAAGACGGGGCAATTTCGATGGAACAGCTAAGAATCATATCATATATATGTGCGTATATATATATTTATATATACATATTCTTATATATATACATGTATTTGTGTGTGTGTGAGTGTGAGTGTGGATTTTTATATGGGCGGTTGGAGGTGCCTGAGAGAGCGACCTTTAATGGTGCCATTGTGTGCTAAACAGCAAGTAGAGACTTAAGACGCCATACACCATCAAGCCACTGTCTGAATCTGAATCTGAAAGATGAAGCACCACCAGCAGCAGCAGCAGCAGAAGCAGCAGAAGCAGCAGCACCGCTAGCACCACCAATACCAGCTGGCGGATTCACACGCTCTGCGTTTCCATTGTTCCCACAATTTTCCATTCATTCACTTCAGTTTGCTTACTTCTGTTCCTATTTTGTTATAAGTTTGGCTCCGGAAAAAATTACACACACACAATTCCTCTGCACTCCCCTTTCCCCAACATATATATATATATATTTTTTTTTTGCATCTTGTGGCCTGTCTTTTGTCATTTTGGCCACTGGCTGTCGTCGTCGTCGTCGCCATCCATCGTCTTCATCTTCATCTTCATCTTCTTCTTCTTCTGCTGCCACATGCAATGCCAAGCTCCCCCTCTGTAATGAGCGTACTTTATATGGGGTTACTGAGCACATACTTACTACTTAGAAGTACCTATTATATATAGTCTTTCTCTCCCTCTCGCTCTCACTCTCTCCCATTATTTCTCTATATCTCTGTTCCCTTCTTGCATAATGTCATGTAATAAGTACCAAGCACTTATTCTTTTATTCTTGTTGTATCGTGGGAGCTGCTTTAATTTAATTCATTGATCTTTCAGTTTCAGTTATATTCCAGACAAGAAATTTATACTTGATACTAACTCAATTATCATTATCTTTACTGTTAAACTTATCAAAATCAAAGATTTATGTGTGATCTATATATGTAGATCCATATAGTGAATGTATTTTCATAGATAGTAAGTTATACGGAAATCCTAACAATTTTCATTAAAAACAAAAAACAAAAGAAAATAAACTTAACCCAAGAAAATACTGTCTTAAGATTGAAGTCCACCAACTTATATTCTTTTTTATCTCTCCTCGAACTTGTTACTGTTCTTAATTCTATTGGTAGATTAATATTACTTATATGATATATATATATATATATATATATATATATATATATATATATGTATATGATATTTATTACTAGCAGCAGTCGTGGAGTGGAGTAAAAACTTTAAATAAACATACAATTTGATATTACTCGTTTTTTTTATGAATAAATCATTATATGTGCATCTCTATTCTTGAAATGTGCACGTAGCATCACATTTTTGTACACAATCTTCTTTGTCTTCTTACTTCCTCCTAAGATAGTTGTGCTGAAAAAATAGTAATTCGATTTAATCATAGTCTCCCCATATAGTTAAGTTTTCGGCGGATTAATCTTAAAGAGTTCGCAATACTAGTCATATGAAATGTATGCAATTTAAACAGTTTTTGATGAATACAAATATTTCCAATTTTCTGTTTTGGGACCTTCAGATTACTATAAGAACCACTCGTTTCCATTGAAAACTTTGTAACGGTGATACTCATATTTTTTTGAATGGTCAGTGGAATAACTTCCTATATACCCATGTTCAACACACACGATCTCCAGACGAGCACCGAGCACGTTCAAACACACATAAAAAAAAATTGTCGCCGGTCAACGTAGCCAATGATCGCTTAGGGTGCAATTATAGTATAGATAGGTTAGGAAGACAAAGAGGGAACGTGGAATGTGTGTGTGTGTGTTGGGGAGGGGGGTAGGCGCCGAACTGTTGAAGAGAGTTGGTCATAAAAGTCGCAAGTGCAGCGCATAATTGCCGCTGACAACACGCACAAGTACATATGTGTGTACGTATACATATACATGTACATATGTATGTATGTAGCAGCTGCTGAGACCCTCCCCCCACCCCATGTCTGGGCTCAGAGATTTGGCATGCGATCTTCAGCAGAGCTGTGAGCTATTATACCCTATAGTCATTGAAAATTGGGATACGCTCTTCTGACAAACGCACTGCTAATGCACCAAAACAAATAAACGATTTTTAGTCAAGATAACAAATCATAAGTTAAGCCAGGCAGATATTCTCAGATTGAGTGAGTTTATTTCATTTTCAAGTTATAAATTCTCCTCGCTATGTATATCAAATTTGTCGATCGTAATTAATCGTGAGGTAGCATCAAGTCGCGCTCACTGACAACGAACACATAATGCCATGTTGTAGTTTTTGTTTTAGTTACCCACTCGGGTTACATGCGAACACCACCTCAATTCACATGTTTTGTTGTCGTCGTCGTCGTCTTTATTTCTGAGAGTCGAGCGCATGTTGAGTTTTTTGCGCAGTCGCAGAGCCGAGCCTCAAGACGCGTGGAAAACCGAGCCGAAAGCGTTTCGAGTCGCATTTTCATTTGCGTTTGCTCAGTCAACTTCCGTCACGAAACGCGTTCGGACGTGCGTCTTAAACGGTGATCGCAACCCAGCTGCTAACCGAATAAGAGCAAACCGCTATTATCAACGAAAAAAAAACTCGAGAATTTCACGAACATATTTTTGTTTACGTTTTTGTTTCCGTGTTGTGTGTATTTGTGTGTGTTTGTTTTGTTTTGTTTTGTGGTGGTGTCTTTCAGTCTGCATTGGCGCGTAACGTGCAGCTTTGAACTAACCCCCTAAAGTTCCTGCTTGCTCTCTCTCTCTCTCTCTCTATCTCTGTCTCTATATCGCACTCTGTCTCTACTTTGTCTCACGGGGTGTCCTGGGCACAGGATGCGCTTCACTGCATTCGCGCACCTGTTTTTTCTGTGTCAGTGCAGTAACAACAACAGCACCATCAACGAAATCGAGTCGTCAACAACAAGCCGCGCGTAAAATTCCCAACAAAAGTTTTGTGTCGAAATTTGTTTCGCCGGTAAATATATAATTTATGCAGAAAATAGAAAAATACAAAACAAAAAAACCTTCATTTCAAGATATGCTATATGGTTAGTTAGGTGGAAAATTCAACTGGTTGGCAGAGAACCTGTTGGTAAATATTTGTTGTTGTGTTATGTCAGAGTTGTGTGAGAGTTTCCGATAAGAAAAACTCCCACATTTTGTCACCATAACAATTTGAACCTTCTTTGAACCCACATATTTGAATATGGAAATTTCTTGGTAACAACCGGAACCTGTCTTAAATACCTTTTCAGCACTGAATATTTGTTGGTTACGACTGGCAAGGGAATTTAACGACTATAAAATGATCATCATAACATATCATTTTAAGGATCTCATAAATCTCTACATATTAAAAACTGTAGCGTTTTCATAAATTTTAGAAGACATACTTTTTCATGAGCTTCTTCACTTTTTACCTCAAAAATGTATATCTGGTTATATTATTTTGAAGCGATTTCAGAAGTGTAATTAATGGTCTTCCGAAACTTTCAATTGCTATACGTTCATCAAAGCTCATTAGGTTTCTTGAATTAAAAAATATTTTTATATGTTTATGCCAATTAAGTTACTAATTAAATACAAAATATAAGTTTCAAACTCTGTCAAAATTCCATAGACTGTAATAGCGACACTTTCTAGATTTGAAATCATCCGTACTTTTTCAAAATTAAGAGAATTGAAAATACAATGCTTTATTATTTCGATTATTTTCTCTATTATTTATTATAAATATGAAAAACTAAGCCAACGTTTCCTGATGTGTTTAATTTAATTCGTTTTTATTCGAGACCAACCAAAACGTGGTTAATTTCAATAAAAACTTTTTTGATATTGCTACAAGCTTTGATCTATTGCAGATGGATGTGATATTAAAAACTAGTAATTGCTGTTACAATTGAAATAGAAACTAGCAACTAGTTAATGGGGCTAACGGTGGAAGAAAGTAGCCAATGCAAGCGCAATCAGTATTCCTTGTCATGATTATGATTATAATTATATTTATGATTATGTGCTAATATTGCAGGCATAGAGTTGAACTAATTGTGAATTGTAATTCGCAGCTCGAATGCAGTTGGATATTGTATGTTAACCCAACCCCACGGCAACTATGCTGATTGTGGACATGCTAACACTGGCATTAACAAATGGACAGAGCGTGCTGAAGGAGAAGGAGAAGGAGAAGGAAAAGGAGTGGCAACAATGTGATGAAGATGCAAATTATGAGTGCAATGGCAGTAGCGACACTAATCAAAGTATTGCTGTTGGAATTGAGGCAACTGCAACAACTGCAACAAGAGCAGCAGCAACAGCAGTAACAACAGCAGCACCAGTGGGCAACATAGCCAACGTTGGCCGAGTCTTAAATGTGGTTGATGTCGATGATGATGACGTTGATTTGGCATGCGAGGCACGCAGCACTAGTGTTCAACTAGCTGGCGTGCAACAGCAACAACAATACAAGGCGCATTGTGCGTGGCAGCCGAGAGGGGCCGCGAGGGGCGGCGGCTGGCAGGCGTGCCAGCCAGCGCCAGACAACAAATTGAATGGCATGCAAAGACAGGCGCAGGCGCGTGCTGAATACAGCGGCAACAACAACAACAGCAACACAGGAGCGGAAGTTGCCACAAAATTGGAGAGCGCGCAAGTCGAGCGTGAGAGCGTGAGCGGGAGCGCAAACGCAGGCAATGCTGCTAACCATGGCCAACAAGAACAACAACAGCAGCAGAAGCAACCACCACCAAACAGCAATGTGACAACAGGCAACAGCAACAACAACGACAACAACGACAACAGCGCCTGCTCAATACCTAAAATTCAGAGTGAGCTTTTCAAAGCCAAACTCAAAGCAGCAGCAGCAGTGCTAGCAGCTCCAACAGCTCCAGCAGTCGTCGCAGCAAGCGCAGCTGACAAACAGCAGCAGCAGCAGCAGCAACAGCAGCAACAGCAACAGCAGCGACAGCAGCAGCAGCAGCAGTTAATAACAAATTTTGTACAAAATAATACAAAAATTGAGAAACAATTGTTGAAAATTTGTGCAAATAACAATACAAGTGTTGACCAAAAACACCAGCAGCCAGAAGAAGAAGAAGAAGGAGAAGAAACAGCAGTAGCAGCAGTAGTAGCAGTAGCAGCAGCGCAAAATTTGTATACAGGCGTCAACAGCGACGCTGACAGCGCAGCTGACGACGACGCGCAACGTACAGAAAAATTTGTGCAAAAGAAGCAAGAAAAAAATGGCAATCAAAATGCGTTAAATGTGAATTTTTTTTTTCAATACTCAAGTGAAAATGTGCAAAGTGACGTAGCAACAACAGTAGCAGTAGCAGCAGCAGCAGCAGCAGCAGCAGACGAGGCAGCAACAATAACAAAAACATTTGTTAGCCAGGCAAATGAAATTGTAAAACGGCACCAGACAGAATCGCAAAAGGAGAAGGAGGAGAAGGAGGAGAAGGAGGAGGAGGAGGAGCAGAAGCAGCAGGAGCAGGAGGCGAACGCGACGCCATTGCCATTGCCATATTTGAAGTTAGCAGACACGAAATTATGGCACGAGCCCATTGCTGTTGATAATAATAATGCCGTTGGTGTTGCTGCTGGTACTACGATTGTCCAGCAGAAGCCATCGCCATTGCCATCGCAGAGTGTGCCAGCAAATGTTGATGTTGTTGCTGCTGACGATTACGTGGATTACGTGAAAAGTGTTGCAGACAACAAAGCAGTCGAGCAACAACAACAACAACAAAACGGCGACGAGTGCACGTTGAAGCAATTGGCAACGCACTCGATTGCAGTGAATAGCGAGCAGAAAGAGCGAGTAACGAGTAACTATAACGGTAACGGTAACGGTAACGAGTGCGTATCTAACTACTCGCTCATCGACTGCGATGCCAACGATCAGCAGCAATTAAAGCAGTCCACAATAATAATAACAACATTAACAACAACAACACCAACAACGAGTAACAACGAGTGCAACAACAACAACAACACCAGCAACAACATCACCAAGACGAGCAATAATCCAACAACAGCAGTCAGCTGCAACGATTACGATCTTATTGATTTTGAGCAGGATTTGGTCGATGATTTTGTGGCCAGTCAGCGTCTGAAACGTTTACAGCACAATTTTCAGGGACGCGTTAACAGTGGCAACAACAGCAACAACAACAACACCAACGCCAACAACAACAGCAGCAGCAGCAGCAACAACAGCTGTAGTGTTGCTGCCGAAGTTGATTGTGTAAAGGCATCCTTGAGACAGCAAGAACAACAACAAGAACAAGAAGAAGAAGAACTACAACTAGATGCCTGCACATCGTTAGTTGAGCTCACAACAAAGAAACTACCCTCGTTGCTAGCAATAGCAGCAGCAATAGAAAATTGCCCAACAAGAACAGCAACAACACCCACTCCTTCCACTCCTTCCACAGCAATTGCCAACAATAATAAATTAGTGAATGGCTCAAGTGCAATACAATTAAATGCAAATTATATTCAAGGCATTGGAAATGATAAAATTGCCAGCAGTTCGAGCAGGAGTTCGAGCAGCAGCAGTAGCAGCAGCAGCAGTGGGAGCATTGGGAGCAGACAGCAGCAGCAGCAGCAGCAATTGCTGAATACTCAGCTGCCAAACTTATCGTCACTGCGCGTGAGCGGTGAGCGTGCAAGCGAAAGCGAGAGCTTGAGCGTGAGCGCAATTGAAACTGCTGTCGCTGACAGTTGTCGTCGCATTGATAGCGACCAGGTGCTGATTGAAATTGAAGCACTTGGCGAGCAGGTGCTCGAGACTACAACAGCAATATCAACAGCAACAGCAACAGCAACAGCAACAGCTACAGCAAAAGCAACAGCAACAACAGCAAGCGTTGCAACAACTGGCGTACGCAGTGCTTTTGTGCCGACAGATAGCAGTTGTAGCAACAATTGCAGTGATTCGTTGACGGACGCTGCTACGGTTGACGCCGCCAATTTTGTGACCACACTCAGCGAGTTTGATGTGCAGCGATTTGGCGAATATTTGAAAGCGGCAAGACAGCTTCAACTGCTCGACATTAATCACAATAGTCAAAGTCAAAGTCAAACGCCAACAGTACCAGTGGGTATTAAGCAGCGACGCGGTTTTCAGTGCTACGACGAGTTACTCGCTGAATTTGTTAGCGAGCAACAGGACAACGACAACGAGCACGAGCACGAGCACGAGAAGAACGAAAGCGACAGCGAGTACAGCGATAGCAATTGCAACGGCTGCCAGTGCGATGAGTGCTTAGCGTATGCAGAATACACCAATTTGACGAGCAGCAGCCACAACAACAACGAGTACAACAACAGCAACAAGAGGAAGCATATAACGAGTGCACTCGTTACCACACACACCACATCATTACCAACAATTGCAACGGCAACCGAATCACTATTCACAATGCGCGAAGTCAACGGCCAGCTGCGCGGTCTGCTCAAGAAACCCAATCGACCGCCGCCGGTGCGCAAGAATCGCGTTGTTTTCGACGAGACACGCAACGAGTTCTTCGAGGCGGACTATATAATATTGATACGCGAGGATTGCGCCTACGATGAGGAGGATGAGGAGCCCTGCACCTGCGGCGAGCACGAGCTGGTGCGCCTCTGCTGCGAAGAGGGTTGCCAATGCAACTATGCGGTCAATGCCGCTGAGACAGCGGATGGACGAACGCCACAGGTGAGTGAACGAGTTGAATACCTTTACAAATATATGTATATGTATGGTTGGGGCGGGGCGGGGGCGGGGGCAGGGGAGGGATTCGAGCTTACTTCCTGCTGCACTCCCCACGTTAAGCGGATTATGTCGAGTGCTGCACAAGTGCTCAAAGCTGGAGTGCTTAGGCAGCCTAAGCCTCTGTCTCCTCTCTTTTCTCTCACATGCTCTATGCACATGATTGTGCGTGTGTGTGTGTGTGTGTGTGTGTGTGTGTGGGTGGGTGTGTTTGCGCTTGGAAACAAGTGTATGCCTTAGATTATTGAAAAATTGACCAATTGCAAATAATTGCCAAAGTCAAACATTCCAACTCTTTTCACAAATTCTTTGTATTTTTGAGAAAAACAAAACCAAAAAAAAAGTTAAAAAAATGGCTTTATTTGTTAGGCATTTACAAACGATTAACGTTTGTTTCTATTAGAATAAACTGTGATTTGCATACAATTTTTGTTTGCAAGTGTAGCTTGTGTGTGTGTGGTGTGCGTTGCACGTGCAACAGCAGAGTTGCCTCGACCAAGTTGGCACCTAACACTCGTTATGACGGCTCGTATGGCGCTTAAGCCACTTGCTGCCACAAATCTCGTGCCTCTCCTGGCATGTTGGCCAGAAGTTGTCAACGCATGCGAACGAATCGATAATGTTATCCAACTCATATTTAACTGTCAGGTGCAGGCAGCATTTCTTTTACATTGATTTGTTTGTTTACAAACATTGATTACTGCTGACAGGTGGCAATAAATTATCTCCCCTTCTCTGTCTCTGTCTCTCTCTCTCTCTATCTTTTCTCTGTTTGCTCTTGATAACATTTTGTTAGTGACATTCCTTGTACTTTCTCTGTGAACTGTGAATTTAACACAACTTTTCACTTTTCACTTTTTTTTTATCAAATCAATAAGTTGAAATTAAAGTAAATTCCAATTGAAGGGCTAAAATCAAGTTTCTTCCTTACTCACTTTGTTGACGTTTACTTTTGCCTGCTTTGAGACAATATTATTGGTATTTTCATTCTTAAGGTCACATTATATTATATCATCATTATAGCCAATTTGCTTTATTGATTATTGAATTTGCCATTCATTCATTTGTCAAACGGTTGACTCATCATTCGCAATTTCCTTTGAGCTTGGCGTTCTTGTTGTTGTTGTATTTACATTTTTCCTTTAGACACTCACACTTGCCCATTTCCTTGGATTTGAATAACATTCACGGACACATTCACGTGGGTTGTTAGTCATGTGCATTCAATAACATTAGTCAGAGTCCATAAAGCTCTTGCTTTTGAATACCATCCTCAAATTGTAGCAGACTCATTTTAATCGCCTTGAAGGACACCCACATATATATACACATATATGAGCCCATTTGCATATTCTTGAGCAGTCTGTTTAAGTTTTGAAACTTTATTTCGTTATTTCAAGCTAAAAATGCTAATTTTAGCTGCCCAACGCTTTTAAGATATTTTCCATATACATATCTTTTTCATTCCAATTATTTTTGTATTATGTTTGTACAATTGTGAACCTTTTATGTTTTTCACGTTTTTTTTATCTTTCATGCATTTTTCCTTTAAGCGCTTTCGTAAGCTGAATTTTCGCAGAAATATTTGCTTTTGTCTCGATTAAATTGCATTTTCCTGTTTTAAATTGCTTCAAAGAGCTCGATTATCAAATGGATTATTTCACTCATTGCTTTGCTTTGCGAACGCTTTGTTTAATCATTTCTCACTTTGCTCTAACAGGTGCATTCTTTTTTCTTTATCAACTTGCCTCACCATCCGTCTAAAACAGTGTCAACATAGACGATATAAACAAAGTTACTTTTTGTACACTGTAAACAATACTGCAAAATAGTTACATTTGAATTTAGATTAGTTGTTATTCGTCGCTTCTCTCGCGCTCTCTCTCTCTCTCTCTCTCTCTCTCTCTGTCTCTTTGTATACTATTCGATGATAGTATATCCAGTTTCTTGCATATGCTGCATCCTTCAAGTGGCAGTTGCAAGTCAGCCACACATTGTGTGCATTGTGTGCTGCAGCTACAAGTTTGTAGTTTGCTTGCCACCCAAGCAACCTCCTCGGACCAGCACCTCTCCCCCAGCCACTTTATGGCATCCCCATTGCCAACCACTTTGCTCCATTCGCTGTGTAAATCACTTAAAAACTTTTACACAAAATGCAACCCGAAACTGCAGCAACATTGTTGTTGCTGTTACTGTTGTTGTTGTTGTTGTTGTTGTGTGTGGTGGGTGTGTATTATGTGCTAAATACCTACATATATATATATACGTATATATATATATACAGAAGATATATTGTTTTATGAAATTGTGCCTTGAAGTGTGCCCTTTATCGTGATGTTCGCATTTCATATTCTAAGGACACACTGGCAAAGTTGCCGTCACAGCGACTAGCCCTGTCTCTCTCCTTCTGCAACGGCTTAATTCAGTCCCTCTCTGTCGCTGCACCCGGAAAAAAAATGTATTGCAAGTAACAAACCCAAATTGGATCAGGTTAGGAAAATTTTTACTTGAGCTATGGTTTCTTCTGATTAAACTTGAACACTAACATTTCAAACCAGTTTGCGAAATTTCTTTAAATTTGTATAGTATTTTTAGCATTTAGCACTCCTGAGAAACTTAAAGATAAACTTAAAGAGAAACTTAATCGGAATAATTGTGTTTTCAACTGAGCAACTAAACTTGTACACAGCAAACTCAAATGCACTTCAATCTCATCATTAAAAGGTTGCATTAAATTCAGTTTTTAAACACAAAACAGTTTTAAGGTTTTATGTTTATAGTTTTAATTGGGCGACTTTTTTGCTGAGTGTAAGGACATGGGCCAAGTTGCAGTCGTTGCTGACTCTGTCCGTCTGTCTGTCTGTCTGTATGTCTGTGTGTCAATGCACATTAGGCTCTCTGCTTTCTTGGCACCCCTTCCTTGAAATCCCCTTTTTCTTTGCTTACTTTTTGCCTTTGCATCGAACCTAAGCGGCACTCAAGCAGCGTTTAAATTTCAATTTTCTGACACATGAGCGTCACTTGAGTGCGCCGCTTTTTGCTTATCTACGCTCCTCTCAGACCTGCTCTACCCTCCCCCTCTCCCTCTCCCACCCATCTCGCTTTGCGTTCGCCAGCCCACGGCCCATAGCCTATGCCAATGTCTTCGTCCTATCTGGCTGAGTGTCCTGGCCAAGTGGGTGGTTTGCCCAATGCACTTGACTTGGCGCTGCTCAAGCATGTGGCAAAAGTCTCGGGTCTCCTCTTCATCTTGTGCTTCTTTACCTCAACCACTCGTCGGTCACCCACCCCCCCCCCCCCCTGCCACGCCTCATATAGTTCTCGCTGCTGTGCCTGCTGTGTCTCTTTGCTCTGAAGAGTTTAATATGCATTTAGTGGATGTAACAAGTTTACAAACCCGCGTTGTATAATCCCTCAAACCTTGCCCCAAAACCCATCCCCCCCCCCCCCCCCCCCAACAATCCTCGCATTCCCAGACAAAAAAAAAATACAAAAAAATACAAAAAATTGGTTAAACTACAGAAAAATGTTGGCATTTCGTATGCTAAAAGTTTTGCCGTCGACTTTTGCATTTTGCATTTTGCATTTTCCATTTGCAATTGTCATTCTACACTTCCAACTACCTCCACATCCCTAGCGTTATGTGTATGTGTTGAGTTTTGCTCTATGTGGCACTTCTTCAACTTAACTCACCCAAAAAAAAACCACCTAACTAAAAAAGAGAAGAAGTAGAAGTAGAAGAAGAAGAAGCAGAAAACAAAAGTCTTGGCAAGTTGATTGCCTCTGCCGCAAAAACCGCAGCGAACTTTTGGCCTAGACTTTGTTGCCGGCTTCTTCTTCGAATTGTAAATGCATTCTTAAATGGCTGTATTCGCGTACAGGGCCACATTTGTCTTTACTTCCAATTATAATTCGATGTCGAATGCTCTCTCACACACACACACACCTCACACACACAGAGAGCTACACATAAGCAGATATGTGCATGTTTGATGGCCTTGATTCTCTCTGCGGCTTGTGGGGTTGTGTGAGTGCTGAAAACTTCTGATCCATATCCGCTAATGACCCGCTTACGTAACCTCAGCAATGGGATTAACTAGTGTGCAACGGTAATACGAGTGTTATACGAGTGTTATACGAGTGTTAAACGAGTGTTATACGCAGATTGAATGCTGCTCAATGCTGCTTGGCTCATGCTGGATAATTGTTCAATCAGCTGTTGTCTACACGATTTTTTCTTTCCTTTTAGCTCTTATACTTTGATGATAGACAACTTTTTTCAACTGTTATACTTCTGTTATACAAATTATATATAAGTTAAGCCAATCCTTGCTAGCTACTTGACTGCTATACAAATATTAAAAGAGTACGAGTCACACTTGGGTTAGACAATGAGGAGAAAAACACCCAATACGGCCAACATTAAGTAAATAAGCTTTCCTCTGGTTATTTAATTTTATATATTATATATTTATATATATATATAATCTATATATATAGTGTATAACAGCAAATTTGAGTTGTTGACTTTTTGCTAAATAGTTATACACCATCAAAAATATCGATTCTATGCCATTGTACAGGCTGTACTCATAATGCGATACAAAAAGATTGAAGTGCTCAGATGACAACGTGAACTGTGATTAGTGAGTGCAAGTACAAGTGTCATCTTGCGCTGTGATTAGATAGATGCTTGCCACAGCCTGAGCAGCAGGCAGAAAACTTAACACAGATTTATGAGCACATACGAGTAGTTCATCAAACCAGACAACCACACCAACACACACACACACACAGTTGCAGAGAACATGCAATTTCGCCCCCATTCCGTCTGGCTATAAAACTCAATTAGCTTAATTTGCGGCAGGGTGCACAATTACGTGTATACTGCCAGCAGCTTAAATCTTATATACATATATATATATATACCTATGTTTGTGTGTACTTACGTAACTTAGTTAGTTAGTTAGAATTAAGTAGGTCTCTCTGTGCGACCATCATCTCGTCATGTTCATGTTGTGCATAACTCTTCTAACTCTTTTAACATTTTCCATTTGCATTTTGCACAGAGCCCCAAATTTCAGCCGCCAATTGAGTTTGTGGACGATGCGGCTCTCAGTCCGCCCGATGGCTACAAGGACAACAGCCTGAAGAATACGTTGGGCGGTGCGCTTAGCGGCCACATCTTTGGCGCACAGCATCTGCAACAGTTGCAGGTGATACAGCGTCTGCAGCAGCAGCGGGCGGCGATGTTGGCGGCACGTAACGGTAACGGCAATGCGAGTGCCACTGCAACTGGGAATGGGAATTCCAATGGCACCGGCAATGGCAATGGCAACACCCAAATACCGCCACCCCCACCACCCGCGGGCAGTGCTCAGCAGCAGCAGCAGCAACAGCAGCACCAACAACAACAACAACATCAGCAGCAGCAGCAGCAGCAACAACAACAATTACAGCCAACTGATGACGAGCTGCAGGGCGTTTGCACCGAGTGCGCCGAGTGCGCCGAGTGTGCCGCAAAGCAACTGCAGGATGCAGGTAAATTGCGCCATCATTCCACAGTAATACAGTATATATATATATAAATATATATATATATATACGTGCATATACAGGGACTACACATGAAAAAGAAAACAGTGCAAGGCAACAATTTAATTGCGATTTGTGGCGTTTTGTTCAAGCAATTGGATTCCACATTTTGTTGTTGTATTCCTTTGCTCTAGTTTCCCGGCTTATAGACAATGATTTATTTTGAAGTACAAAAAAAAAAGGAGAACACAATTTATTTCTGGTTTTTGAATTGGGTTTGCATTTTTAAGGCCTACGTCTGTTTTTCTTGCAGTGTAAGGCCTTAGTTTCGCTCGCATAATACAAAACTGCAATGCAATTAGCGAGTATCCCTTTGGGTGGGGCATCAGAGTCCGGTTCTTTTTTATTTATGTTTTTTTTTTTCTTTTCACAACGTTATCGTTCGCCTTTGTCGAATGTAATTATGAGTTAATATTTATGCAAACATTTATGCCCAGGCACAGGGCACTGGCAGTCATCAGCCATAAGCTAGATGGGGTCTAGACTATTGAGTGCCGGCCGTAAATTGGACGCCATTTTCATTTTTATTTTTGTCGCAGTGCAAAGAGAAAGACACAGATATATATATATATATATATAGAGAGAGGGCTTATGAAATTGTATAGTTAATGAAATTTCATTTAGTATGTCAGCTCACGATGTGAGGATGAAAGCTTGCCAATCAATTTCAATGACGTGAAAGCTATGAAATACAGTTTGACAGCTGTCATCCGTCTGTTGGCAACAAACTGTTTCAGCCTAAATGTCGCACTGAAAGGTGCTCAATCCTTTTCCTCCGATTGAAAGTCATTCAATCCTGTCAAGCCAAAACAGCAAGTTGCGATTTCAAATTGAAATGCCATCGGTGCTTGGCATTTCAATCATTAGCTTTTAATGACAAAGTTTGAGCAACTATCTTGCAAATTGAAGCACAATACTCAGTTGGGAACATTTCACTCCTTCTCTATCTTTGCAATGGCTGTGGCAAAAACATTGTGGTAACTTTGGCCTTTAGCTATAGATGGGGTTTATGGAACATAAAACATGTATAAATTCGTAAGTTTTCGGTTTTGATAGCAACGATAACCGCA
The DNA here is from genome assembly GCA_035042055.1 of Drosophila macrothrix. NCBI lineage: Eukaryota > Metazoa > Arthropoda > Insecta > Diptera > Drosophilidae > Drosophila > Drosophila macrothrix. Next base: position 19,499,022 of record JAWNLX010000587.1, on the reverse strand, counting down.
TTGCCGTAAACGTCGAAGTTGGTTCACCAAAAATAAACAACGTTGTGTTGATTGATTTATGGGAACTTAACAAAATGGGTAAACAAACGCAAGTTTGTAGTTTATAGTTGTTTGTGGTTCAATTTGGTCTTTTGCTTTGCTCACTCCCAAGCGAACCTCCACAAAAGGACATGCCACATTTGCGACACTGTTCCACAGGTAGGGGGTATGGTGTATGGGATAGGGGGTAGGGGGTAGGGGCATACATTTGCATTAATATCGGTCACGCTTGATTGTTTGACGGGCGATAAGCAAACGGAACAGGGGAAAAAAATGAAAATAAAATAATAATAAAACACAGATGTCGGCCCCTTGTTTCCGAGCTGACTTTTCACATTAATTGTTGCGCCTAACGAAGCGGAATTATTGTGACCGGAGTGGGTGCCACCGACTCAGATTGTGCCCAACCCCCGACCATGCCCTGCCCTGCCCTGCTCTGATCTGCTCTACAGTGCCCTGCCTTGCCAGCAGTAATCCTTCAAGCGCGCTTCCGCTGCAAAAGCAACAGGCAAAACAAGCTCTTTATAAATTGGTCATAACCGAACATTTTTCATTTTCATGTTACTCATCATACCCTTTTGGACATTGAATGAGCTAGCCAATCAGAGACTATGAAGAGGCCTATTTTATTTGTTAACGATAACTCACTGAGATCTGAACACATTTAATTCCAATTATATTTTTTCTAAATTAATTCTGTTTTTATTTTGAGTGAACATAAAAGTTAATTTCCATTTGTAAAAATACACATATCATTCAAGAGTAACAAAAATATGCTAGTCGAACCCATTCTCAGAGTTTCTCTCTCTCTCTCTCTCTCTCTCTATCTCTTTCTCGCCACAGAGTGCGGCTCCTCGCAATGTGGAGAGGAGCTGACGCCGATTGGGGTGCCAGCCGTAGCAATTTTACCGTTACACACGAGCTCACCGGAGCGACGAATCACGCAGAAGGAGATCATCGCTGGAGAGGAGCGGCCCAAATATGTGCTCCAATCGCAATATAAGCCCACTGCGGCATCTGCAGGTAAACTAAACAAGACAAATCCAAAATAAACCAAACTGAATGAAAACATTCATCCCAAAAATGTATAATATTCCCGTCAAAATGCAGTCATTATTAGCTTTTGTATATATATCGTACATTATCTCATGCATAGCTGCATAAAAAAATAAATATATATATATATATATATATATATGTATATATGTATATACATATATATAAAGAACACCAGCTCCCGATTCGATAAGCAACAACAAATGAATTGAGACTCTCTCACTGGCAATCAAGCGGTAGTAGCAAAGAGCAAAAATTAAATTCATCATTCGCTTAGATTCTGATTCGAACCCATCATCTACACCTACACACGTATGTATATAGCATACCTATACATATATGCTTTTGTATATGTATTTGATTTTGATTACAACCCTGAGCATCGTACATTATGCATTCATTTCAATTGTCAGACTCAAGTCAAGAAGGAAAATTTCACTTGCAACATTCAAATATGAAATTCGCATTTCAATTGCATCGATTTGTGCAGCTGTTATACGACTGTTATATGAGTTATATAACACTTGAATGAAATTCATACCAATTATGCTGTATTCTGTTCTAATACGAAATGTTAAAGCATTGCCATAATTTACTTCGTATATTACAAATTTTAGACGATTAAAACTGGGCTATTCTGTTTGAGAAGCTGTTAACCCCTTATTATATAAATGTTGGAACAGAGTTTCATAACCGTGTTAAGCAAATACAATGAAATTGTGTTAGGCAATCAGCACAACAACTGTTGTATGAACAATCTGCATAATGCTTAAAAGTTTAAGTAATCAAATACAGCCAATAAAAGCCTGTTGTATTCCACCTATAACAGCTACTTTCATAATATACAATTGTCATACAACTGTTGGATATATGTCTTATGCTGTCATACAACTGTTGGATATATGTCTTATGCTGTCATACAACTGTTGGATATATGTCTTATGCTGTCATACAACTGTTATACAACGCTGATGAATCTGTCAATATCAGTTAAGTATTAATACTGCACACTTGATAAAGGCTCCCAACCAAATCGTTCGATCTCGCTCTATCATTCGCACGCTCGTTCTCCCTCTCGCTCTCGCTCTCCCTCTCGCTCTCGCCCCCGCTGTCTCTTTGTTTCGCTCACTTTTTACTCAAGCTCCTCTCACAACAGTCAATGCAAATGTAATGTACAATGCTCTCTTTTGTCTGACTTAACTTATAACAATTGCAACAATTACGACAATTACAAAAAAAAATTCAACAAATGCCGCTCGCTGTGACTGTGACTGTGACTGTGACTGTGCCACATGCCACATGCCACATTTTGTTCGTATCCGTGTGTTGAGTGTGTATGACAGTCAAAGTTAGAAAGGATTCAAGCAGTAGCAGTAGCAAGCCCACTGGCACGGTGATTGGCTCGGTAACTGGTTCTGGTCCTGCGGCCAGTTCTAGTTCCGTTGCCGTTTCCGGTTCCGGTTATATAAGCAGCAGCAGCAGCAGCAGCCTGGTGCCAGCCGCCAGCATCAGCAGTAGCGCAGCAAAAAAAAAACGATTTGTTGTTGAAACTATTACCACTATGACCACAGTGACCGAGCGACGCATCATCCGTGAGTCGCACGAGGATATTGTTGCAACAGTCGGCGCACCAACACCAACACCAACACCAACAGCAACTGCAACTGGCGCCGCGACTGGTGCCGTGCCAGCCACTGAGATGATGCCACCAGCGCTGCCAGCCAAGGCAGCGGCAGTTGCTGCCGCCGCCGCTGCGGCCGCTGCTGCCACAGAGCAATATGATGAGCAGAAACCGCCGCCCATACCGCCCAAGGAGCTGACAACGACCACACAGATCAGCGGCATACTGAAAGGCGGCAAACTCTGGAAACAGGACTCCATTTCACAGGTGCGTAGCAGCAATTCCTTCTAACTGCTCCTTAATGAAATACACAAAGCAAAATTCAGCCGAAAATATGTAAAAGAAAATTATTATTATTGATTCAGAAGAGCAACGAATGAATTCTTGCATTAAATTCATTTCTTCTAGATTTAAGACTGTTCATCTTAAATTGAGTTGAAAAATGTTGTAGTTAAAATTTGTCAATCTAGAATGGATGAGTTTGTAAACTTTAATTATTAATTTAATGCATTGACAGCAATCGGATGATCAGAACAATACCACCTCAGAGGATGAGAGCGGCGCCACGAAGCGTTCGGTGCGCTTTGTGACCGAGGATCAGGCGAATGCCGGCACTGATGGCGATGGCCAGTCGCTGTCCGGCGAGATGGACGACAGCGAGAATCAGATCAATGAGCTGATACCGATCAAGAAGCATTCGACGCTCTTTAACAATGCACTGCGTCCCAATTCGGCGGTGCGTCAACTCTTCCCCAGCGTTTCGGCGCAGCAGGCACCCGTTCTCACCTCGGAGGCGTTGCGGGCCTTCGATGAATCGAAGCGTGCCGGATGCCTTGTTACCCATTTGCCTGGCAGCTGTGGCGACTCGGACACCTTGCGACGCAGCATGGAGCGCAACATACTCAGGCGTTCCCTCATCAAGTAAGTGCTGACTTCTGACATTCCACTTTCGAATCTATCTTTACTCAAAGCAATCGAAAATCGTTGATCCGCTATTGGTTCAGATCAGTTGATCGACTTGGAAGCGTTTAACTTTGAACATAGTGTTTAATGTCTACCAATTTTGATTGTTTTTTGTTTTGTTTTGTTTTGTTTTTTTTTTTGTAGAAAAAAGGCCGTCAAGTCAGATATATCGCTGGAGGAGCGCATCAAGCAGCTCACCTGCGACATTGATGAGGATCTCGCCGAGGAGCTGTCGCTGGCACGCAGCGTTGGTGATTCTGATCAGGATCAGGATCAGGCCAGCGAACGAGATTGCTCTGAGCTGGCGCAGCGCGATAGTCCTGCCGGCGAGGAGAATCCCAATACGCTGGCGCCCAAGTTTATGAATGGCGAGAAGAGCTTCTCGCCCAGCAGCTCCGTTTCCAGCTCGTCCAGCGGCTCGTCGGCCTACAAGAAAATCGCCGACATCTTCAGTCGCGACAAGAAGCAGGAGAAGATCATGGAGCTCGAGGAGAATCCCATTGTCATCATACCGCAGGTGGGCACACATACATCTTGCACATCTCGCAAGGAAAATAACAATTATAGAAATACAAATTTTATATATATTTCTAAATAGACCCATTTGATGGTAGCCATATTAATAAGTGTCTTGTTTTGGGGTTTCAGGAGTGCCGCTGTCCCGCCGCACCGGACTTGGGCATGGGCATACAGGTGCCAGTGGTGCATACGCAAATCCATCGGACACCGCCGCGCCAGAACGAACCGAAGCGTCAGTTCCTGTCGACACTGGCACCGCTCACCGCCTGCGTCGCTGGCAACAAGGATGATCTGTCCTCATATTATACGCTGGCCGCCGCCGCTGCAGCTCATCAGCATGGACACGGGACGCATGCGCATCATGCGCATCATTATGCATCTGCTGCCGCTGCTGCTGCTGCCGCCGACTTTAATATGAGTCAGTTGCTGGGTGCCGCAGCGGGCGAGGGAGGAGCCGCAGCACAGCAGGCAGCTGTGGCAGCAATGGCTCAGGGCCTGGCCTTGGGTGGTGGCATTGGTGGTGGTGGCGACGAGGCGCGCAAGGTGGCACCGGATGTGATTGCCGGGACGCCCGGTCAAGAGACGACGCAACAGGACGAACTGGCCGCCTTTGCCCAGGCGGAGGCGAAGCGCACCGAGCAGCTAAAGAAACGCTATACGGGCATCGAGAGCGCCAGCCAGGCGAGCAGCGATGACGACGAGCAGAATGATTATGGCTTCAATAAGCGTCCATCTGTGCGTGGAATCAAGCCCAAGTTTAGCTCCACCAATGAGATTCTGGCACAGATGCAGGAGCAGATCACACAACAGATACCCACAACGGTGATCAGCAGTCAACCGGTGCCGCAGGCCATTAAATGCTACACCAAGCAACTCACCCAGAATCCCTCGCCACAAAACTTGCCACAACAGCAGCAGCAGCAGCAACAACAGCAGCAGCAGCAGCAGCAGCAACAGCAGCAGCAACAACAACAACAGCAGCAGCAACAATTGCAGCAGCAGCAGCAAGCCCAGGCTCAGGCGCAATTGCAGCAACAAATGGCAGCTGCACTGCAGGCAAACACCATTGCCCAGCAGAAGACGGAGCAGCGCACGTGGAGCTTCTACAGCGAGAGCGGTGAGCAGCAGCGCTTCCCCATGGATGCAACAGCTGCGGCAGCGATACAGCAGACCTACTATCAAACGTTGCCGGCGGGCGCCATGTTCCGCCAGACGATGATCCAGCAGCAGCAGGGTGGCGGCACCTCGGCCGATGAGGCAGCGCTCCTCTATGCCGCCGCCGCTGCCCAGAATTGCCAGAGTGTGACGGCAACGGCGACGGCAACGGCAACGGCGACTGCCATCGAGCAGAGCAAGCACAACAGCAGCAGCTACAGCAGCCATTTTGCTAGGAGTCCAACAAGGCGGCCAGAGTCACCGCCACCACTGCGCAACTATCATCAGACCATGGTCCTCATACCCTACAATGCAGAGACCTATTCACAATTCGCCACCAGCAGCAGCGTCGATCCAAAACTTGCTCACATGCAGCGTCAGAACATTTTGGAATATCAGCAGGTGAGCAGCTTGCAAGTTTGGCCTCAATTCAAAATGATGCAAGTTTTAATCTCGAATCCAAGCCAACAAAGTAGGCCACACATATATAGACTAGGGATGCACATGGTGAAAGGGATGCAAAGCATCCAATAGTGGGCTACATAAATAATTGGATTGTTGCCAAAGAAAAAACACGCCTCAATCTCTGAGATTTTGGTAAACCAACTAAACCAAGTTTCAGTCAAGTTAATCTTGTGTTTTCCGGGTCGATTGCGAATGTCACGTTCGAAATTGAATCTTATTTTGCTAAGATTTAGAAACCATAAAAAATATTTGGTTTGTCTTTTGCACTAAATTGTGACTAAAATTTGTCTGATTTGTTTTCCTTGTTGTAACTTTAAAGTTTGAAATGGCTAAATACATGTTTAAAGAATTTTTATCATATGATATTGTTAACTTTACAATTAATTACTTGACCAACTTTCAGTTCAAAGTTCAGAAATTTTGAAATACATTTAATGGCAATTTTGAATACTCACCTGCATTTTGACTTTGCAGGTGACACAGCAAACGATTCGCGTGCCGATTGGATATGCTTTGCCTGGTATGCAGTTGCATGTGGTGAGTGGGCGTGGTCATGCCGCCCACTATGGTCAACATCCGCACACAGCAGCTCAGCAGCAGCAGCAACAGCAGCAGCAGCAGCAGCACCAGCAACACCAACATCAGCAACATCAACAACAGCAGCAACAACAACGTCTGTTGTCGCAACACTATCAATATGGAGCAGAGGGCGGTATGCCAGGCTTTAGTGAGAGGGGCGTGCCCGAGGGCGCAGCAGCTGTTTCGCATAGCGATTGCAATGCCATGGTCTCACCCAGCAACATCGCCCAACAACAGCAACAGCAACAGCAGCAGCAACAGCAGCAGCAACAGCAGCAGCAGCAACAGCAACAACAGCAGCAGCAGCAGCAGCAACAGGTTGGAGCAGCAGCTGCTGCTGCGGCTCAAGGATCCGTTTATTATGCAATGAATGTATGACCCGGGCTGGAATAGTCGCTGCCAGCGGCGGTCATTGTCGAGCGCCGCCAGTGTCAACGCGTCGAGTTGTCAGCGACTTCAGTTCATTTGGGCGGCGGTGGCGCCACCGGAAACAGATGAGCGAAACTTCAAGCCACGCCCCTAATACTCATAAGCCAAAAGCCAGCCAGCCCAAAGTATACACTCAGAGAAAAATGCTGCTCTAAATTCAAGTATAGCCGGGTTAGAATCCCTTTCCTATTTTGTTCTGCAAATTTCAAGTCGAATTTGTTTCTAATTATTCTTAAGAAAAAAACGTATAAATCGAATTGATTCATATATAGAAACAGAATAACTTAAGTCAAGGACAAAAAACGCTTTTCAATTTTTGTTTGAGCTTTAAGAACGACTAAAAGGTTGCAACTATAAATTTAAGGACTTCAATTGTCGATTCAATCTGGTTTAATAGTATTTTACTGATATCAGGATTAAGTAAAGAACTTGAGTACTCAAAATAAGAACTAAATATCTTATTCCAAGTAATCAAATCAAGCTTAAACTATTCTAAAAAACACACTTACACATTTTTGGAGAATCACAAAAAACGTTCTTGAAATAAGAGTTGAATTTTTGGCCTTGGTCGCATTTTGACAACGTTTGTACTTGACTTGAGTAGTAAATTCTCATTGTGCTTTTTTTTCTGAGTGTACAAATGAGTTAAGAAAAGTGTTGCTTAAGCTTGCATCCAATTGAGTTAAAAGTTGAAACCAATTTCGCGTTGATTCTAGCGAGTGTTTAAGTTGCTCCCTCCCACTTTCACAACCCCCTCTAGCGATCTCCTTCCATATGTTTATGCATGTTTGTGTATGTGTGTGTGTGTGTGTGCGTGTGTATGTGTGTGCGTGTATGTCTGTGTGTGTGTGTATGTTGGGCTATAGCCTCTTGAACTCTTTCCCCTTAGCCTATTTGCAGCAGTATTTGTGCATGTAAAATTCAAGTTAAGACAATTGCAAACAACTCCATAAAAAATAAAACAAAAAATATTCAAATTATATGATAAATGACTCAAAACAAAATGAACAAAAATTATATTTAATTCAATTCAAAAAATTGAGAGAAAATACGTTAAATGTTGCTTTAAAGTTTATTTAAAAATGCATCAACCAAACGTGAAAAGAGAAACCAAATGAATTAAGTCTATGAATTTATTTATTACATGCTGGGTGCTAGAAATGTAACAAAAATAAAACACAAAAAAGAAACAAAATTAACAAATAACAATACCAAAATAATTAATTTGTTTAATTCTGATCGCTTAGTTTATTCGCATTATCGAACGTGTTTGCTCAATGAAAAGAATTGCATTTGATTTTAAGTAAAAATATATATAAATTAAATTATATTACATTATTATATTAAATTAAATATATATATATATATATGCATATATACTATATATGTGCATATATATTTGAATGTAGTGCAATTTGTTGCTATAGCGGTCTCTCTTACACGCATTTGGCGCAAACCTAGAACAAAAATCAAAACCAAAAAACTCAAAAAATTAAATCATAAGCAAAACCAAAACAAAACTATAAAAACTAAATGTATTTTTTTCTCGCGTTATTTAATATCATATATGAAATTGAAAGAGAAATACTTTATAACTAGCGAGTATACTTAAGCGTTTAGATATTATTTCATTATATTATTATATTTTAAATATATATATTCTTTTTTTAATTATGTATTTTTTTTACTGTATAATAAATATGCGATATACTTTTAATGCCCCTGCAGAGGGTATATTTTTTTTTTAATTTGTTGTATAATTTATATATCAAGAATAATCTGTCTGCTTCTATGCGATATTAACTTACAGTTATTGGATTATATAGTGTAACGTAAAATGTGTAACAGAAACAACGAAAAACGAGTGTTTTTAAGATAAAGCCATATGTGTTGAAGAAATATAACTATGCCAGAGATGATCAATATAGCTACATAAGTTATTTATTTATTTTTTACATTTTTCGTTTATGTTTTCAAGTCTGCAAGGGTGTTTAGACTTCGGCTTGCCGAATCCAGCGCTTCAATATATGAGTTCTAATTGTTTGATTTATTATTTAAATACGACTTTAATTCGCTACATTTATAATATGCATATATACTTGGGTGGTATTTTTTCGGTACCAGAGCCCAGCTTCAATGTATGTATGTGCATATTACATGTTTTGTGAGCTGCAGTTTGTTTGGGTTTCATGAATACGTATGTGTGTGCATGTGCATGTGCATGTGTATGTGTATGTATCTACTGCATATGTATATCTATCGTATCTATTGTATCATCCGTAAATCATCTAATATCTAAGTAACAGTGCCAAAAGTTGCACGCAAAGAAAAAGCTTCTTAAAAAACTTGAACTTGAAACAGGAAAATAAAGAAATTTAAAATCATATAAAAACTATATATGTATGTACATATATATATATATATATAATAAATTAAAATTGAAAAGTACATACAATACCTAATAAGTATTTACAATATATATATATATATATATATATATATATATATATACTATATATGATATTCGCAAATGGATTAATATAATACGCAAAAACAAGAACGAGTCTAAAGCAAGTATAATTTTTTTAATTCACATATTGAGTTTATATATACTCAGTTTATACATATGTATAAATACACATATTATGAAATAAAATAATAAGAACAACAACAAAACCAACAAGAAGTAAAACGCATAAAAGTGAGCCGATTTAGATAGCGCTGCAGATACATATAATACGTATATAGTTCTATAGTTTATAGAGAAAGTGCGCAAAACGAACTTAGATATATAAAACTAATCATGAATCAATAACTATTTATACATAATTACATGTGCATATAGTATAGCTATGCATGCATACTTATGTCTGTATGTATGGTTTTTAAATTTAACAAAATAAACCAAAGCGCATTTTTAGGCGCACGACAAAATATTACCAAAAATCTCCAAAAATTTATTTTAATTAGCCCCGCCCAGAAAATACAAAAATTATATTATTGAATTGACAAGCCGCGCGATTTGCATAGAAATATATATATATATATATATATATATATAATGTGTATATATATATATATATTTATACATATATATACATTAGATATTTATGTAATACATAAATGAACAATATATAAGACAGAAAGAACAGTACAGAAACGTAAGAATTTCAAAATGAAAAAAAAAACAAAAACAAATCAACACTTTCAAAATTTGCGTTTTTTACTCGTCTGGATGATAAATATCAGCTATAACTAATTTTTTTCTATGCAAAATGTAGTTGACAAATTATATAAAATATATGTATGTATATTATATATATAAACAAATATACATATGTGTATTTATATGAATAAATATACATATATATATACACTATTCTATTAAATGGTTATGATGATTTTTTTGTGGCATGCAACATAGAAAACAAGCAAGAACAACAACAAGAGAACAAACAAAACAAAAAAATGTAGACAACAAAAGAAAAGCACACACAAAAATGTGAAAATGTGTATTCATTTATGAAATAAGCAACAAAAAAATCTATATATATATAGTATATACAATTATGGGAAAAAGAAAGAAACAAACTATAGATCAAACAACAAAGAAGAAGAGCAAGGTGGCAAAAGCCGATGAAGACGGTAACATTAAATTAACAAGTTATATAACAAATTTAAAAATATGACTGAGCCAATGACTCAAAAATAAATTTTAAACGAAAAACAATTATATGAAAAAGCTAACAAAAAACGGTTGTTTTTTATATTTTTGAGATTTATTTAAATTTAATATCAACCAATAAGGAGAGGGGGCGGTGGTAATTTATGCTGATCTTGGGTGGTGATTGAGGGACCACAACAAACCCTTCGTCGATAACGCGTCCAACGGCACTTGAAGTCGTGACACCGTCGCATAGAGATAAGAAACCAGAAACAACAACGGTGAGAATGTCTACTTTGTGATACCCTAACAATTCAAACTTCAAATTTAAGTTCAGTTACGGAGACATGGCTAGAGTGTTGTGAATGCTGATCAAGAATGCATGTTGCATGTAAGAATATGTATGCAAATGTCTTATTTGCACAACTTCATGTTACTCTTTTGTCATCCAGTAACAGGGTATCATAACAAAATCTCTAAATTAAGCGAGAGATAGATAGAGAGTGAGAGAGAGAGAGTTGACTGCTGTGCAATCACTTGGAACTGTCAACTTGCTCGGCTTTGGCCCGGCGGGTTTTGTTTTGTTTGTTTGTGTTTTGTGATTTAGTACGACGCTTCACTTGATTCGAGTCACATCAAATTTATATAACGCTTGCAAATCAAATTCAAATCATGAGCTGTCCCTATGCTGACAACAGGTAAGCATCCCAAGCAACCACACACAAACCATACTTGCAACAATACTTGCCAACCATAGCAATGAACACGATGATGCCGCCGTTCCGCTGTCCAACGATGTGGGCAAAATCTATGGTGAATATCTGATGCTAGACAAACTGCTCGATGCACAATGTATGCTCTCCATGGAGGATAAGAGACCGGTGCATGATGAGCATCTGTTTATCATAACGCACCAGGGTATGTTAAACCAGTCACGCCCGCCCCTCTATCTATGACCTAACACCTACTAACGTGTCTCTCTATCCGCAGCTTATGAGCTGTGGTTTAAGCAAATCATCTTTGAATTCGACTCCATACGCGACATGCTCGATGCGGAGGTCATCGATGAGACAAAAACACTGGAAATTGTCAAGCGTTTAAATCGCGTTGTTCTCATACTTAAGGTAAGCCCAAAAGCCCAAAAGAACTTAAGATACCCAATGACATTTCGTAATATTCTTTGTCAAACTCAAAAGGCAAATAGGCATTTAAGTCAGGCTTTACATATGAGTACCTGGACAGTCAGAAAGACTTTATAAGAGATAACGTTTTAGAAATCCACTTGTAAACTGTTTTCTCTTTGGTTCTGTGCGTTTACTTTCCACTCTAAAAAAAAAATCACACTGACCAGTAACCTTTCTAAATGCTATCTGCCTGCCCTTTTCGCATATTATATCATTCCATTCGAATGTTCTATAGAAATATAATATATCAAATATTAAATAATATCATACATATATTGATTAATGCTTGAAATATTTATTTTTTGATTTTGCATTTCTATTAAACAATTATTTTGATTTTTAATATTTAATCAACAAACGAGGAAAATGTTTGAATATTACAATTATTTAAGTTGAGGAATTCTTTTTAATATGAAAACAGGCTCAAAATGTATTAAACAATCTTTGAAATCTTGGGCATCCTTTTTCTTTCTTCTTATCTAAACTTGGACTCATGCTTGGCACAGTTACTTGTGGATCAGGTGCCCATATTGGAGACAATGACGCCACTAGATTTCATGGACTTTCGCAAGTATCTCGCGCCCGCCTCCGGCTTTCAATCGTTGCAGTTTCGATTAATTGAGAATAAGCTGGGTGTGCTCACCGAGCAGCGGGTGAAGTACAATCAAAAGTACTCCGATGTGTTTGGGAATGATGAGCGTGCTCTGAATGCGATACGCAGCTCCGAGCATAACCCCTCGCTGCTGGAGCTGGTACAGCGTTGGCTGGAGCGGACACCCGGCCTGGAAGCCGATGGATTCAATTTCTGGGAGAAATTTCAGCACAGTGTCGATCAGTTTCTCGCCGCGCAGGTGCATAGTGCTCTGTTGGAGCCGGTGGAGCAGGCCAAGAACTATCGACTGATGGATATTGAGAAGCGTCGCGAAGTCTATCGCTCCATCTTCGATCCGGCGCTGCATGAGGCGCTGGTGAAGCGTGGCGATCGTCGATTTAGTCATGGCGCCCTCCAGGGTGCCATTATGATCACATTTTATCGCGACGAGCCGCGGTTCAGTCAGCCCCATCAGCTGTTGACCCTGCTCATGGACATTGACTCGCTGATCACCAAGTGGCGATGTAAGTAGAGTAGCATACCCCATTTCCCCATTTCACTCGCTTTCATTCCATTTGAGTTCATTGACTCATTCAATTCACTTTTAATTGTTAGACAACCATGTCATCATGGTGCAACGCATGATTGGATCACAGCAGCTAGGCACTGGCGGCTCATCCGGCTATCAATATCTACGCTCCACACTCAGGTAAGTTGCTCTCCCTCTCTCTCTCTCTCTCTCTCTCTTTCTCTCTCACTCTTTCTCTATGTTTCTCTCACACACCTGTTACCCGAGTTGAACATTAATCACTGATCTTCTCGTTTTCAGCGATCGGTATAAAGTATTCCTCGATCTGTTCAATCTGTCTACGTTTCTGATACCCCGTGAAGCCATTCCGCCCCTGGATGAAAGCATACGCCAGAAACTAATTCATTAACAAGTTGTTTGTTGCTGAATTTTGCTTTATCACAATAATTTGCTTTAAGACTTAACTGACAAAAGTTTTCTCAAATAAACCCTTTTATGAACTCCATGTGGAATGTATTATTTTGACAAAAAAGGTATTTAATCTTCATAAACCTCACCTTTTTTTTTAAATATAGGATATAAATCTAATGTTCATTAATTAGTATTTTCCCACAACAAAAACTATAAATTCATCAATGATATATACCAATTAAAATGGTTTTTGGAATATTTGAAATAAATAATTGATATTAATATATAAATAATAAATATTTTAATATTCAATAAATCATTGTTAAAAAATGGATAGAACTTAAGATTGGCTTATAAAATGATACTTAATACATAGTATTGACCGTTTAACCATTACGTAACAATTATAAGGTTAAACGGATATCACAAATATGTGCACAGCCAGGCAATTAGGCAATTTGGAGACAGGTATCTCTAGCAAGATAAAGAATAAATATTGTCATTATTATCATCGTTATCATCATCAGTAATGAGCCTTGTCCCTTTCTTACTATTTGTTCTCAACATATGATGTACACGTACAGCTGAATGGTTTTTAAGTAATAATCAATGAATAGCTGAAATTATGCAAATTAGCTAATATTTGAGAGTTAAAGAAAAAACTTCCACAAATTTGAAATTCCTTTAGCTATTAAAAGATCTACACAAATAACTGAGTGTTCTATAGAATATTCAGATATGAAACGTAAATACAAATTTCTTTGCACAATTACTCAATTATATAGAAAGCTGTATTATCTCTTTTAATGTGTACATAAAAGATAGGTACATAGGTATGTATGTGGGTCCCATTAAGAAATTCTTATGTACATTCTCGAAAATATATAAGTACACACAAATACTGAATGTGCAACCTTTCCCAATGACCTTTTTGTATATTAAATTGATAAGCTTTCCACAGTTTCAAGCTTTCCGTTTTATTATTTTTGTTTGAAATTAGCTCAATGCAAACAACATCTACAACAAGACTCATCTAACAAGAACAACAACAACAACAAGTGCATTTTATAATTGTTCAGTACTCGAATCGACAAATTCAGCGGAATTTAGGTCGCCCAATCCCCCAGATATTCCCATAGATGAGAGCTAGTGTGAAAGAGATGCAATAAGTAAGCTTTCAGCAACAACAAAAACACACACACAAAATACAAAAACAAAAGCAACATTTTGTAGCATTTTATGTAAGTCAAATCAAACGCAATCAAATCAAATCAAATCAAATGTACAAAATGATATTTTTGTTTTCCTTTTCCACTTTTTTGTGTGAGTATTATTTTTCCGGTTGCAATTAAAGCACATAAGGGAGCAAAAATAGCTGCAGAATCGTACAATCGAGAATCTCTGTACATTATAGAACAATTATGTTGTTCAGTTACAGCCCATAACCCTCAACAGCTGAGAACCCCTTTGACAAACTGTAATGAATTTAGGTAACCGGCAATCAAAGAAACATTCAACGGTAACGACTTCTCAATCCACTACAATTATGCTTTGTACATTTTATTTGAATAATCTAACTAATCTAAGTCTCTGGCACATTTCAAACCATTGACCTCACGATAAAGTTTCGCAATTTAATTTAATCAAATAGCAATTAAAACATTTGACTTACTTAAGCTAGATTTTATATACTAAAATCAGGGCTTGGCTTATTACTTGATTTACCGGTTTTAACATCTAGCTTTGCAACTTGCTCAATATCTAAAAATAGAATCCAGAGTCGCTAATGAAATGAATGACATGAAATATTACAGAATATGTATGGAAAACGTTTAACAAAGTTACCTAAGAATAACAATTTTTCATTTAACTTTTAAAGTTTTAAATACAAAAGTAAATATAAATGGAAAATGTTATGTAACGGACAAGAAATGTTAGTATACTTTTAATGATATATAAAAGGTTAAATACAATTGCATAAGAGTAAGAGTAGAGCGAGAGAAGGCGCCACAGCACAGCCAAACAAATAGACAGAGCTAAAATGCCCGATGGGCAAAAAAGTAGCGCAACAGCGGCGATCGACAATCGGCAGGCCAAACCCACACTAAATACGACTACATCAGCTCATTAATAAAAATAAAAGCAAAAATAAAAACTACAAGCAACAAACACAAAGATGAAGCGGATGAAGCCCGACGACTGTGGAACTGTCTCAGGTCTCTCAGTCGTGCGCTGAATCTCCGACAAGTTGGTTGTGCGTTGTTCAAGTTCCTGGAGGCCGTGTTAACGAATTAAAGCAACAAAAACAAAAGGTGATAATCGAAAAGAAATCGTAAAAAAAACAGCAACAAAATGCGGTGCCTGGCATTGAGCGCGTTGCTTGTTTGCATTATTGTTATTGCTGGACAAAGCCAAATTGCAGGTAGGCAAAACCAACTCTTTTTACCTTTTCAAAATTGTACAGATTTTTACCTACCTGCCTAACAGCTGGCTATAGGAGCGAAATTGAGATAACTCCCGAACCCGATGTGGAGACAACGACCAAAAAATCCGGCTGGTTTGGCGGCTTCAAGAAGTTCTTTGGCAGCAGCAGCAAAGAGACCGAGACTACAACAACAACATCCACGACAACTACGACAACAACAACAACAGCTAGACCAGTGATGCCGGCAATTGCGCAAAAGCCACCGCCATTGGTTATTTCACATG
Organism: Drosophila macrothrix; assembly: GCA_035042055.1. NCBI lineage: Eukaryota > Metazoa > Arthropoda > Insecta > Diptera > Drosophilidae > Drosophila > Drosophila macrothrix. Next base: position 19,483,107 of record JAWNLX010000587.1, on the reverse strand, counting down.
CACCACTAATGCCACTGGGACCACGTCCCGATACGCCCAGCTCCTCACCCTTTGGCGGATCGGGCTCAGCGTTGCATGGTCCGCAATGGCCAGCAGCACCAGCTGGAGGTGCAGCAGCACCCGCTGGAGGCGCAGCAGCAGCAGCTGGAGGCGCAACAGCAGCGGTCGGAGGAGTTGCAGGACCTGGTAATCATCAGACAAATAATATTGCTGCCTCAACGTCAACGTCAACGGCAACGTCAACATGGCAACAGGGTCGTCCACAATTCGGTGGTGCCTCCACCGCCGCCAATTTACCGCCAGGATTTGCTCCGTATCGACCGCAGAAGCCTCAGCCCAGCGGCTTTGATTTGAGCTACTCAGGCGGTGGCGCAAACACAAACAATGGACCACGACCCAATTTTGGCTTGGCGCCTATGACAAGTAGCACCACCAGCACAACTACCACTACGACCAGCACAACTACAACCACGCAGCGACCACGCATCGATATGCCGGGTGGCTTTGATTTGCGGTTTGGCAGCAGCACAACGACAACATCGACAGTGAAGCCGCTGTCGCCACAACACAAGGATGAGTTCCCCACGCTGCCCGTGCCGCGTCGTCCTTCAATTGGAGAGGATTATCCGGTACTACCGACACCCAAATCACCAGGTGCAACAGGTATACCCACACCCCGCACACCCACATCGCCATCAGCGTGGCAGGTTCCGCTGCCAACGCCAGCTGTCAAACCAGCAGCAGCAACTACACCTGCTGCCACTCATGGTTCATCGGGTGGCTCATGGGGTGGCTCATCGGGTGGCTCATCGGGTGTCTCATTTGTGCCGCACACGGGTGGCTCGACTTCAACCACAGTGCGTCCGGGCTTTGGTTCGTCGGGTACCTCGCTGGCCAGCGATGATGAGATACGCCAGCTAACCGAACAGCTCTACACGAAGGAGACCAACAGTCAATTAAGCCTAATCAATGTGAATCTTCAAGGACGCACTCGATCAATTGATAGCGCCGATGAAGCGCCACAGCCGTAAGTATAATAAAAAATAAGAATAGCTCGAAATAACCTAGCAGACTATCATGTTTTACACCGATTTATATATCTGTTATTAGGCGCAATCATTTTTTAAACAGAGCATTGAAAATATGTCGAAAATGTATATATCAAACCTATTCAAAAAATTGTTCACCGAAATCCGTTAACCACATTTCCAAATACCTTAAGCGTGATTATACATCTAAAACTGTCTTTAAAACAGAAATGTTTGTCACCGATAATGCTATATATTAGAACTGTCTAATAGATTTACGTGTTCCTCGGTGTTCATCCTGAAAGCTAAACAATGATTTCCATTGATAGATTGCTGACCGTGGATGCGAAGGCTTTGGAACCGTTGACGATTGCCAAGATGCTTTTGCTGTTCAACAACTACGAGCAGGATACACTGGTCAATGAGCATGTGACGGCCAACGAGCGTAAGGAGGAGAATGAGTTCCTGGATGCCGTAATGGCGACAAGTGTTATGCGTCAGGCAATGTTGTTCCTGCAACAGAAGGGTCTGGTTACGCCCGATCCGAAGACGCATCGAGATCTCGTCAAGGAGCTGTGGTTTACACAATATTCGCGCGGTCAAGGCAAGATTGGCAGCTCCGGTTTCGAGCATGTGTTCGTCCATGAGGTGAAGAACGGCACCATAATTGGTTTCCACAACTGGGTCTATGTCAACGAGGAGGAGAAAGCCGGTCGCTTTGACTACAAGGGCTACATGAAGGAACAAGACATTGGCACGGTAAGTGACTAGCATTTTATCAAGGATTAGTTGCAAGCATACATCAACTAACATCCAAACTATTTTATAATCCTTGCAGAAGGGCAAAGTGCTGAAGGTTCGTTTCAGCCATGAGGGCTTGAATAAACCAGTTGACACAATGTTTATTGGCACCTCACCGGAATTGGAGCTGGCGCTATACACCGTCTGCTTCCAGCTACGTCCGGATCGCACCTGTCCCGTCTCCCTGGGTAACACCAAGTTTGGCATTGTCACCTATTCGTGGCGCTACAGGGGCAAGAGCCTCATTGGTAGCGCATATCCTGAGATTTAAGCTCTCCGCATCCATAGACAGCTCGCCATATGGTTTTTTTTTTCTCTATCTCTCCATATAGCAATTATTCTTTCTTCTGTGTACAATAAATAAATACATATTTTAAAATATCGTTGATATTTGCTTTGAATATTTAAAATTCGATAACAAATAATCGATAGTTTGACTGCCAAGTATGGATGACTTAACAAATATCGCAGCGGCGTTTTCGATAGTATGCCACATTGCCACATTGCTTCGAAGCTGAACAAATTATTTGATTTTACACAATATTTTTTGATCATCATACTCATAATATTTGTAACTACATAGAGTGAAAAATATTCTATTTGAACGATGAACTACTTGAGAATACTTGGTAGAAGTTAATCGATAAGTAGATCATCACTAGTGTCCCATCACTAAACATTAGTCTTTCTATAGTTTTTGTCAGCAGCATACGTCTTCGTCTAAAACAAAGAGAAAACTCGGGAAGTTTTTGAATATTTTGAACAGAAACCAGAGCAGCACAACAAAAGCTATTCATTTGAAAGAAACTCTCAACTAAAATGGATTTCGGTGCCTTGTTGCATTATGCGAAAAGAAAAACGATGCTGCATCTAAAGACAAGGTTGGTTGACGTTTTATTCACTGCTGCAGGTTTTTGTTGGCCACTGGACAACAAGTTGTGGATGGATGATGGTAAACAATACCGAACTTCAACCATATGGGAAGCAAAAGAATTGAAATCACTTGTGTGATCCCCAGATCGTTAGTGAGCGGGGAAACACGCTGATACGGGTGCATTGCTGGGGAAGTCGGGGCGAATGATACTGTCAATGTCAACAAGTGTTTAACTTTGTTTTCCTTTGCAAGCAGGGAAAATACTACAGCACCAAATATTCGCCACCGAAAAAGGAAACCAAGGAGAGCAAACAACTGTCCAACAACATACAAAAATTCCTCAAGAATAGGGAGGTGGAAGAGATGGAGCGTAAGCGAGCGGAGCGCGACAAACTCAACAATTTGCTGGCGATGCGGGATGAGAAGTCCAAGAATAAGATTCGCAAAATGTTAAAAGTAACAAAATCGGCGAATAAATCGGTGTTGGACGATGCGAAGAGTGCGGATAATACGGTGCTGGATGGTACTGAACAGCCGGATGGGGATGACTATGGCTATGTGTCAACGGAGGCGAATGCCTTATATCAGAAATATATTGAGAAGGTCAAGGATGTGCAGGAGGACAAGGGCTTTGCGCCCAGTCGACCGAAATCTGTGCGCGATCTATCCAGCACCAAAGAGCGCGTCAAGGCGGCCATTACGCGCGAAAGGGAAGAGGCCAGATCACACACACGGCAGCGCACCAGTCATGCATCCACCTCAGGCACAGGCAAAGATAGGGAGGCGCATGTGGCTCGCGCCTACAGCACAACATCCTCGAAAACTCTTTACGATCCGGATGCAGAGCGACGCGACGAGGAGCGCAAACGGCGAGAGGAGGAACAGAAGAAGGTGAAAGCCAAGCGGGCGACACAACCGCCACCGATGGATTTTCAGGCCCTATTGCGTCTAGCCGAGAAGAAGCAACACGAGCCGGCTGCCGTGGCAGTGCCCGAGAAGAAAAAGGAGCCTGAACGTCTAATGTCGGCACGCGAGAAGAAGGAACAGGAGGAGCGCCAACGCTGGAAGGAGCAGCGCGCCCAACGCGATCGCCAGCGTGAAATTGAAGCCAAGTCCAAAGTGGAGTCGCCACGCATGGACCCCGTCGTACGCATACCCAAGCTAAATAAGGCACCCGCAGTCGTCAAAGCACCAGCCCCAGGCTCAGCTTCAGCTCCAGCAGCGCTGCCCAGTCAATCCAAAGCGAAGCCAGCAAGTGATAACCTCAAACGCCCAGCGTCCAGTGTTTCGCCGAGCACCTCCTCCAGCGCCAAATATCGTGCACTACCAGAAAAGCCCGCAAGCAGCCAGACGGCGATCAAACGTCCGCCAGTTGCCAGCAGCAACAGCTCAACAAAATCGATGGCAGCAGCTTCAACTGGAGCGGCCAGCTCCAAAGCAGTAGCACCACGTAATCCCTATGAGGCTGCCAATAAAGCAGGTGTCACACGCAATTTTCCGCCACGTGAACCATCCAAGGTGCGTTCATTTCCACCTGAAGATGTGCAGCGTAACCGTAAACCGCATCCAAGCGATGCGCGTGCACGCAGAGGAGGCGGTGGTGTGCAGCCAGGAGGAGGACGTAAGCCGATCGATCCGGCCAGAAAAGGTGAGTCGCGTCTCAAGACTTAGAAGTTGCCATTATAATAATTATTTTAAGTTTTCTTTGTAAAGACTGATAATTGAATTTCTAACAATTTTATTTTTATTTTTTTGTAAATACTAAAAAAATAATTTTAATGAAAACAATTGAAATTACTTATAATTAGTAGAGCTCTACTTTAACAAGGGTGTGCTTGGTGCTTACGTCATTGATACTAATATTAATTTTACTTACGCTAACTAAGTAATTAAGTTGCTAGTACTTTAAGAGCAGTCATTGACTGCTCCTTAATTCCCACTCAAATACTTATTTAACGCAATTTACAATTAGTATTAGACAATTACTTATTACTTAGGGAGTCATCTAAGGTTATTCAATAATGTCTGTATAAACGGGCACATTCACTCGAGATATCCAAATTTTGTTTAATCAGGACGCATTTATGATGATGATTCCGAGTATGACTCCGAGCTGGATGACTTCATCGATGATGGAGACTGCGAGGAGGATATTTCATCGCATATACGAGACATATTTGGCTATGATAAGCGACGGTATCGAGATCTCGACGACGGCGATTCTGATATGGAATCCAGTTTCGCTCAAACGCAACGCGAAGAATATATTAGTAAAAAAATAGGTAAGCCTCAAACACAATCAACCATTCAATTTTCCAGAGATCTAAACTGGCACTCTCTTTTTTGTAGGTATACAAGAGGATTTGGAGGATATGCGCATGGAAGCGATGCATAAAAAGCGCAAATTGTTTAAAAAGCGATCCGCCCGAATCGGCGACTAAATCAATAGTCTAAGCCAACCATCGGCGTGTGTTTGCAACCATCTCGTTATTTTTCACACAACTCCGAATATTGAGGCGGCGCCATATTTTTTTAAACTTTTTTTCTTCTCCAGAGAGAATCTGAGAAATCGAAATTAATTCCAAGCTTAGCCAAAATGTGTTTATGTTTCTGGCGCTCCTATTTGTTAGTTTGTTACATACCAGAATAGTGTTTTTCTTTTGTATACCTTGATACCGAAGATAATTTTTATACTTGGATACCGAAGTTATTGGAGTGGTACGTCCACTAGGAAGGCATATTACTAGAAACATTCTCTTTAAGTTTGTTCAGGCACGCCTCATGTAATTTAAGAGCCACATTTACCAAACTTGGCAGGAAGGTTACTAGAAAACGGCCCGAAAATTCACAAAAGCCTATATCTACCGCTGTTTGAAAGGTAAACTTGGACGGTATTTCTTAGCTACCCCCATCCTGCTACTTGCTACCTGTTATCAGCTGGTATTACTTATGGTATCAAAGTATTTCGCTGTCGGTTACGACCGACTGCAACGTTTTCTCTTGTTTTACTTATTTTTGATACTTTAATTCGTCTCCAAGATTTTGTAAAAGACCAAGCCTATATATAGTATAAGCATATTCATATTTTTGCTACCCGTTTGAAGTAATCATACGTTTACAATATCAACTGTGTTAAGATGATACAGCCTTGTCGAATCGGCATCTAGATACAAATATTCTCCAAACTGTTCCTATTTCGAAAGTAAAAATGGGCCCCTATTTTAAGTATGAGTGTCGGCACTAAACCATATGTCAATAACATTTGTATATAGCAATATGTATATATATAATTGCATATGTGTGTGCAATTATGAAAATTTATCAATTCAATATGTCAATGGCGATATAAAATCCTTAATTATATCATCGACTTTGTAATTACTTCTTGTTCTTTTTTATTATCACCATCGTATCTGCAAATACGGCGGGGATAATACGACAAAATCTAAAAGCACAAAGAGCCAAGAGACTTAATTACAAAATCATCTCGCAGATATGGAAAAAGATTTTCTCAAGAAATCAGAAAATCGGTATATATTTACTTTTTTATTGTTGATATTCTTATCATCCGTGCGCTACAAGTGAAATTTATAGTTTGGCGTTTTGTCATCTTAAAAAATACCCAATATCTTCCAGGAAATTTTGTGTTATGGGAAATAACTGGAATTGTGTCAAGAAAGCAAATGCTATAAAAATGAGCGGAACACTAACGGAACCATCTATAAAGATTTCAATTTTGAATAACGATCTCGAAGATTATAAGGTATAGATTTGTCTTTGAATATAGCAATATTGAGAAACAACATTAGTTAGTCGTCGGTTAGCTCTACGACAACCGCGCTGCCGATGCGTCGATGATCGCAGACAGGTTGCGGTTCCGTATCCATATACCCAATGGCCGTTAGAGCCGAGTGTGCCCTGTTCTTCTGCAGAAATTCGACCCTGTGTCCAACGCTCTCCAGATGGTTGATCGTATGGTTTGGCACCTCCGGCTCCGAGTCAACATACATCGGGGCCAACTGATGGTGCAAACGCCCACCATTGACAGCATCCTGAATGGGTTCCCGAAGCACGAAATACCGTAGAATGGTTTGTGCCACGGATGTGGTGATACGTGAGCCACCAGCACCCCCGATAACCAAGGCCACATTGCCCGCATCATCGAGAATGATGCTCGGACATGTCGAAGACATCGGACGCTTGCCGGGTTGAATGTAATTGGCCGGACTGGCCGGTATGCCATAAGTATTAACCTTTCCCGGCGTGGAGAAATCATCCATCTCATCGTTCAATATGATGCCGGTCTGGCGAGATCTCACCTTCGCTCCCAGATGGCCATTAATAGTGCTGGTCACCGAGATGGCATCACCATTGGGCGCCAGCACTGAGATGTGCGCCGTGCCATGATCCTCAACATTGCTGAAATTCGCGCCATAATACGACATATCCTCGAACGTGCGATCATCCAGTATAAGTTTACGTATCTCTGCCGCAAAATCGGGATCGATCAAATTCTCATAGGTTTCCATCACCGACGGCTCATAGTGCATGTCACCCAAATTGGTTCGATGTCCATACGCATGCTTAAACGTCTCCATCAGTCGATGATAATACTTATCCCTGCTGCTCGTATATAAGGGTTCCATTACGTTCAGCATAAATGTCAGCACTGCTCCACTGCTTGGCAACGGCGATGTGTACAGTGTGTGTCCATTATCAAATCGAGCACGCAGCGTACGCTCCCAACGCACACTTTAATCAAAGAGAGAGACAAAGCGAGAGAGAGAGAGAGTGAGATAGAGAGAAAAAGTGAGTATGAGTTAAAGGGAGCAGTAAAACACTTCTGCTGTAATGCTGATCAAGATGCAATCCATGAGAGGAAAAGTTGTAAAACTTCTAAAAATATATCACTTCACGAGTTGCAAAGAAAGAAATAGTTAAAATATTGCTGACCGTTAGCAAAAAAAAGTTTCCTTTTTTTTTTAACAAAATTAGTTTTTTTTCTGCAAGTATTTGATTTTAGTTCTAACGAAGATCAAGACCAAGCTTGCAGAAGTATATGAGAATACGTGTTTGCTGCCTTACTCGTAATCCTTCAGATCCTGTTCGGTCACAATGCCACCCAACGACTTAATATCCTGGACGAGCTTGCGGCCAATTCGTCCGCCCCGATAGATGACCTCCGGCCCCTCGCTGGCGACAATCTCTAGGGTATCGGCGAGAACGCGACGGTACATGATCTCGCCCTGCTTGTAGGGATTGTTCGTGGCGGGATTTATGAATATCTCGGACATAGAGTCCTCATTGCGTATAGCCTCCTCATTGTTGGCCAGGACATTAGCTAAATATCTAGACACTAATATTCCCCGACGACACATCTCTATGGTGGGCCGAAAGAGGCGTGACCAGGGCAGCTTGCCATATTTTTCGTGCAATCGCCAATAGCCATAAATCTCACTGGGCACCGCACAGGACAGGGCGCCCGTGATATGATCATGGTCCACAAACATGTCCTGTGTGGCCGCCGCTGGAGCTGTTTCACGTGCAATCAGCGACTCCATCTGGCCCGTCTCCTTGGAGTATATGGTGGCCATGAAACCACCGCCAACGCCCAAGCTATGGGGCAGAACAACGCCCTCGCAGAGCATTGTCGCAATCGCCGCGTCCGCAGCAGATCCTCCCTCATCTAATATATGTCCACCAATCTCTGCACACCCGACGCCATTAGAGGCCACGGCTCCAATGCGACGACGTTCATTCCCCCTAGCCAGGCCAAAGATCAGGCCCAAAGTAATCCCCACAGCGGCCAGAATGAGAAGTATCCAAACGACTGCATATTTCTTGCAGCAACTGTTCGAGACGCAGGGAAAGAGAGATTCATAAATATATACATATATATCGTATGACTAAGATAAGTTTGATAGGTTTCATATAGATAAGAAAAAAACACATCATCACACATTATATTTAAAATTTGCAAATTTAACAATTTAACATTTTCTTAAATTTTCACTACAAAACTTAACATAATAAGGTACGAAGCTTTTTCTATCCTTGAAAAAAGCCGAAAATTAGCTTTTTTTATGACTTAGATTTTGATCACAATTTTATCTTCTGTGTTAAAGGAAATTTTCGAAATTTCATCACATATCTTTTGTGTTTGGGAAATCGATTCACATTAGAGCATTTTAATTTTCACTTACGACATTTTGGGTTATGTTCACAGTATATCCTTAAAAGTTATCGCTTAAATTAGGTGACAAAAATAAATTAAGTTATGCGTTTGCAACGCGATCCGTTTACTATTCGTATGTGAAGAATTTGATCAACAGTAGCTGCTTTTATATGCCGTTTAACCATTAAACATTTAACAAAATCCACTTTAATATCAGAGCAAAAAAACTCCAATTTAACCGGATAAGACCATTGAAGATAAGAAATATTTTTTGATATTAACCATGGTCTTTTTGTAGGCTATATAACTATTAGCATTTTAGCTTTAGCTAAGAAAGTTTTTACCTGATGGTCGAGTTTTGTTCGGGGCCCAATGATAAAAGGTGTTTGGCCGACAAATGCGTAATACGCGGATATTTGTGGTGTATTTGTAATCAAATGCAAAAGACTGTTGATTATAAGTACGTATAGGTATTATCTGTTCGCTGATAATGGCGTCAATCGCTAATAAGTTAGAGTCGAATTGTAAATGGTAATTGAAATGATGCATTAATCACCTCGCAGAAGTTAAAATAATAAATAATACCAACATTACAAATCAGCTCTACAAATATTTCTTCATATTTTTTTATTTGCATTTGTTGGGCTTTGTCTTGTTATTTTATTAAAGTAGGTGGTGTCGCAAATTAATTAGTAAACTCTTTATTTTTAGACTAAATATTTAGCTCAGTCATTTTTGATTGTGATAAAATTATTGGGCAAAAGGTGCCAGTTTGATCGACACGTACGTAGCGTACATGGCTAAACGTCAGCCTAACATTATCTATCGCAAAAACTTATTTTTAAAATTGTTGCCGGGTGTTTTAATTTGTATGTTTTCTGGGAAACCCGTTGATTTGAAATTTAGCGGGAATGGCTCAACATCAAAAGAACACCGTTTGCTAACACTGAACATGTGGCTGATATGCCGATTTGTAATGAATGATAGGAATCGATACTAAAGATCAGTTAAACGACTTAAAAGGCATATAAACTTTTAAATATATGAACATTATTTTTAAATTAATTTTATGGAGTCAGACAAAGTTCTTAATGAATTATTTATTTTTTTCTTTTTTCAAAATTCTTGAACAGTTCCGTTATAGCAGTGCTGCCCAACTACCGAAAATAAACAAGCCAATACTTTTACCGTTGAGAACTAGAGTGTTGGTTAACTAAAAAAGCATTTATTCTATACATTTATTCTGCTATAATTGTACTGATTTTACAAAACACGTTTGTTATAATAAAATTCAGTTATAAGTAAACATAACATATTTGTGATGCTCTATTTTAGCTAGTCTGAAAAATGTACTCGATAGATATAAATATCGATAGTGTTTAAATAGCTGTCGGAAAATTATATAAAGCGTAGCGCGTACTTATCGATATAATGGAGACATCGATGAACTTTTAACATCCCTAATACAAGTGCATACATATGTATATGCAAATGTCTTCTCATCTGCTCGTATGTGTTGTCGGATGTATATGTGTGCGAAGTGATTTTTTTTATGCGAAGCAAAATCTAATTGGAATTAAATAATATATAAAGTGAAATGGCCTACAAAACGAAATAAATATAAAACCGCGCGTCGGTCGACCCTCAAAAAGGATCTGCATCTGTAAGTGCGCTTGTGGCATGGGCAGGGTCGCAGTCGCAGTCACAACACAGCAACAACAACAACAACAGCAGGAGCGGCACTGCCACTCAAACTGCATGTATGTGTGTGTGTATGAGTGAAAACTGAACAAAATGAATGCGTCTGTTGCTGCTGCTGGAGATGCACCAACAATTTTGTTGGCCTTGGCTAAGACTAAAACCAAAATAATTTGAAAAAGAAAAGAAGAAAAAACAAAAAGCATCTCTCGTTGCAGTTGCACCCATGCACACACAAGCACACTCGCAACGAATGAGAAAGGGCAGCGCAGCACCAATTCACACACACACACGCATACTACTGCAACACAAGTGCAGCAACGCAAAGCATAAGAACAAAACAGAAACACAAAACTGAAACTGAAAACCTTTCAAAAGTCCGTGATGCGCTCAATGTTGCTACTCTTGTTGTTCATTGACTTTTTTCTTTTTTTTTTGCTTGTTGTCATTGTTGTTGATCCAGGATGTAGACAGCATTTGCTCTCCTGCATGCACACACACACACATATATACAGACAAACACAAACACAGAGACTCACTACTGTCTTAATCACACGCACACACACCTTTACAGGCAGCCCCGGGCGACGCAACGCACAACGAACGCACTTGCATAAAAGCTCAAATCGAAGCCGTACTCAAAGCTTTCGCTCTCAGTGAAACAACCCAGCGTCGCAGCAGCAGCAGCAGCAAGAACAACTAAACAAGAATATAGAAATATAAAGGTGTGAGAGTAGCTGGTGTGCTGCAGCGGCTGCTGCCGGCGTCGCTGCTGCTGCAATGAGCGTCTTTGATGACTTTCAACGCTTGTGGATGCAGCGCTTTCCACAAAGCTCACTCTCCGACGCCTGGGAGCAGGATGTGCGCGCCAGTCTCGAGCGACATAAGCTCAAAATTGGTGAATTGAGTAAAGAGCTCGAACAGGAAACGTTGTATGTTGAATATCTGGAACGTTTGCTATCCGATGTGGAGAAATATCGCGAATCTGGCGGCGATCCGACAACATTGTTCGAGGCAGCCACCAACAGTCCGGCAGCATCCCATCATGCAACACAGCAACAACAATCGCCCACCAGCAGCAGCAGCAGCTGCGTCGCTGCCAATGGTTCAACTGGTGCAACGTCGACTGCGAATGCTGGCGTCGTCGACAAAGACTTTGTAAGTATTTTGTTCCCTTTGATTCAAATAAGTCTTTAAGTATTTATTGCCCATTGTTATCATTATCATTTGTTATGCTGCAAGAAGTTTTGCGTTTTGCTGCTGCCACTGATTGTGCTAACCGTTAGCACTTATAGCAGGCGTGCAGCATTTCAAAAAGGGGGGCGTACGCAAACAGACAACGGCACAGGCACCACACAAAACGTTGCCTACCCCATTGGCTGCCCTTATCACTGGCGATTATCAGCTAGTGCAGCTGCCTCTGCCTCTGCTTCTGCGTCGACGTCGACATCGGCGCCAACGTTTATTTGATTAAGCAGTCACGGCCACGAAAGCTCCTGTAAATATTGGAAAATTGCCATGATTATTATTTATTTATTTTATATAATAAAATTGCGAATCATTTGAGAAAAGTGCAGTTAAAAACTGTTTTGCAGTCATTTCGAACTAGTTCTTTGGAATAATTGTGATATATTGAAGCAGCTAAAATATGAGCTAAGATTCATTTAGAGCTTGCGACTCCGGATGAATTCAACTATTTCATTTTTATTCAAAAAAATTAAATTTCAACAATTAGTAGTTTCTTGAAATTGTCATTTTCAATTGATTCCGTGTACCTATTTTTAGCGTATCTTTGTTTAAGGACTGCTTTGACTGCTCCTTAATCTCAATCTAGTTATTTCATCAGCTTTCTTACGGTTCATACGGTACGGAACTGGTTCGTTCATTTTAGGCAAATATACAAATTCGGACAGCATTCAACAGTTGCCCTTCCCGGCGTCGTTTTACTCCCACTTCCCCCTCCCCCCACACGCACACACACACACATATACCCACCACCCTGTGTTGTATTCTTTGTGTGTGCGTACGTTCTCCATCCGTCCATTCGTTGCGCTCCGTCTGTGCCACCACTTCGATATCTTTAATTCTGCCCTGTTATCTACGCACACACACACACACACTTTTATTCTATTCATATTGTTGTGTCTGTGTTTCTTTCGGTCTTTTGCGTGTCGACGTCGTTGACTCCGACTGACTCTGCTGACACCCGGAGCAGCGGCATCAGCAGCTGCGCTGCCGACGCCTCGATTCGCCGCCGCCGTCGCCAGTCGGCAATCGGCAGTAGTCACTAGTTTCGATGAATAACAACATCCAAAAGCGGGATTGTCAAAAGTTAACCGCGCTCTATTTCCATTCCATTTCGTATGCCAATCAGGTGGGCAACGCTGAAACCCCTCACCTATTCCGCTCCTGGCTACGCATTGCAGCAACAAAGAACTGAAACTGAAATCAAGGAAAGAAAGTCCCTCCTCTGCCCGCTCTTCCTCCTGCTCCTGCTCCTACTGCCGTTGCATTTTGCATAATCATGATAAATAAGTAATGCAATAGGAGCAAAAACAAAGCCAAAGATTAAAGTGCATATTACGTAAATAATACAAGAGAAAAAAGAACAAAAGCAATATTAAAGTGCGAGAATTTTGTAGCCTAAATCGTCATTTTAGGCTTGTGTGTGTGTGTCTTTTTTATTTGATTTTTTAACGTGTTCGGTTGACTAAAATTTCGTGGTCAAAGTCTGCGTCGCGGTCGCCGTCACAGTCAACGTCAACGTCGCCTTGTGCCTTAAGTTCTTAGTTATTGCTCTTGCAGCCGCAGGGCGGTGCTCGGCTATCAATTGCGCTTCGTGGTGTCTCTTCGTGGCTCTTCGTCTTTGTCTCTGTTTCTCGTTCGCTTTTTGCAATTGCACTTTTTGCGTGGGACACACACACACTAACAACAACAACAGCAATAATAACAGAGAGCGCCAAGCGCGTGTGTGTCTGTGTGTGTGTGAGAGAGATAGAGAGAGCCGTGAGGAAGACACAAGAAAAACAACAACAACAACAGTGGCGCTGCTGCTGCTGGAAGGAGCATGTCTTCCTTCAAAGAGAAATTCAAATTATGGACCAGAGGGGTGCGTAATCAGTGTGTTTGTTGTCCATTTGTATATGCAAATGCCACCGTCTATGTGTCTGTGTCTGTGTGTGTGTGTGTGTCTGTGTGTGTCTGTGTGTGTGTGTGTGTGTGTGTGTGTGTGTGTGTGCTGCAACAACAAGCCAAAAAATAAAAGTAAAAATTTATTGTTGTATTTATCACAAGTCGAAATCAATATACTTATCGCAAGCACACACAAATACACACACACACACCTACATACACAGGTAGGCGCAGAAAAAATTAAGCAAAAACAAAAGCACTTCACAAAAAATAGCTAAGTAACTAAAAACCCGTTAAGAGAAGTAACCCAAAAGCGTAAAGTACAACACACACACAACACTTACACACACACTCACACACACACACACACACATAATCGTACTTATAGTGATCGATATTTATAATAGAAATGATATCTAGTTGTAAATAATTAAAACTGTATTTTTTTTTATATATTAAAAGTATCATTTTTTGAGTCATTAGTTTTTGTCCTTTCCTTTTATCAGAGGAAACTAAATATATGTAGTTCCTGGACAGTTGGAAATTGTGTAGGGCTCTCGTGTTCTATCAATTACTGTATATACATATAGCGCCCTTCTGTGCAGTCTTCCTTAGACCCACGACAACAACGACGACGACGACAAATCCAAATCTCTGCGCCATTCTCTCCATTGATAAGCATGTTGCGGGCCATGCTATCAGTAGAAACCGCCTGAACCAAGCCAGCAGAGACTACTCAACAGACCAGAACTGAAGTGCAATGCAAAGAAACAGAAACAGTAACAGAGAGAGAGAGAGAGAGAGAGAGAGCGATATATATATCTTGGGTTGTGTAGGGGGCTGTATGTTTACTACGTATAATACATTTGTACTTCTTATATACTGCTTGTTATTTTAGCCAAATGAAAAATATTTGATTAAAATGGTTTGATTAGCGGTTTCTATTTATTGTTGGCTCGCTGTGGCAATTAAAAATCTAGATTGCTTTGGTCTTAACCTTTACAGGGAGAGAGAAAGCGGGTAAACAGAGAGAGAGAGAGAGAGTTCTATGAAAACATAAGTTTCTTTCTGCTGAATAATGTAAAGAATCAGTATTTTCAAAGCATCCAATCAACCAAATCGTAATTAGCTGTTTCCTTCAGTATTAAGTTGTGTTTGTCTATAAAAATTAGACTTCAAATATAGTTAAACCTTTTCATAAATTTTATATTGTCTTATTGCTAAATTCAAAGAATGAAAGAAAAACATGTGAAAATGTTTAAATGAATGGTTTTTGTTAAGTGTGCCTTTTTTTCTCTCATTTGAGATGTTTGTGCTTTATGAAAAGCAAATGTTTAGCAGCTTTCATAAGCAGCTATTGACAAATCGCTCAGTAAAAAGCAAGCTGTTTCTTAAGTGCTGTAATACGAAAATTCTTGGTAATAGCAATGACGCCTGAACACAGCACAATTCAGAGCTTTTCAGTACAAAACACAGGCATTGCAAATAATCATGACAGCATTTGCATAAGTTTGTTGTTTTTTTCTTCTTCTTCTTTTTTGTTGTTGTTGTAACATTAAAGCGCGTTATTCAAACAGTTTTTGAACACACGCTACAATTTTCTCGGAACAATTTAACAACAATTCGATGCTTATTGTTATTGTTGTTGGAGCTGCTTTGGCGCCGCCGTTTCATGATTCACATTCACACCATTTTTGATGAGAGTGTGTGTGTGTGTGTGTGTGTATGTCTGTGTGTGCTGATTGAAAATATGCTAAATAATTGTATCGACATGCCTGGCGGGAGACAGAGAGAAACAGAGAGAGAGAGAGAGAGCACAAATTTGTCAGGCTGCCCAAATGCTGAGCTCAGCTCTCCGACATCTTGCATGAGTTTTGTATCTATATACATTTGTCTGGCCTGGCCTCAAGTGCGGGTGTGTGTGTGTGTGTGCGGGTGTGTGTGTGTGTGCGGGTGTGTGTGTGTGACGCGTGTGTGTACGACCTTCGCCGTCAACTTTTTATTGCACGCTTTCTTCTTCGCTCCACTTGGACACATTAAAAGCACACATACACAGGCAGACACACACACATACGCCCACACATACAATAGTTGCCGGCAATCCCAATCCCAATACCACCCCCAACACCAGCAACCAGCGCCTTAGTTCACACATACACACACACACACACACACACACACACACACACACACACACACACACACATGCAGTTATGCACACTCACGCAAAAACAAATATGACGAAAAAAAAAATGTTAATATTTGCTGGCAATTTTCTTTGGTTTTGGCTTGAAAAATAAATACCACAAATTACAAAGTTTGCTCTCGATTTTTGTTGTTTTTCTTATTTTATAGTTTTCACTTTTTCGTGGCCAAAAATGAAAAAACAAAATTAAGGCGTAAAAAGCAATGAAAAAAATGCTCCAACACACGCACAAGCTCCACGCCAAGATTGGCTTATTTGTCTGTTTTTGTTGTTGTTTGCTTTGGCTTTTACCCGATGTTGTTGTTGTTGCTGTTGTCATTTTAATGGAACCGCTCAACGTGTTAGAGAAATGCGTTACGTGCCATGCATGAGCAAAGCGAACACTCAGCAAGGGGGAGAAACGCCGCTTTCTGCTAAAAAGCTTTGCTTAATATATATGTATATATATATATATATATATTCTTTATACCATTCAAGAGGATCAGTATTTGAGTAGTGGAATCAATCCTCGAAGCGATTGCAAATGTTCGCTTATACGCATATAATCTATCTATCTTGTGCCACAAGCCACAAAACCATTTGCGATACATATTTCATTATTTCTATACAAATATTTAATGGAACTTATGAAAAGTTTATTGCATAACAAAATCCAAACCTTTTTTAATAAGTTGCATTTCTATTTCAATAGGGGGAAAAAGGTCTTTAAGACTGTTTATGTATTTGTTGCACATTTTGCTGATTTCTCTCTCTCTCTCGCTGTCTGTCTCTGATATACCCGTCGCTTTATTTGCTTTTAATTGTTGTCTTTTATTGTTTTTGATTTAACTTCATATATTTCCACGTAGCAATCACTCACATATCTTTTTACAATGTACAATAAATCTAGGTATTATAGCGAGCCCATTATTTTAATTGAAAAGAAAAAAGTAATTTAAATTCCTGCCCCACAACATTGTGCAACTAAAGCTTTAATCAAATAGATATTCTGTCTTTTTTGTTTGCAGAAATCTAGTTTGAATCTGCGCGAGGCATCATCTGCGTCATCAGCCAGCAGCAAGGACAAGGACAGGCTGTCCCTCAGCACCGACAACAAATACACACACACACAGAATGACAGTGGTGGTGTTGGTGTTGGTGGTGGTGGGTTGAGCTCAGCGCCACCCACTGGGAAACGTAGCATGACGGAGCACAGCTTCGAGCGTGAGGATAAAAAAGACAGTGGCAATGAGAAGGACTCAAATGGAGCGCTTCAGCAGTGCATCACTGAGCTGGCGGCATCCATTGGCAGCGGTGCGCTCAAATCGAATAACGAGCAACGACAAACGCCAGCAACAAACAACAACAATGATAGCCACACCAGCAGCAGCAGCAGCAATAAGCTGCAACAGCAGCAACAGGAAACGTTGGGCAGTGCTGCCGGGGGAGAGGCCGCAATGGTGGATGCTGGCTCAAAGGAGCAATCGAAACAGCTGCGCAAGTCGACATCGCACTTTGTTACCGTCATCGAGGTCAAAGAGGCCAAAGACAAAGACATCGATGATGCAGCGACGTCAGCAACGTCGGCGACGGGGTTGAATGACACGGCGACAGCGACAGCAGCAAATACAACATCGACGTCGACGCCTCCATCGACATTTGGACGCTACACGGAACGCAACAAGGATGCAACTGCGCCCCCGCTATCGCCATCGATGACATCGCCCGCCATGTCCGCCTCATCGTATGCCGCGCATCTGGAGGCCAAAAAGAAAATGCCACCCAGGTGAGTGTCATTGCAGTTGCGACACAGTTGCCAGTAGCACTAACTTATTTTTATTCGACTTCTTTGTCCGCTTGAAGAGTAACTTTAACAAATTTCAAAATCCATTTATCAAACGCGAATCAGAAGCTGGCTTCAATTTATGCAGAGCTCTGCAGCATCTCTTCTAGAAGAGAAAAGATACAGAGAGAAAAGGCGTGGTCGATCTTTCAAAAGAGGTTACCTTCCTTCAATCTCTCAAATTGTAGCAGATATGCAGTTTTATTGATTTACACTTTCAGAAATATCGCTTTTGGCGTTTAGGGCGGTGGGTGTGTGGGCGTTGCCGGTTACCGTTTATATACCTTGCAACTCAAAAGCTTTTTTAGGCGGCGGACATGGGCATCGCTGATGCCGATCTTTGAAGGACATCGCGAAATATTTGTGTTCATTCAACAACTGCATTATTTGTTTGTTTTTGATTTGTTGTTATCTGCAGACCGCCGCCAAAGAATATAAGACGCGTGGATCCACCCACCATTCCCAGCCAACAGCATCAGCTGTCGTCGTCACCGAAGCGAGAGACACCCTATGCGGGCAGCACAATGCCCCTGCCGGGCAGTAGTTCCGGTTCGGGCGATAGTCCGGCCAGTTCGCTGGAGCGCAACATTAAGCCATCGGATATACTGCGACAGAAGTCATCGGAGAATCTGGAATCGAAGTATGCCGCGAACAGAAAGACAACGCCAGAGCTGAGTAAGCTGGCCAATACGCCCGAGCTAATGGAGGAGCTGGGCCGTAAAATGGTTGGCAAGACGGACAGTCTGGAGCATGCAAAGCGCAATGATGGCGGAGGCGGTGGCACCACCAACGGTGGCAGTCTGGGACGCACTGCATCTACGCCGGGACGCACATTAACGCCAGCCGGACGTAGCCAGGCAGTGGGTGCGGCAGCTGGAACGGGAGCAGGCACTGTGGGCGCCTCACCCACTGGCAGCCTGAATAAGGCGGCCAAACTGAACGCCGCCGACAGCAGCTCGACATCGAGTCTAGAGAAAAAATCGCGTACTTCATTGCAGGCCAGCGACGCTGAAACGCCAGCGGCTGCCCAACGCAGCATCGGCTCCAAGGAGTCCCTTGCATCACAAGGCATATCGGAAGTTGTAAGTAAACCATAATCAAATAGGCAACATCAAACATATATATGTATTTATATCGGCTGTTTCGCTTATTTTGCAGATCAAGAGCTACGAGTCGGTGTCATCGCTTAGCTCGGACAGCGCCAAGGCGGCACAGCAGGCGGATAATGAGCCGTATTATGATAGTGTGCCGCTGGACAATGGCGATGGGGAGTATGTGTTCATTAAGCCCGGCCGCACCGGCTCCTCGTCCAGTCGCGATGATCTGTCCACGCCGGGCAGCACGCTGCCCATGGCCCAATTAAGCAGTCAGGCGAGCGTAACGGATCCCGAATCTCCAGGCCGTACCTCCAACTATGTGAACATTGATTATTTTCTGTAAGTGCGCGTGACATGCATTATGCATGAATGATAAATCACCAAGCTAAGCAATCTTTCTCTCTCTCTCTCGCTATCTCTCTCTCTCTCTCTCTCTGTTTCTCTCTGTAATATCTGTAGTCAGAGCAATGAGACGCGCTCGAGTTCACTGGACAGCGATGGCGAATACGAGGGTCCGCCAATATTGCGCACCATTTCACATGATGAACAGCAATCAACATCCACATCACAGACGCCAGGCGTGTTACGCAAGGTTCGTGCACCAATTAGTCATATATAAATATATATATACTATATATATATATATAGTGTACATCAACTATTTAGTGCTAATATTTAATGGCTCTGATTTTGGATACGACTTGCATTTGTTTGCCAGCCGTGTTTAATATACCCCAGCAGTGGGTAGGCATCTACGTCAGTATATATATATATATCAGTCAGTATATATATGTATATATATTCTTGATCAAGATAAACATTGTCGCTGCTAAATACACTTTCAACATTTAAGAAGAGAAAATCGATATCAGACTAGAAACGTTTGATGCAAAGAAGCAGTATTATGGTGTATTATGGTCACGATCAAGAATATATAACATACGTTGTCTGCTAAGCTGATATTCATGCATTGCCAAACCGAAAATATATGTTCTAAGCGGTTTATGTTGTTGTTGTTGTTGGAACTGATGTTGTATGTTGAATAAGCTGGCAGCTGATAGCTAATTACTTTTTGACCTAATGCGCTTCACTCATATCCCAGTTGCAGTCGCAGTTGCAGTTACCAACGATGATGATAATGATAATGATGTTGATGATGCAAGCAACCATTACACTTTTAATGACTAAGCGCCGTTGGCATTAGCATACGTTAACTTGGCTAATTGATTTTAAAGTGCATGCGTCAGCCGCGTGTCTTTAGATAATGCGCTTAACTTTATTTTGGCCTTCCCTCCCAACCCTCCCCTGCACCTATTTGCTCCCGTCCCTTCTCTATTTCTTTTTTTTTATTGTGTGCCATTTGTATTTGTGTTGTGCAGCCAATTAGCCTTGCCAGGTGCGCCTTAACAAACATTCTGGAATTCCATACTTCCATAATTCCAGTAACTTTTGAAATGAGAACCATTAACTTCAATGGACTGCTGCACTAAACAAACAAGCCCTTAAGCAAAAGCAAAATAGTGAAATAGTGAAATAGTTTACTCGCTGCGCTCGCCTAATGCTACATTAACAATTCAAAATCGAAATATATATTTTGAGCGTGTCCGACGAAACGATCTTGTCACGTCGTATATATGCAATATTTAGTTGATATAATATATCTATAATAAGAATTATATCAAACGAGTATTTCAATATTTACTAACACATATTTTTTTCGATTTTTTTTTCCTATCTTCAATTTCTCTTTTTTGTTCTACGATGATCTCCTCTTACTTTTTCTCAACAGAACTTAGTTTCAGCGATACTCGTGAGTACCGAACACACACACACATCTCAAGCCTCAGCCTCCTCTCAGCCTATATATTTATTTGTGTTGTTTGTCGTTTACATTTGCCTATATACATATCCTGTACATATCTTTATATATGTGTATTTGTATGGCTTCACCTGAATGCGCTTGTTCTATGTTAAATGTGATTGGCTTTTTATCATATTCTATGTTATCCAGTTCTCTGTTTATAGTTGCCAACCATTTCCTCTACACTCTACACACACACACGCACACCCATCCACACACACATATCAAACCAACCCACCCACCCACAAATGTGTTCCTTTTTGTGCACTATGCAACAAAATGTAAATAGATTAAATAAATATATTTATAAAATTGTAGTTAATATAATTTCTGGCCAGTATTTTCATAGTTTCAATTTTCATTTGTTTATTTCTATGTTAGAATGCAGAATGCTGCTCCAAATATACAAATTCTATATACCGATCAAAACAATAATATTGCATAGTGAATTGGTATGCTGCCCTCCTTCTCTATTTATCTCTATATATACATATGTATATATATATATCTTTCTCTGTCCTTTCTATGTACATACACACTTATTCATGGCTACATGTGGCAAAAGTGTACCCGACTTGGCACACATAATCAATCCCCTTTAGCTGTACATATGTTTATATCATTCCTATGTCTATCGTATGTCTTATTTCATTACACATACTTTATATATACTATACTTTAATATGTGTATTGGAAACGGTGCAAGAGTTGTATATACCATGTAGAGTATATAAGGCCCTACATCCAAACCATCCGTAGATTACACAATACATCCTGAGAGAATTCTCTTATCCGTGTAGCTATTCCAGTTATTAATATATCTCCTTCTCTACACACAGGTCTCTGGCAATGCGCGCGGTGCCAAAATACGTTCCATTCTGAGCTCAATAATACACAGCGAGACTATCTACGTGGAATGCCTCAATAAAATGTTGCAGGTAATTGCAACTGATTTCTAGACAAGAGAAACTAAAACTAAAAAAAAATACAAAACAAATTCTAATTTGAACATTTCTATGTTGCAGTACAAGCGCGCTATTCATGCAACGCTGGGCACATCACAGCCTGTGATCAAGGAGGAGGAGGAGAATACGATTTTCTTCAAGATCGATGAGCTGCACGAGGTGCACACCACTTTTCTTGGTGATCTGAAGACAATTGTGTCGCACGAGGGCGGCGATGTGCTGATTGGGGAGCCGTTCAAGCGATTGGCAGACATGTTTGATCTGTACAGCGCTTTTCTGCACAACTACGGCCAGGCAATCGATACGGTGAAAAAGTGCAGTGCGAATAATCCGCAATTCAAAAAGATCGTGTCGACAATTGTGGTCAATCTGCAAACGGAACAGTCGCTAACGCTGGAGGATCTGCTGCACAAGCCGGTGGCGCGTGTGCAAATCAATGCTCTGGTATTTAATGATCTGTTGCGTGAGACGCCACCAAATCATCCGGATCATCAGCCGTTGCGGCAGGCACAGAAGATAATACAAATGTTCCTCAGTCAGTTCAATGTGGTCAATCAGCGATTGCCGCAAGAGTCGAATCGTAATCTGCGTCGCATGGTGCGCAACTCGTTCATTGTGGAGCTGGTCGATGGTCATCGCAAGCTGCGCCATTTGTTCCTCTTCAATGATGTGATTGCGTGTGCCAAATATAAGGCCCTTGGGCGGGATCGCATCGATTACGAGCTCAAATGGTTCATACCACTGAAGGATGTCAATGTCTTCGAAGAGTCCGATACGAGTGCGGACCTCAAGGAATCTAGTCCCGCGAATATATCGCAAGTGAAGCGTAATCTGCGCTCGGTGCGCGATCAACTGATACTCGAGGCAAACGGTGTACGCACCGGCGACAAGTATCGTCGCAAGCTGGCCGATCTGGAGTCACAGCTGGTGCTGGCCACGCCCAATCTAGTACTGCGGCTCGGCAACAAGGCCAACAATAAGACCATGACCTTTTTCCTCAGCTCCGATTTTGAGCGCACACAATGGATGGATTCGATTATGTCGCTCAAGGTATAATACATATATAAAAATAATAATAATAACAGATATGCATTGCTGACAACCTTTTCTGCTTTCTTGTGTTTTTTTCATCACAGCAAAAATGTAATCTGCCTGGGGCGAATACGATCAACTCGCTGGAGGTCACCGCTTTCATAGTGGCCATGCAGAAGGGCATGAAGACTGAAATGGGCTCGTATCTGATGCGCAACACGAACGATGAGAGTCTGCTCGTTGGGGATCTGCATGTTGGGGTGCAGGGATTGCAGGGATTAGAGCAGCAGGCCGATTTGTATATATGCATTGAGGTCGACTCGTATGGCCATTACTTCCGCAAGGCCACCACCAAAATGATCTGTCGCAGCCAGTGCCCGCTGTGGAATGAGAGTTTCATGCTCGAACTGGAGGGCAGTCAAAATGTTCGTATTCTGCTGTACGAGGCCAAGGAACGACCGCTGTTGCGTGCCAAACACATACTCAAAGTGAGCAACATATAATCAGCTAATGTATGCTCAGTTATAGCCAACATTAACTTCTTTCGGTTTCGGTTTCTGTTTTGTTTGCTTCTACAGCTGAGCCGCAGCTGGCTAACGGAAACAACACAAACGCGCACCATTAAGCTGAGCGAAACGCTCGAGCTGAGCGCCAGTTTCCGTTTTGTGCCTGGCGAGATGTGTCGCGCCACTACCAAACCAGGCGCACTCTTTGGTGCCAAAATGAGTCAAGTATTAAAGTGAGTAACCAAACCAACATATAAGAAATTTACATCAGTTTTCTACATCATTTTTGCAACAACAATTTGTCAATTTGCAGGCGCGAGAAACGCGACATTCCGTTCATTATCAGTGCCTGCATACGCGAAGTGGAGCGGCGTGGCATGCTCGAGGTTGGCTGCTATCGCGTCAGTGGCTCTGCCTCCGACCTGGCCAAGCTCAAAAAGGCATTTGAATCGGGTGAGACACAGCAAGAATTATATATATATATATATATATATTCTTAAACATAACCTGTTCTCCTCTCTTAATCCTCTCTAGATGCGTATGAAGCGGAGCAGCTGCTGCGCGAGGTGGATATTCATTCGGTGACGGGCATACTGAAGACATTCTTGCGTGAGCTACCAGAGGCGCTCTTCTCGGATCTGCTGTATCCGCGCTTCTTTGAGACATTCAGCGCATTTAGCAACAACAATGAAGCCACACGCATCAACGAGCTGCTCAAGGTTTACGAGGAGCTGCCTCCGGCCAATAAGGCCTCTATCAATATGATACTCGATCATCTAATCAGGTATGTGTGTGCTATAACCATAGTTTTGAATGCAATCGATCATGATCATATTCATTTGCAGAGTGCACGAAAAAGAGGGGGACAATAAGATGTCGCTGCACAATCTGGCGATGGTGTTTGGTCCCACACTCCTGCGACCGGGACAGACGCAGGTGAAGCAAAAGGATCCACTTGCCGCCAGCACTGTCGATGTGATGGCACAGGCGGGCATACTCTATTGTTTCCTGCAGGCACGCATCAAGAAGGATTAAAATGCTAGGCGTTTCTATCTTTTTTTTCCAACCATACAAATATTTACAAAACATCAAAAAAAAAAAAAAGAACAACCATATATATAACTATGGCCTATGCTTGAAACGCTCCCGCACAATCCCCAAATCCAACGCACGCAGCAACCAGACACACAAACTTAAGAGCTACGGGCGATTTGTTAGCTGACTAACTAATTAACTGAACAAAGTGCTCAATTGCGGGCCAAACAAAACAATACAAGCAAAACACCAACATACACGCACACACATACACACACTAACACATATTAACATACACACACACACACACACACATACAGAAGATGTATACATGCGTAGAGACAAGTGTTCAACACTGATCCTGTTTTGCTGGTCTTAGTCCAGCCGAATCCTCTTGCTCCTGCCCCACCCCCTTTGAAGGCTTTTAGCTGCTTTGCTCGTATACTCGTATACTAAATACGTATTTATAGAAATGAACTATATGCTTTACCCATACACATACAAATACAAACAAATATTATACATATACATATATGCGTCCATGCGATGCACTCGCTTATTGCAACAATTGCAGCATTATGCGGTAAAAATTGATAACAAAAAAGATATGGATATGGATATGGATATGAGAGGAAAATGTCAAATATTTTCAATATAACGAGTACACACACATATATTTATATATATATGTATATATATATATATATATTACTAATTAGTACTTTAAATATAACAAAAGAAAGGGAAATTTTTCCGTTTGCAGCTAGATTGTGGTAATGAGAAAGAACGCTGATAAATGTTGAAGATAAAAGATGATATATGTATGTGTATGCTTCAAAAATTATGTTTTTTTTTTGTCTTGTTTTGTATTAATTACTTAGGTTTTATATAAAAAGAAACGTAAAATAAAATATATTCTATTTAGAAATGTTTTTGTGCTTTTTTACTTCATAAGCGGAATTGAAGAATCTGTAGGAATGTGGGATCTGTGGGAGAAAATGCTGCATACTTTCAGGGTGAACAATAAAATTGATGGGGCCAACTAATTTTTGGAAATCAAAATATTTAGGGTATACTTTTAGGGTGCTCGGGAAAAGAGCTGCTTATTCAGAAAAAATGGCTCTAACTCGGCCATATTGTTGCAAAATTTGGTAGGACATGGTTCGTTAGAATCGCAAGGACCGACTCTATCGAGCTGCATTCAAGGATTATGGGATAATCCAAGAATCTATTATAAACTTTTTGTCTGAAGGCGGCTGGACACGGTCAAAAAATTAGCAATTCTCGATAGCTCAAAAAACTTGAACAAGATGATTTGGTTGTCCATTGACCAGCTTATAGCACTAATTAGCAAGATTCGTTTGACAAATGACTGTGCGTATGACAATGATACTTACGGATATGAGGACTGAGTTATGTCAACTTTTTTATGTACTGAAAAATAATGTTCTTTTAGTTTTTCAAATGACCGTCGTCCAGTCAGAAGAAAATTCGGATTTGGCAGGATTCGTACTGAAATTTGATTTCAAATGATGAAAATCATCGATAATTGAAACGACAGATATTTGTTTTATGAAAACAAGCTCAATTTGTTGAATTTATTTAAATACATATATACACATATTTTATTCTTAACTAAATCATGTACAGGATTTAAGTTATTATAATTAAATCATTATTCATTCATCCTCTTCGTCGGGCGCCTGCTGAACGCTGCTGTCGATGTCGAAATAGGCACGCCTGCTGCGCTTGGCTTCAACGGCCATTTGATTGCTATCGAATTTGGCGGCGGTGCGCTTGCGAAGCTCATCCACATCATGTTGATCCTCGACGGAGGCCCACTCCAGCACCAGACGTCTGCCATACAAATGGGTACTGGCGCTGAGCGCATCAAATGCCCGCTTTGCATCCGCCTTGGTGGTGTAGTCAACAAAACCAAAGCCACGATGCGCATCCTCGCCGGGCGTCATCTTCTTGGGTATGCGCAGCGATGTCAATTCGCCAAAAGCCCTTCAAATCGTACATATTGAATATGAATATTAGCCGCATCTCGACAGTGGTCAGATTGTGCTTGACTTACTTGAATATCTCGCGCACCTCACGATATTGCGCCTGGAAGGGTATATTGCGCACCAGAATCTTGGTGCCAGTCTGTTTCTTTTGCCCCACCTGGCGGCGTCGGGCTCCATCGTCCTGGGTTCTGTTTTCAAAAAAAAACAATAGTGTGTAATAAGAGTAAAAAATAATTCTTGAGAAGATTACATACTTGAGGACACGATCGCTGCGCTTCAGCTCGACCAGATTGCCATCGAGCTGGGTTAGCTGCATATCCTTCAGTGCCTGCGAGGCGACAGCTGACTTTTTGAACTGAATGAACCCGTAGCCGAGGGAATTCAACTGTCTCGGATTCTGCGGATCCTTGCGCTTGGCTATCTCCACGGTGTGCACGGTGCCTAAGTGTGCAAAATGTGCACGCACCGTTTCCATAACCGTCTTAAAATTGAGATTACGCAAAAAGATGGTCGTATTTGGTTCCGGCTCATCCTCCGCATCCTCTGCCTCCGGCTCATCCTCCGCATCCTCTGCCTTCGGCTTCGACTCCTTCTCCGGCTGCTGCACAACGAGCGCCTCTTCAGGTTTGTGTTCAGGCTCTGTTTTGGGTATAATCGGTTCGCCGCTAAGCGTCTGGTTGAACGTATGCTCCGGCGCCCACTCCAGATAGAGCGGCACATTTTTGAATTTGCTGTAGGCGAGCTTTTTGAATGCTTGGCGCGCCTCCGACGGGTCACAGTACTCGATGAGCGCCGTGACGCCGCTGGGTGGCAGCACGAGCCGTCCAATTGGACCGAATTTGCTAAAGATGGGCGAGAGATCGGCTACAGCGGTGTCCGCTGGCAGATTCTTTGCCAGCAGCACAGTCCTGGAGCGTTTCTGGTTGGGCTCATCGAAGGCGCTGAGGCGAACGCCCTGCTCCTCGAGAAAGCGTTTCATTTCGATAACGATTTGGGTTTCGCCGAGAGCGAGTCGCACAGCGGCACTGCTGCCGCCATCGGTGGTGTCCAGAATGCGCTCCTTACTCGTCTTGAACTGCTTGGCCAGCAGATCGGCGACAGCGTTCGCACCGAGGAACAACGTATTCCAGCCAATGGGTTTCTGAGCGTTCTGCTTTAGCTTGAGCGCCTTCTTCTGTTTGAAGGAGAGATTTGCATCCGCCTGCGGGTCATCCTCCTCGGCGGCATTGTCCAGCTCCTTGCCGGGCAACAGATGCAGCAGTCGACCATGAAAATCAGTGCCATCCAGCTCATTGAATGCCTTCAGCGCGTTCTCCGGTATCATAAAAGTCACCGTGCCAAATCCTTTGATCTGACGCGTCACCTTATCCACGGGCAGATTCACCTCGACAACGGGACCAAATCGCACAAAGAGCTTTTGCAGCTCCTCCTCGGTTGTGGTGTAGGCCAAATTGCGAAAGAATATGCGACCCGATTCGGATATGTTCTCCTCGCTCTTTAAGCTATCCATTTGCTGCTGCCACTTGGCATTGCCACCACCAGTTGCCGCATCCGGTATATCCAATCCGTTCTTAGTCGCCTTGGTCACTTTGTTCTTTTCGGTGAAGTCCGAGAAGAACACCTGTTTGCCCTTTATGAAACTCTTGTTCTTGATCATCGCCTTGGCCATGTCGCGATCCGTTTTGAAGCCCACATAGCAGAAGCCATGCACCTTGCTGGGCAAACGCACCGAATACGGTTTCTGTGGCTTGAAGAACTTGATGATATCCTGTCGCTTTGTGTTATACGGCACATTATGGATTTTAATGGTAAACAATTCCAGATTGCTTTTATCGGGCTTTTTATTTTCGCTTGCTTTAGGTTTGCTTTCGCCTTTGCCAGCCATCAAGGATTTCATGTACTCCATATCGCTAATGGGCTGCTCCGCCAGCTTTTCATCATCATCATCATCGTCATCATTATCCTTGTCCCCTGACAGCGCTGCAGCTTCATCAGCCTCCTCGTCGTCCGCATCATCTGCCGCTTGTTGTGTCTCAGTCGTCTCATCATTGGAGGCCTGCTCCTTGCTTCTGGCTCGCTAATGCCTGCATCGTTGGCCCATAGCGAACGGGTCTTGTCATGCGCCTGCAGAAACTCCTGGAAGGCCGGATCATCTTTGTGCTTGCCGAGTATCTCGTCAACTTTACTTGACTTTGGTTTCTTTTCTTTGCTATTGCTTTCCAGCTGCGGCTGTTCGTCCTTCAGCTGCTCAAGATTCTTTTTGCTATCCTTGGCATATTTGCTCCAAGATTGCGGCTTCTCCTCGCTGCCCAGAGCCGCACATGACTCGACACGGACGCGGCTTGTCTGTATGCATGTATTGTTGAAGTGGGCGATGGCCGCCTGTGCCTCCACCTCGCTGCTGTAGCCCACAAAACAGAATTGACGGAATTTACCATCGGGCGTATATTTCAATTGCAGATCTGTTATTGTTCCTTTGCTGCCGAATATGTTGCGCAGTTTATCCTCACTGATCTGCGGGAAATCGATAATCGTTAGCATGGTTTAGCACCATGTCAATGCCAACATTATTTACTTACATTCTTGGGCAGCTGTTTGACTATAATACGCGACATTTTAAAACTTAATTACGGTAATATTATTGCGAATCTACAAGAAATGCATGTTGTTTACGGTTCGCACGTGTTGCATTGCCTGCCAACTTGTTTCAATAAAAAGTGCTGAGAAGGGACAGATAACTATCGGACTATCGGCAATGAATTGCGCGCCCATTAACAGCGCTATAGTAGTAAATCAAATGGCATTGCATCACTCTGTTATTATTGTTTATATAAATATTAAAATTTGAAAATGCAACATTTTACTAACTCTTACTAATATTTCATAAGGAAAAGTTGGTAAATTTTGAACAGCATATGCAGCAGTACTATAACCCAATTGCAAATTAAAGGCAGTTATTTCTGCACCTATTTACAGTACTGTTAATGCAATTCAAATTCAAATTCAAATTTAACTATAGTACAATTTGCTTAGATACGTTATTCGAATATTTATGGATTTTCTCCAAGATCGAGAGTTCAGGTCAAGAACACGTACAAAAAAATACTTGCACTGCCATCCGAACTCAAATAAGTAAAACGTCTAGATTTCAGTTAAGTTATTTTTATAAATATAAACAAAAACAAACCTTGCTGCTGGAACGCTTCAAAGTGTGCGCATTTCCGTCTTCCCTCCACTTGTGCTGTTTATTTCATCACTTATTACGCATAAAATTGCAATCAAATTTGAAGCGAGCTTAAAATTCAACATGTAAACAACTATAAACTAATCATATCAGCTTAGATTGTATTTCATTTGACGCTTATCAGTTGTGGTGAGCTAACAAAATGAGAACAGGTGATGTTGCTTTTATCTGGTGGCCACTGTATGGGGTCCACACGCGAAGAGATCTCGTACAGCCTCGACGAAATGTAACCTTTGGAAGTCTATGACTGATATATGTAGTTGAAGAATTCGAGGACGACGCATTAAGCCTAAGTATTGGAGGGGGTGAAAAACCATCCCATCTTGATAAGGCTGCAAGAAAGAGAGATATAGTGAAAGAGAGAAAGAGGGGGAGAGAGAGAGTTCGGTGCTCATCTTCAGCCAATTGTTCAAGTGCGTTCATTAACGCCTTATATTCCTTTACTATGAGTGATAAGAAAAACTCGCGATCTCTCGAACCAGCTATAAAGCCCCACGAGCAGCAGTTAAAGCGATTTAGTTTGATCTCTGGGCCTCGACGAGAAGCATCATTTTGGGGATTCGATTCAAATTTTTGACGTGTTTGCTGTGATAACCCAACTGTTTGACACTTGCATAAGTTTGCAGAATAGTGGAAAATTTTGATTATCAAATCGAGTATAAAGAAATAAGAATATTGAAATGGAGGTGCCACCGCCACTAGTCCTAAAGCGGCAGCTATTTGTGCCCAGCAAGACGCTTATGGGACCGGGTCCATCGAATTGTTCACAGCGTGTGCTCGAGGCGATGAGTAATCCGGTCCTGGGACACATGCATCCAGAGTGCCTACAGGTGAGACCTGACCAGGTCACTCTACCATAAGTAAACTCTAAGCGATAAGCTATATATATATATATGTATATATGTATATATATATATATATGTATATACTCTTCCAAAGGGTATTCAAATATTCAATCTAAATCAATAACAATAATTAATTTGATAACCAAAGGCTTTTATTTAATGAATTTTGCTCTTTTCAATGATTAAATAAAAAAACAGAGCACTGACCGAAAATTACATTGTTCTTACGAGACAAAAAGGAAAAACACATAAGCCTAAAGATAATACAATTTTGCAGATCATGGACGAGGTGAAGGAGGGCATCAAGTACATATTCCAGACGTTGAACGATGCGACCATGTGCATCAGTGGCTCGGGGCACAGCGGAATGGAGGCGGCTCTGTGCAATCTGATCGAGGACAACGATGTCGTTCTCATGGGCATCTCGGGTGTTTGGGGACATCGGGCGGCGGATATGGCGCGACGCTATAACGCCGATGTGCGCTATGTGGAGGCGAGTTTTAGTCGTGCCCTGACCCTGGACGAGATTCGCTTTGCATTCGATACACACAAGCCGCGTGTGTTCTTTATTGCCCAGGGTGATTCATCGACCGGGATATTACAGCGACATATTCCGGAGATTGGTGAACTGTGTCAGCAGCACGATTGCTTTTTGGTTGTGGATGTGGTTGCCTCACTGGGCGGCACCAATTTCCTCATGGACGAATGGAAGGTGGATGTGGCGTATACGGGATCACAGAAGTCGCTGGGTGGTCCGGCCGGTCTCACACCCATCTCGTTCAGCAAACGCGCCATGACCCACATCCGACAGCGCAAATCCAAGCCGAAAGTCTACTATTTTGATGTGCTGCTCCTCGGACAGTATTGGGGCTGTTATGGCACCCCGAGGATCTATCATCACACAATCTCTACGACACTGCTCTATGGTTTAAGGGAGGCGCTGGCCCATTTCTGTGCGATGGGCTTGAGGAATGTGGTGCAACGGCACCAGGAGTGCTCTGCCCGGCTGCAGCTGGGCATCGAGGAGCTGGGCTTGGAGATGTTTGTCCAGGAGGAAAAGGATCGTTTGCCCACAGTGAACACTATTAAGGTGCCCTTCGGCATCGATTGGAGAAAGGTTGCCGATTATGCAATGCGCAAGTGAGTATAAATTAAATCTATTTATATCTTCTTGTTTTTTTACTCATCATTCCCGTTATGTCATCAATTGTAGATACAATCTGGAAGTTAGCGGTGGGCTGGGTCCAACAGTGGAGCATGTGTTTCGAATTGGGCTGATGGGCGAGAATGCCACACTGGAAAAGGTCGATATGGTGCTGAGCATTTTAAACGAAGCCATTCATAGCATAAAGTTGCGAGCAGTTAAAACCGAACGCTCCAAAATATGATAATGCTTGACAAATACATTTATTACCTTTCTTCATTTCAATAAAATTACTCAAAAAACATTTTTATAAGTACAGAAAGATCGCGATGCATCTAATTTAAATTGAAATTTCAACGCCATTTTGAGTTAACAGTAACAGACTGATCAATATTAAGCTCAGAAAAGCACTGTTAAAAAATCGTATTTTTGCTCACTGCAAATCTTCTCATGTGATCAACGATTAAATTTGTTCGTTTTTTGAGCAAATCGACACGCTCTTAAATAGCAGCTTCTATCGATGATTGAGCGAATCTATCGATACTTTCAACGATTTGACAAATCAATCGGTCCTGTTTTCTATAAACAACTAATGGCATCGAACTTGGCTGCAATCGACTACAAACATGTTCAACTTGCCGGTAAATTGTAGTATCCCCATCTTGGCATAAACAAACATTGAATGAGTAGATAGCTTATCAATTTATTGAACGACCATCGTTCAAGCGCCTCTCACTCATCATTATACATACAGGAAAAAAAAAAATAGTTGTAAATTGTACACTTAAATGTTTATTTTTGTTGTTGTTTGTTGTTGTTGTCCATTTGTTTAGGCATACAATAGTTGCTTATGCTTCTGCAACTGCAACCGATTAATTAACCCTGCTTCTGGGCCAACTCGCGAGCCTTGGCACGCTCCAGTTTAGCAATGCGAGCCAAACTCTTCGAGCCAAGAATGCCACCGCCCCAGTGACGACGGATCTCATCGTGACGCTCATTGAAGTTGGTCCTGACAGCCTCGAGCAGCTTGCCAAAGTTCGGCTTGTCGTTGTTCTCGACGGTTGTCAGCGCCAAAGTGGTGCAGGTCTTGCGGCGCACGAGGCGCCCCAAACGAGCCTTGCCCTTCACAATGCAATAGGGCACGCCCATTTTGCGGCACAAGGCGGGCAAGAAAAGCACCAGCTGCAACGAGAAAGGGAAAACAATAACAAATGAATATCTCAAGATTTCAACACGTGCTTTTCCTTTTTGTTGATTGGTTTGCGGGGGCGAAGGAGAATATTGTGCGGGGCGCTTTTCTTTGAACCGGTGTTGCCAAACTTAGCTTATTTGCAAGAATTGATTACAAATGTAAATCAATATAAAAATATATATATATATATAATTTTAGGTATATAAATAATATTTAAAGCAGCAACTGTTATGACATACAGATGGCTTTGCGATAAATATGATCGTATTTTGAATATTTCTGAGGCGGGTAAGTAATAAAAAATACAATTAATAAATGGATAGGACTGCAATTTGAAAATATCCAATAGCGATATTCTGCTTCGTTTAGTGATTCTACTTTAGAAATATTTATAAATTCTGCAAACGCGCATTTCCTAATGAATAGTAAATTCTCGCAAATCTGTAAAACACTTTCAAAGTATTTGCTTTTTTTGGCAACTCTCAAAAAGTAGTTTGTATTTTTTGGCAAAACTAATGTACAGCACACAACACGCACACACCGCACATACATAAAGAAATCTCAGCTGTCAAATTGCCACATGTTTCACGTTGCATATTTTTGAAACGTTTCAGTTGAAGAAATTCAAATTAACATCATTGAGAGGGGCGGGATTGGTTATTGCTTCTTAGAGATTGGAGCGGATGACAACAATTACCTCGAGGGGATCCACATCGTGAGCGATGACAACCAGCTGCGCTTTCTTCTGCTCGATGAGCTTGGTGACGGTGTTGGTGCCAGCGGCAACATAGCTGGGCTTCTTCTTGGGCTCCACTTCCTTGCCCTGGACCTTAGCCTCGGCGATCTTCTTCAGGCGCTGCTTCTTGGCCAACATCGATTCGGGACGATATTTCTCCAGCATCTTGAACAATTTGACGGCTGTCGTCTTGTCCAGGGTCTGGGTGAATTGATTGATTGGTGGCGGCACCTTCAGACGCTTCTGGAGCACAGCCTTCTGGCGCTGGACGCGAATGTATTTGGGCCAACGCACGAAACGCGACAAATCCCGTTTGGGCTGCACATTTTGGCCTGCAAAGTGCAACATGAAACATATTTAGTCTTAGTGATACATTTTGTACAACTTGCCGGAGCAGATTCTCACCAATGCCAAAGTTCTTGGGACGCTTCTCGAAGAGCTGGTTGACAACTTTCTTGACAACTGGTTTCTTCACGGCCAATGGAGCTGGGGCCACCTTCTTCGTCACTGGCTTCTTCTTTGGCCTGGGCTGTAACACAAATGTAATTTGATATAGTTTAAATTACAGCACAATAACAACACACACACAAAAAACAAAACAAAATAAAAAAAATCAAAATAATACACTTTGCGACACGATTTGCACATTAAATGTGAATTTGATTTGGTTGATTGGGTTTGTTTACCTTCTTAACAACCATTTTCACGCAGTTCTATTCCAAGATGCTAACAAAAAAAGCAGATTTATTTGCGGGTCGTTCAAAAGACCAGCTTTACGTCTGCCCGTCAGAAAGGTAAAGGAATGGCGAGAGCGGCGGAAGTTGCTTGCTTGTCAAAATTGACACTTGAACACGGCAGGGTTGTATTTTGCACTGCTTGCTGTCGTCGGACACCAGATGGCGCACTCAGTGTTGCATGCGATAACATTCGGTAGCTGAGCAAAAAAATCGAAGAGAGAATAGCAGAAAATACTGAATATACTTGCAGTATGCACTTAGATATGCGGTAACACTGTATTAACTATAATTTATCCTACCTGTTGCATTAACATTTGCGCTTGCGCTTAAATGTTACAATTCGCATAGTCAATTAAATCAAATCCAAACAAAGTTGGTGTGTGGTGTTTAATGTGTCGGACAAGCAAGCTGTGCAGTTTTGTACGCCACGCATAGTGCAGTAAAAGGTACATGGACATATAGTTCTGCAATGCACTCCCCTCCCCCCGTTCCAAACCAGTCCACCATTTTTAATTTCTTTGTTTATTTTGTGTTCCATCTTCGTCGCAGTGTCGCAGCCGAATTTGAATGCACAGACAGACAACAAGAACGATAACGAAAACCACACACATCAACCAAACGCAAATTAGACAAAAATAACAGAAATCAATAGAGCGAGCCATAAACAAATCGTGTGCATAAAATGAAGTGAGTGCGCTAATCAATGCAAAATGGCCAGCAATGGGGCTGGTGGCACTGTTGCTGGCGCCGGCAATGCCGGAGGCTGTGCTGCTGTTACTGGTGTCGCTGGTGGTGCCATCAATCACACACACGCCGTCTGCGTCTGGGAATTTGAGTCGCGCGGCGGCAAATGGCTGCCATATTCACCGGCCGTTTCCCAACACTTGGAACGGGCCCATGTTAAGAAATTGACCCGCGTTATGCTGAGCGATGCAGATCCCAGCCTGGAGCAGTATTACGTTAATGTGCGCACCATGACCCAAGAGTCCGATACCGAATCCGAGGCGGGTCTCCTCACCATCGGTGTGCGTCGCATGCTCTACGCCCCCAGCAGTCCCGCCGGCAAGGGCACCAAGTGGGAGTGGTCAGCTGGCAGTGCGGACAGCAACTGCGATTGGCGGCCATACAACATGCATGTCCAGTGCATCATCGAGGATGCGTGGGCCCGTGTAAGTATCTACAGAATTATATACTGACTGAGCGAGAGAGAGAATCCCAATTTGTGTAAATAAAAACAATCTGTCTAAATATATAATATATAACGCCACAGGCCTGATGATTTTATATAAATATATTGATTTTTATTTGTAACCCGTTTTAGATAGTTAATCGAATATCGAATTCATTTTTAAATATTGCTTAATGCTTTCAATTAACATGTTGAGTCTAATTTAAGTACTGTATTTAACATTGTATATTAATCAAATGTGCTGTTTGCAGGGCGAACAAACATTGGATCTGTGCAACACAAACATTAGCCTGCCATACACGATCAACTTTTGCAATTTGACGCAAATGCGTCAGCCGAGCGGACCATTGCGTGGCATACGTCGCACCCAGCAGGCGCCGTATCCGCTTGTCAAACTGACGCCGCAGCAAGCGCTCCAGTTTAAGGTGACAAGCACTGGTAATGGACACGACTATCATCATCATCAGCATCAGGGGCAGCAACAGCAGCGCAATAATACACTGCCCAAAATGGGTGTGATGTTGCCACCGATGCATCGACAGCAGCATCCATTGCCCATGTCCGTGAACAGCAATTCGCATAATCATCATCATCAACAGCAGCAGCAGCAACAACAACAACAACATCAGCAGCAACAGTTGCAGCATCAGCAGCAGCAACAGCAGCAACGCAAACCGCACAAGAAGCATAGCGAAATTTCGACAACAAATCTACGCCAGATACTCAACAATCTAAATATTTTCGGCAGCAGCACTAAGCACAGCAACAACAATAGCAACAACAGTAGCAATAGCAATAATAGCAACAGCAATGGCCACAGCAGCAATCACTTGACGGCAGCAACTGGGTCGGGTGGATCAAGTGTTGCCGGCTCGACGCTGCATCTGATGCAGCATCATCATCATCATCATCACCATCATCAGCATCAGCAGGCGCACTTCTCGCACAGCGGCAAAAGCATGCTGACCTCCTCGATGAACAGCCATCATAGTCGCTGCTCGGAGGGATCATTGCAATCGCAGCGGAGCAGCCGGATGGGTTCGCATCGTTCGCGATCGCGAACGCGTGCCTCCGATACGGATACGAATAGCGTTAAATCGCATCGACGGCGACCGAGCGTTGACACCGTCTCCACGTATCTCAGTCATGAGAGCAAGGAGAGTTTACGCAGTCGCAATTTTGCCATATCAGTGAATGATCTGCTCGACTGTTCGCTGGGAAGCGATGAGGTGTTTGTGCCATCGTTGCCGCTATCGTCGCTGGGCGAAAGAGCGCCAGTACCACCACCATTGCCCATGCCGCATCATCAGCAGCAACAGCAGCAACAGCAACAACAGCAGCAACAGCAGCAGCAACAGCAGCAGCAACAACAACAGCTACAGCAACAGCAATCAATCGCTGGTTCGATTGTGGGCGTGGACCCGGCCAGCGATATGATATCGCGTTTTGTGAAGGTCGTTGAGCCGCCTCTCTGGCCGAATGCCCAGCCCTGCCCCATGTGCATGGAAGAGTTGGTGCATTCGGCACAGAATCCTGCCATATCGTTGAGTCGATGCCAGCATTTGATGCATCTGCAGTGTCTCAACGGCATGATCATAGCACAACAGAATGAACTCAATAAGGTGAGCAGCAATTTTGGAAACACTTACAAAACATTTTCACATTTTTCCATTTGTGAAAGTGTATCTCATAAAATCTTTTACGAGTCCTAATCAAAATAGATTTGCATAAATCAATTGCTTTCTATTCGATGCATCATTCCAACTCACTCACTCTCTCTCTCTCTCTCTCTCTCTCTCTCCGTGCGTCTGTCTCTGCAGCAGAACCTGTTCATTGAGTGCCCCGTTTGTGGCATTGTGTATGGCGAGAAGGTTGGCAATCAGCCCATTGGCAGCATGTCCTGGAGCATCATTAGCAAGAGTTTGCCCGGTCACGAGGGTCAGAACACCATACAGATTGTGTACGAGTGAGTAGACAGCCATCTCTATCTCCATCTCGCTCGAACTAATTATTTGTGGTTCCTTTTTTTGTTTTGACTTAAGCATTGCGTCGGGCCTGCAAACTGCTGAGCATCCACATCCGGGACGCGCCTTCTTTGCCGTTGGATTTCCGCGCATCTGCTATTTGCCGGATTGTCCGCTCGGCCGGAAAGTGTTGCGCTTCCTGAAGATCGCCTTCGATCGCCGGCTGTTGTTCTCGATTGGACGATCGGTGACCACCGGTCGCGAGGATGTCGTCATTTGGAATAGTGTCGATCACAAGACACAGTTCAACATGTTTCCCGATCCCACCTATTTACAGCGCACCATGCAGCAGCTCGTACATCTGGGCGTTACGGATTGATCTAGTTGCCACCCACTTAATCTCAAAGTTCTCGCTCTTCCATATGTCCTTTATTTTTTTTTTTTTTGTTTGAACAATCTCAATGTGTGTGCAATTTTATTTGAGTTTTTGTTTTAATTTAATTGTATTACTATTATTTTTATATTTTTGTGTATACATTGTATGTGTCCGCCAGCGTTCGAGCTGCTCGAACCCTAAAAAACAAAAGCAAAAACAATCGCAATCGCAATCGCAAATGCAAATGCAATTTCCATTTTGAATTCTCCATTTAATATGACCTCGACCTGTTCTTTCAATTTGTAGTAGTTAAGAGTAATGCATACATATCATGTATTGTATTGTGTATTGTATTTAAATAGTATATAAATATATATATTTATATATATATATAAATCTAATTATACTATATAGTCTATAAGGCCATGCATTATCTTCTTACTGTATTGCCACGCTAGGAATTCCAGAACCTATTAGTATTAGTATTATATTTAGTATATCTAAGCGTTTAAGTGTTAAGCTGTGCCAAAATTCTCAAATGTTAAATAATTCTTTCGTCGACTCGAATTTAAAACCATATCTCAGTTCAATTTCAGTATAGATTTTTTTTTTTTTTTTTTTTGAACAGCCATAGTAATGCACTGCAGAGTATTAGATAAAGGCAGCTTTGCTAAACAAATATATGATTCGGATGATCATTTATATATATATATATATCAATGTCTTTTTAATTTCCATGTGAATCCTTCCATTTGTATTAGTTGTTCATTTCTAACACTTAAGCGCATATTCTCATGTGATTTTATTGGCAATCGTTTTTGATTAATGTTTTTCAAGGCGTTCAGATTATTTAAAATTTCTACATTCGTATGGTTATTTTGGAAGCCATTTCAAAATGATTCCTCGTTTTTGTGGCTTGATTTGGAATACGTTTTTGATTAAATGATGTCATTCAACTCATAAACTATTACTAGCTAATACATAATATCATATGTTAACCAGCATACTACATATTCACACACATACATATAATCATTATAAAACACACATCCCCACACACACACACATAAATACACGTACATACATATATATATATATATATATATATATATACATGTATGTATATTATTTTATATTCGTACACATTCATACATGTAGTTTTTTTTTCAATTGTTGCTTTCATATTGATATCATCTCGACGACATTCTCGAACATACGATACGATACATATAGATTTAAATACTACACATATAGACACACACGCATATATATAAATATATATAAAGACAGCTATTGGGCATGCCCGTTTATAATATAACTAAGTTGTATTTAGCACTGATTAGTTGTTAGTTAACTGCATTCAGTTTGGCATTAATTTAGCAATAACTTTACAAGTTTATATACAAATTGATTCTTTACTGTAAACTTAGTTTAAATAAAATGCTACAGAAATGTTTTAAATGCCTCTGGTCTTCTCAAATTGATTTGTCGACTACTTCAAGCAGATATATCTGGCGTATCGGTGGACAACATAGCATTTCTTGGCAAACAACTATCTGCATCCAATAACTACAAACGATACATGTGATGATCACCTGATGAGCTGGACTCCGGTCGGTAAGTGTATCTAAGATATCAAAAAAATCTTGTTGATATCTTAATATATTTTGAGTTCGTGTCACGCCAGCAAGCACGCACGACACGCGAGTGCATCTCTATTTTGAAGTCACCCACAAAATTTCACACACAAATTGGAATTCAAATCGAGTGCACTTTAATTACACATTTGTTGTTGCAGTTGCTGTTGCAGTTGTTGCAATTGCTTTAGTTGTTGCCAGCGACAAATTTAGCGCTTCCAAGGTTTACATACATTTAGCGATTTCGCCTGTGAATCACTTAAAATAAATTAAAATCAATTTTTGTGCATTTTTCATGCGTGATATTTTCGCTCTGTTCGCTGCTGGCTGCCTGCTGCTGCTGCTGCTGCATATTGGCCACAAAAGTTGCCCCCGTCCTTTTATGGCACTTGTGGCAGCCACTTGTGACTGTGTGTCGTCTTGTTTCGTCGTTGTTATTGTTGTTCTTGTTGTTATTGGTATCGTCTGCCTACGCCTATGCCTGACATCAGTGTTGTCGTCTCCCCCGTCGCTGGTCTCCCTCGCTGCTGCCCTGGCAAGGACAGCTTAACCTTCGCCTCAGTTGCGTCACTTTCACTCACTGATCAGCGACTGTTATTGTTGTTGTTGCCAGCCAGCCAGCTGTTGTTTTGCTGGAGCATTTGAGGCGCATTTGCCACTTGTTGCCACTTGTCACCAAAGGCTTGATGATGCCACAAGGCAAAAATTGAGACCTTCATTGAAAATTAGTTAGAAAAAGCTACAAGGCCTCCGCACTCTCCCTCCCTCTCTCTGTCTCTCTCTCTCTGTCCCTCTCTCTTTCACCTCTCGCTCCAGCACATGAGAGTTAATTTGCGAATTTGGATACTTATATAAGCACATTTAGATAGCATCTTTTAGCCGACCACTCACAAATTGTTGTTGTTGCTGATCTCCTTGTGCCAGTTGCATGATGAAAATGTTTTCCTAGAATTTTGCAGCATTTTATTCGATTTCATTTGATTGACACTGAACGTTGACGTTGACATTCAATGCACACACACACACGCACAACATCATGCGTACATCATCGAACTCATCCACTGGTTTTCTACATATCCAGCTTGTGGTTTTGGCCAAAAAAAAGTGCTTACAACCCACTGACCATGTGGGTTTTTTTTTTACAGATTTTTATATTCGT
Organism: Drosophila macrothrix; assembly: GCA_035042055.1. Classification (NCBI taxonomy): domain Eukaryota; kingdom Metazoa; phylum Arthropoda; class Insecta; order Diptera; family Drosophilidae; genus Drosophila; species Drosophila macrothrix. The sequence continues at coordinate 19,442,640 of JAWNLX010000587.1, read as the reverse complement.
TTTCTGATTTCTGTTTGTTGTTTTTTTTTTTTTTTGGCGTTGCACTTTGCATTTCGATAAGGCTATGCAATTTTTGGTATGTTGCATGCCACAAGGGCGCAGCTGCCTTATCGAGAGATCTGGCTGTGGCAAAGATTGGAAATTTTCAGGGATGTCAGTCAGATCTCTGTTGGCTCCAGCTTCCAATGGACAACTGTAAGATCATTTTCGATTTCTCACTGCTGCCTTCTGACCCAAAATTCATTTCCCATCTTGAGATCAAATAGACAATTTCAAAACGTACGGCAAAAAGAGGCAGATTATGTTGATTCGCAAGGTAAGAGGGAAAGCAATACAGAATGTCTGCAGTTGGATTATCCACAATAACAGATGAAACCGATGCACATTTTGCCTATGAGAAACATCTAATGGAGCTGGTCGGTTTCGAAGAAACAGAGACAGAGCCTTTCCTCTCCCATCCAACGTCTAGCGAAATTGAATCCGTGCTGGCTACAAAAATGATGCCCACAAAACGTTGACCTCGTCGTTGTCACCAAAAGCCGTAGAAAACACAAAACGATGTTGGCTCCAGTTCTAGCTCAAGATCAACATAGAAATGGATTCCCCCACAATTGGCTATCAAATCAAAATTGAATTGCTCAACAATTAAACTTTCGATTTGTGCTCAACTTTAATTTTTCAGTCTTGAATTACTTAATTAGGTTTTGCATATCTGATGAATCTCGGAAATACATTCGTACGAATAATTGCGCTAGAATCAGATGGATTAAGATTATATATTATTATAATTTAGGGTGGGTTCTCGTAAAGCTTGTTATCTCCCTCAGAATCTGTGTATATCAGTCGTGTCTAGATAACAATGCTAGCGACTGTGTCGGCTGGAATTGCTCGACTAACAGATACCCTGTACACAGCCGTTAAATAAAAATCTATTAAGATTAAATAATTTTAATTATTAATTAATTAACCTTATCTTTTAACTTACTGTCTAATTGATTTCTTGAAATACGAAGAATGGTATACGAGAACTTATACTTCGAACGATGGACAGACGGACATGGCTAGATAGAGTACAAAACACCCTTTGTCCATTTTTGATGGGAATCGCTTAAAAAGATGGCAAAATAATGCAAAGAAAACAGCCAAATAACTGCAAATTGTTTTGATGCGCCAGCAAACAAAGCAAATCCAAGCAGCACAAGCCAAAATTAAGAAAAGCTTACCGATTTTGTTCTTGCAATTGCGCATAAAAGAATAAAAATAAAATGGAGGACGAGAGAGACAGAGACTGAGACAGACAGAAAGAGAAAGAGTTATGCTTGACTTTGACAAGCAATATGCCAATGAAAACATTTTGAGTGCATCGTAATAGTTATAATCACCGAATTGAACAATCAAAATTGAGCCGCACAACAAAAATAATGCATAAATTATATAAATTTCATATAAGTTTAGCGAGGTGCAGAAAGATCGAAGAAGAGGCTGAGTTTCCCTTTTTACATTGTTGCCATAGAATCACATATGCTTCCAGCAGATTTATTTATCTTTTTTTTGTTTTATTATTTTTTTTTTTGTGGAAAGTAAAATGTAATAAATTTTTTGTTGCGCAACAGAAGAGAAGTCCTTGCAGCAGCAGCGACTGTTGTGTAACTCTGTTTGTTGTTGCATGGTGAAGGTTATGTGTGATTTGTGAATTGCATTGTGGTTATTGCTGTTGCTGATTCCTTGTGACAACTACACATACACACACACACACACAGAGACACACAGCGATATTTGCGACGAGGCGAACCACATCCGGACTGGCGAAAACTGGGAGTTGACCGCGCTGCCCACAGCTCTGCCCTCAGCTTGCTCAGCTGTAGCTCAGATAGTTGCTGCTGGTTGCCGATAGTGGCGCTGCTGCTGCTGCTGCTGCTGATGCTTGGCGCCTATCTCATCTCTCTCTGCTCGGATGGGGAGCCTAAATGCAGCAACAATTGCAGTTAGCACAATCAGTTAAGAGCCTCTGCTCGTGCCAAACGGTTGTGCGCATCTTTTTGCATCCCAGTTACAGCAAACATAAAAACATCCCAGTTACAACAACAAAAGCAGCAGCAACAACAATTACATCGAAATCAAATAATTTGCAAATTTTGCGTCTTTTTTTTTGGTGCAACGCGTGTTTTATTTTTTACTCGCTCTATATTCGCGTGTGCCGCTAATAACTACATCAATAAGATTGACAATAAAATTGTTTTATTTGCTTGCCAACCGCAAATCAATCGATAGTTTCGTGTAACCCCCTCTTCCCCCTCCCCCGAACCAACTCTCGTTTCTCGATCGGTTTCTGGGAAATTAACGCAGACGCGTAATTCAAACTCTTTCCGCACTTATTACAATTACAATTTGAATATTTTATTTCGAATTGTGTCTATTTATTTTTTGTTTTTTTTGAGTATTTAAATTGTTATTGTTGTTGTTTTTGCTGGCATCGGTCTTCAACTGTTTGTGTTTGTCTCCAGTTACCAAAGTTGTCGACGACATCTCCGATAAGCAGTAAAATAACAGGTGAGAATGGCACACACACACACACACACACACACACACACACGCACACACACTCACACACACACACACACACACACACACACACACATACATACATACAATACTTGCATACACGTCAGTGCTGTCAACTTTTGGCGTGAAATTATGGCCTATTTTTGATGAGAAGAATAAGTTTTTCTGGTTCTTAGCTTTGATTAAAATGGTATTTCAAAACTCATCTATGAAGTGAAATATATATATATACACGATCAGCATTAACAGCCGAGTCGATCTGGAATTAAGCTATGTGTGTTAATATATTTTAAAAAGCTTGCAGTTTAGCATGGCTCTTATAACTAGTAAAGCAAAAAGTAAATTTAAATTAGCATCACTGAAACACACACAAACACACACGCAATTGCGCACATGTGTAAATTGAGTTCCACAAAGTTCTAAGCGTTTTGCGGTTTTCCTGTTGGCTCTTTGGCGCCATCTATCGGCAAATCGAGCAATCCATCAGCAGAATCGCATATCGCATTACGAATTGAGTCTCCCCAACGAATGATTAGTTGCTGTGGGCGTAGTTGTTGCTGTTGTTGTTAGTTGTTATTGTTAGTTGTAATTGTTATTGTTATTGTTATCGTTGCTTAACATAAATCAAATGTAACTCACGCAAAATTGAATTTCAATACGCAAGCTAAGCACACACTGACCATATATTATGGTATATATATTAACGATCTCGTTTTTCCATTCTGATAGATAGCGCCAAACGATTTTTAATTGGCTTGCGCAGTGACAACATTTTTGGGCATTCAAATTATTTATGAGTGCGCGCCGTCTCCATTTATATACATATATACATATTTATCACTTATCGTTTCAGTCGGGGCATTGGCCACGCGCCTTCCTACGCGCTTCTCACCCGAATCAATCGATTGATCCATCAAAATTGAGAGCTCACAAATTGTTAGACATAACATTTAGATACTAATCTTCAAATTATGATCAAATTTGTTTCAATTTATGTATGTTTCGCGGTTTTTTGTTTATTTTTTTTTGGGCAGAAGCACATCTTTCACATCAAAATGTCAATTATACATCATAGTTTATGTAAACAGCAATAATATAGTTTAGTGTGTTGTGGCTTCTGCAAAAATTGAGTTATTTGTCGCATTGTTTCACCTTCGTTTTCAAGTACAGACAACGTTTATACTCGGGTTCAACTCTCGTCTCTGGCTCTATCTCCAACTTGGCCAACTGACTTGTTCACTGTCTGACATTCGGTGATTGTCAGCCTATTTGCCCAATTGCGGTTTTGAACTTGTTGTTGTCATTGTTGTTGTTTTTGGATGCCGGACGGCCAAAACTGACATGCCCCACCCCTCCTGTCCTGTCCCGCTGTAACCCTGCACCACCTGCTTGAGAACGTGCTGTGGATTTGAAATGTGGTTTTTACTTTTGACCGAACATCGTTGATCGTTGATCGTTGATCGTTGATCTTAACCAAAACTGAAAACCCAAATGCGACGCTGGCGGCCGATTCAACAAGTCAGAAATCTCAACAGCAACGACAGAAACAACAACAACAACAACAACAACAATAACAACTGCCAAACAAATGAGCAACAACAATTGCAGCAATAAACAATAACAAACAACAGCAATATTCTGTTTGTCATTTGCCATGTTTCATTTTTAACCATTTACGGGGGAAATGTCACAACTTGTTTGGGAAGCACTTGGGGACTTGGACTTTGGAGGCATCCACATATCTGGTTCGCCTCGTCGCCGCACACTGGAGTGCAATAAAACAAACGCACACAAATCATGATAAATTGAAAATAATATTATTGAATCTATGTACGTACGTTAATTCAGCATTGCATATATTTATGTGCGTGTGTATATGTATTTTTTATATGTACATACACAAATGCATACATACATACATACATAAATAGATACATACATATTTACACTTGAGCAACTGCAACGGCAACAAAATCACATGAATCACAATGAAAAATGCATTCGCGTTTGTAGTGCCAACAAGTAACTGTCTGCGTATGACAGTCACGATTGAACGAATACCAAATACCCTGCACCAAAAAGTCTGCTAGCTTATATTTTGTAGATTGTTTGTTTGTAAATTAACGATTATAATCGTTAGAGGCCGTCTTTCATTGACTACCATAAACAAAAATATTTCACTTTTATGCATAAGAATTTCAGTTTGATTTTTTAAGTAGAACTGTTTGAGAAGCATACCTGATTTGTATTGAATATAATATATACTTTGGTTATCTGAGAGTTTTCCCATCGAATACAACAAATGCACCTGCATAAATGTCAGTATCTATTGCCTGATCTGCAAATAAGAATCATTAGCCTTCTTGATCTGTGCCAGGTATATCCGATTTAGTTGAGATATCGCCTACAAGCAAAACAGAGCAAATTAGATCGACCATCTTACGCAAGACTTTGATTATATACTTATTATTATTGCCGATTGTTCCTATTCAAAGTTTCATAAAGATAGCCTTAAAAGATATTAGAGAAATTACCGATTCGGCAAACGATGCTGATCAGTCATAAATATATATGTATATATATACTTTATGGTGTCAATGCGTTACAAACTTCACAACAAAATTATAATCTCTATAAAATTAAATATTCTATTTGCAGGAGCCGCCACAGTTGAACGTTGCACGTTGCAAGTTTGTGTGTGCGTCTGTGTTTTTCTGTCTTTGCCATGGAACTGGAATGCGATTTGGGTGCCATACAAAACGAGGAATTGCTAAGAAAAATGGTAAGTGAACCCAATTTTTCCAGTCAAAAATCATTTACAAATTCTACCATAAATAATCGATTCTGATCGTGGCTCGAAATTTGCCAATGCCATAAATTTGTCAAAATTGTAAATCACTGGCAATCTTCATCATTATTTGGCCTCTAGATTCATTTGTGTGCTCGTTTTGAATTATTTCTCAATTACTTTCTAGCATTTTTCATCAATTTGTTGAAAAGAGTTTTTCTTCTATGATGGAGAAAGCTTCTCTTTTCTTAGTGCATTTGTGTATGCTTGCATTTAATGTTCATATTTTAGTGTATTGCATATAATAAGGCATGTTATTTCTCTGAGTGTACTTCGCTGTCAGTCTCCACGCTGCCCCTCACTCTGGTTGTTGGGGCTGCTTCTGCTTTAAGTTAAAACCACCTGTTGCAAGTTCATTGCCTCTCAGTCAGTCACTCACATTGCCTTTAAAGCTCCGACTCGTAGATTCTCGAACTAGCTGAAGATTCGCTGAGATCCAGTCTCCAGTCTCCAGTCTCCAGCAATCCATTAGCCCGTTCAACCTGACCAAATTGGGTCATTCACGGGGTTGGCCTGATATATTCTCATCGCTGAACGTGTGGGCTGCTTTGACTGACTTGGCGTGTCTGACTTGGCTTATACAATTATCGTTAAAAAGACATTAAAAAAAATCAATAGAAAAATGATGACGATGTCGCTTAACTTGGCCAAATGATGTACGAGCCGGCTACAATAGAAAAACATCTATATTAATAATGGTAATAAATACGAAAAATGGACAAAAATAGCAGCAGACGTTAATCAGCCCACGCAGTCAACGTTGCTGACTGCGACGCTGGCTGTAACTGCGACTGCGACTGCGACGGCAACTGAGCTGGCGACAGCGATGTCTACGCTTGAGCTGATCTCTCTCTCTTTCTCTCTCTCTCGCTCTCGCTCGGTCTCTCTCATTATTTAAAGTGGCCAATTGGGCTGGCTGATAAAGTGTATCGGTTGCTGATGTCACAGTTGAGATCGTGCCGTGTTTGCCACGTGACACGAAAATGCACAACTCAAAGTTTGATATTTTATATATTATATATTTCTATATATATATATATATTTATATATATATATACTTTAAGAGAGGTTGTCAGCACACAAGAAGAAGACTCCAATTATAAACAATATTTAGAATTTATAAACAGCGACACGCGTCCATCTCTAGTGTTCAGTTTATTGAATGTTGAATGTTGTATGTTGTATTGGATGACTCATGCGACATGAATCAATTTTTGAGCCGCATTTGAACTCGCCTGACCGCCACAGCCACAGTCAGAGCCACAAATCCAGTTAGCCCGGCCATAGCTCCTTGGAAGCGACGATGACGCCACAACTGAAGCTGAGGCTGAAGCTGAGAATGTATCTGTATCTGTATCTGGTCAGCTACATTGGCAATTGGCAATGTCTGTATTATTATTTGTTATGTGGTTTTTTTGTCTCTCTGTTTTTATTGTTAGGCGCTTTTGCGCGTTGGCCGCTTTACAATTGCGCCAATCTCTCGGCCATGATTTGAAGCCAAGTTTGCCGCGTGGGTTGATGCTGATGTTGCTGCCGATGTTGATGCTGATGTTGATGTTGACGTTTGACGCTAACTGCAAAACTAAATCAATAAAAAAAAACCTGAGCCACAATTGGCACAGAGACACCCGCTATGGCCATCAGACCGTCTGTCCGGTCATTTGTTGACCAGATCTGTGGCAAAGCGCCAAATGCAGGCAAGCAGCAAGTGAACTGGTCACGTTGCCGCTTATTGTCTATCTATCGTCTATCGTTAATCGTTTATCGGCTGCCTGCCGTCTAGCCACGACGCGTCGTCTGCGCGGCGTCTGCGATGAGTAATTTTTTTTCTACTCATTTTTCGAGTTTTTGGTTTTTGTTGTGTGGGCGCTTTTGGGACTCATTCGGTCGAATTCGTGTTGACAAAAAGTTTACGAGTTGAAATTGAAATTCGAATTGCAACAATGACACCCACCCACAACATGATCAATACGCGAATGCCATTCCAGTGATTTATATATATAGACATTCATATATGTATGTATTTATAAGTCAAGTAATAGTTCTACGTGCGTACAATGATCGTTGCTGTTAATTTTAATGAATGATCTACGTAAGCTGTGGTATTTGGCATGAGTTGATGATGTTCATAAATCTATTTTAATTGGATTTTTTATTTTAGAATCTGTGATTCAAGTCGATGTATTGAAAATAGTCTTATTTCGGCAGTTTGTCCATTTAAACCCACTGTGCATATATATTCAGACAGATGAACATGCATATGTATATAGATATGTATGCTATGGTATTTGGCGCTTCGACTGATTGGTCAGCAATTGGGCAGTTGAACTGTGCACTCGAACACGTTCGATCTTGTTGTTGTTGCTTTTGCTGTTTTTTGCTGTGCTTTCGAAGTTTTCCATTTTGGCACGATCGATTAGCCATATCCCACTGGCGATGTCATTATGAAGCTGGCCTCTGCCTACCTTATGCAAATTTAGCTCAATCAGTGGACTCATCATTAGCGTCAAACTGAACTGTAAATGATGCTTCTTAGTTTTTGCTTCTGCTGATTGACGAACATTAACGAATACCCTTACAAGAAACTACGGCTATAAATCGATTACGAATCGAATTCCAAAATTACAAATATGTAATCCTTATTCTTATTAATTAATTAAGTTTTCTTTTTTTACTTTCTCGTATAACAGTAATAGCATTCATATAATCCAAGAAATATTGGAAAAACAAAACATTTGATATGCAGACCTAACCTCAAAAGCGTATGCAAATTTATTGCTACTCGCTTCGTTCATAACGTAAGCTCCAATTGATGACTTTGCATTAACGTAAATATTTTCCAATTAGGAATAGACAGTAAAGGCTATGCATAAGCTTTATAGCAAAGTCAACAGAGCCCTAGACAGAAACAACAACAATAATAAGAAACAAAATCAAACTTTCCGTTATGTTTTTGTTTTGTTTCGGCTTACATTGCGCACCTTAAGCAAAAACATCAAATAGTAGGCAGCGCAGTTGGCAGCGACCGCTGCACTGATAGTGGGCAAGACACGCACACGCACGCAAATCAAGGCAGCGCAAAAGCACACACAAACTAAGCACGCATAGCCCTCGATCGACGTCGACGTCGGCGTCGCTTGCGCTGTCATCTTCGCGGTGTTGTTGTCGTCGTATTCGGTCATATCTCTGCTACTTGAAGCTTGTTGCTGCTGACTGCTGACTGCGCTGCCCTGTCGTCATCAGCTGCGCTGCTTTGGCTGCTGCTGCTGTCTAAGCTTCGTCCACTTTACGCGGCTTTGATTCTGAATGGGCGAACTTCAGTCTGATTTTGGTGCTCGATCGATTGCAACGTGCCGACGCTCGGTTATTAACGAACTCAACTCCCAATAAGAAGTAGCAGCAGAAGCAAGCATAAATAACAACCACGCACAAACAAAAATTTGTTTTTTTTTTATTTTGTACATATTTTTTTTCGACGACTTTTGAATTATTTGCCGCACGAGCTTAAAGAACATAAGCCAAAAAAAAAACCCAAAACCAGCAACAGGATTAGTCACACCTAACCGAGTGTTTTTTTTTTTCATAAGTGTTTGCCGGTGCAAGCTACAAGAGTAAAAAATAAACAAAAAAATATATAAAAAACATACCGAACCCAACAATAACTCAACGATTCGAAAATTCGAAAAAAGGGCGCAACAATCATTTTTACCTGTCCCAAACATAAAAGAAGCTTTATTTTTCGTGCTTCTGTCATTTGGAGGAGACACTGCGATTAACAGAGGTAAATTTTTATACTTTTTTGTATATTTTTTTTTTATATATTCTCCCAGTAACTTTCACACTTTGCGAAAAAATTTGGTAGTTTATTTGTTTAGCGGGGCGGCAACGAATATTTATATTTTTTGTTTGTTGTATTATTTTTTTATTTTTTTGCATAACGCTTCGTTAGTCAGCAACGCTAGCGTAGCTGTCACCGTCGCTGCCGACGACCGTGTCAGCTCTTTCGGTTGTAAACAAAAAAAAAATAATAAAGTCCGTTATCTGCACTTTAGCGACTTGGAAATACGATTACAAATGCGAAAATGATTACGATTACGATTGTGTGTGTGTTTATATATATATATACATATATATATATATATATATATATATATATATATATATATATATATATATAGGCGACTATAAGTGATCGTGTCATCATTCTTTATCAATTTATCCTAGTTAGAACATTGTAAATACAGCTATAAAATTTTGGGGATAGAGAAGGTGTAATGGGGGTGTTTCTAGGGAGGGCGTATGCTAATCTCGAGTTGAATCTACGAGTACTTACATTGTAACCTGTTTCCAGTGCCAGCAAAAAAGCCTGTTGGCCTTGCCAAACGCCATAAATCTCGCTCTCTCTCCCTCTCTCTATCTCTCTCTCACGCTCTGGCAGTGACAAGATCATAGCCAAAAGAAATTTAGTATAGTACGATTTACAGGTGATACAAAAAAACAAAAACAGATCCGTCATCGATCAATTCTAATTATCATGTCATGCTCACCACTATAGAAATACTAAAACAAAAAAAAAACATTGCTTACAGTTTACACAAGTTTTTCGATTTTCGTTCCACTTAATTTGTGCATCGATCATAAATCGATTAAGTTGGCTTGTTTTAATGACTGTTAGTCGTCTTGTCAGTTAGGTTAGTTTAATTCAGTACATGATAATAAAAGAACAACAGCCGTTAAAGATTTATTAGTTCTGTGATTATAAAGTAATTTATAGTTTATACTCTATATTTTACTGTCTTTTAAGACATAAAAAGTGTGAAATATTTTATTCACTGACTCTATTTTATTAATCTCTTTACAATTGGTAGACCATTTTTATAACTACCAATTGTAAAGAGATTAATAAAATAGAGTAAAATAGAGTATCTTCGAACTGTTCACAAGTTAAGAGTTCTTGCTTTTGATAATATATGTTATATATATATTAAATATTGCAAAATTTAAAATCATCTCTGGATTGAAAAGGTTATAGTTTTGAAGCTAGTTAACTAGTCGTTATTTTTTTGGTTATTTATCGTGGGAAATTCCATTTTAAAAGACGGCGAATTTCTCCGTTTCAAATGATAGAGATTTCGCCGTTGACCCAAAATGGGATCGTATTGCATTGTGAATTTCAAACTTGTTGACAGCTCCATCGATCAATTTGACAAAGTTTCCCATACACACACATGCACAGAAAAAATAACTCATCCCATTTGGTAAACATTATCTGTGACTTTGTCATGTATTTCATGTATGTGATTAATATGCATGATGTAAAAACCTCGAAAGCGCTCCAGATTTTAAGAACAGTCGCCGCATGTTTAATTCACCTGGGCAATGTCATATCAAAAAAAAAGAAAAAATAAACATATCGAAAAAAAGACAGAATGAAAACAAACTGAAATTGAAAACAACCTAGAACCCAAAAAAAGAAATTATTCACTTGTGTACTTTAAATATGCCGCAGAAAAACAAATAACGACGGAAACAAGTAAAGATTGTCAAAGTCGATGGTGGCCGACTTGAAGATACCATGTAAAATTTTTTTTGTTTTATATTGTCTTAAAATGATGTGTCTATGGCACAAGATATATATCCATATGTGTATGCATTCTGCTAACCTGACCTGTATAATATACTTTTGGTTGCTTATACCATAGAGTATTTACAGGGTAGACTCAGAAACGGGCCCTGCTTCAAATAGTTTCAATTTCAGTTTGGGCTACACAGGTGCTAAAAAGAAAAAACAACAATAAAAGAAATGTAAACGTCGCTGCTGACGACGCTGCTGGCGTCGCAGTCGGCAGCTTGAAGCATGAAAATGACACAATTCTCCTCTTAGCCGGCCAATTTGAGTAGTAAAAAAAATGGCGAATTGCGATTCTCGGCTCGCAATTAGGTCGCCCACTTTAATATACATGTGTGTGTGTGTGTGTATGTATGTATGTGCAAATGTATGCATGCAACACTGAATTGAAATGAATTTGAAATAGTTATAAATAACGACTGACGCCAAAAAATGAGCCAAGTTGGACCGGCAATTAACATCAGAGTGCAAACGATTTCCTCAACAAATTGTACTGATTGTCAATGTCAAATGCCAAATGACAAATGACAGATGGCACTTGCAAGTGGTGAATAGCAGCAGCAAATGGTGGTCGCCAGATGGCGCACTGGTGCATGTGGCCGTCAACAGGTGTCTCTGCAAGCGATCTTAACTGCATTGTCAGTCATAATTATTATTATATTGCTATTATCAACATTCTTTGCCAATCGTTTTACGCTTGATTTTCTTTCGTATCGATTGGCATTCTTTACCTTTTTGATTCGATAAGAGAGCCGGCCATGGAACAATAACAGTTGGCAGCTTTATCATATTAACATTGATACTCGTAGTATGTATGTGTATGTGACCGTTATTGATGTTACTAAATACACACACACACTGAAGAGATGTTAAAAGTCAAAAGAGAGGGAATGGGAGAGAGAGAGAGACGTTTTTAACCTTCATGTTTCGGCAACTAAAAAGAAAAGGTTGAAGACACGCTCGAGGGATGCATATTTATCCTATATATGATAATTTACTTGTTGCCAAATACTTAAATTACACTCCCACTTTTGCACTTCCTTTGCGGCTAATGCGCATTGTTGTCGTTTTAATATTCATTCGCCGATTTGACTCAATTAAATGTTAATAAATTTTAATTGCACTAACAAAAAGATTTCTTGTTCGTGTTTACTTTTTTAATATTTTCTTTTTTTTTTTGCCAAAAAACTGTGCAACAATAACAAACCAAAACAATTAAATGCATAGACGAAATACTGTTGACCTCCAAAGTTGACACGACAGCACTGAAAATGAGCGGCGAAAAAAAATTAAAATAAAATACAACAAAATAATAATTTATCAGCATTTGCGGCAGTCTCGCATCAACAAAATCTCGCACGTCACGTCATCATCATCATCATCATCAGCAGCAGCAGCAGCAGCAGCGGCAGCTGGAAATGGAGAAGGAACGGTGATGAAGGTGGAGCTGGCAGCGGTCGCAGTCAGCGTTGGCGTCGCCGTCAACGTCAACGTCGACAGGTTGCCGCTGGCAGCAGAGGTGCGACGACGGCGACTTCAACTGGTTATCGCGAGCCACTTTTTAGAAATTACGTCATTTCACATCGCGTCTCAAGACGACGCTGCTCTACAGTCTAGACGCCGACGTCGACGGCGACTTCGCAGTCTCGCGACTTGTTCCTGGGCTACGTTTTTATTTGTTTCTCGCTTGTTGCTTTTCGCTTTTGCACTCTGCTGCACTTCATATTCTGATTACTCCCTCAGTCTCCCGTCTGCCGTCGAGCTTCTCTAACGCGAACTTGCCCAAGTTAAATTTGCTTGCAAATCGAAGTTAAGTTTAAAAAGCAAAATTCTATTCATCACTCGAATTCCGGCTCAAACACATTTATACGTATATGTCAAATAACAAATTTAATTTATATCAATTTGGTGAGTTTGTAAAATGGCAAATAACGAAAACAATTACTAAATTTTCGACCTTAAAGCATCTTTTTTTTATATACTTTTTGTCAATGTTGACAATTTTATATCTATCGAGACATCGTTTTTTTAATGGTCTGAAGTTTGTCTTTTTATCTATTGACTTGACTTGAGTCCGAGTGAAAGCTGTGCTCTGATTTCTCTGCTTCCTGAGGCTGAATAATGAATGTTAATTCCCATCCAAAAATGGTATACAAAAACTATCCAAATTGCACATAAAATAATATTTTTATGAGCTAATATATTAGCCATACAATGGCTCCATTCATTGCTTATTATGTCTGCTAAACTTAACATTCACTTCAACTTGTTATTATAATTAGATTCTAAATTAAATTTGTCTTCAATTGATAGTGAATAATGGCAATATACATAATCTGCTTGTCAATTTAACATGCTTAAAATGGAGAATGGCAAATAGAAATAAATTTCATTGAAATTTCATACAAAAAGTTGGAAAATAATGCTTACAAATGTGCAGTTGATTCCACTGGAAATTATATGCATCTTTTGGTCAAGAACATTTAGATTGTACAGAAAAAAATTATTATGATTTATGATGCTGAAGTTGATAAATGCATGTTTGACCATCAATATATTTTTTATTAATTTTAATTAAGATTCAGTCATTTTTATAAGCATCTAAATTTAAAACAGTTAACAAAGCATTTCTTGATTGCTGTTGTTGTTGTTGTTGTGATTGTTGCTGGTTTTTTCTATTGTGCTTATTTTTTGTTTTTTGTTTTCCGCTTTCGATTTTCGTTGCTGTTACTGTTGGTGATATCACCACACAAAAAAACAACTTTGGTAAATTTGCTTGCCAATGTTTTCGATGATCGCCTCTCTCGTCCCGTTTCGACCTGGCCCGTACTACCGGCTAACGACTACCCACCAACTTTCAAAGCTCCACAAATCTGTCGATTATTAGCTCAACCACATCTGTTGACAAATTGTGAATACTATATACTTTTTAAATTGTCTTTTATTTTATTTATTTATTTTTATTTTTTCAACAACTTTCGCTTTTAATTCTCTTCTCACTTATCGGTCAGCAGTAATTTTGCTCTCTTTGTTATTATATATTTTTATTTATAAACAAAGCGTCATTCGCGAGGCGTCTCAGTTTCTGATAACTAGCTCCAAGAATATATACCTATACAGACCCAGACCCAGGTTTCAGCTGATAAACAGTGCATAATCGCCGCTAAATATATTGAAAATACTTGGCAAGTTGTTGTGAATAGAATTTGAAAGGGATTCAGGCATCAAATGGAGTAGAACCTCAGCTCTACTTAAATTAGTTTGAAAGATAATGACGTCAGTTAAAAATCGAATAATAACCGGTTAAATATTTGAATCATCATTAATAATAAGATTTGACGGGTTATAAAATATTAGAGATACACTCAAGTGTTCTAAAAGTCAAAAAGCTGTTGGATGCTTGGTAATAAATATACTATAAACCTCGTTTCCCCTGTAGAGACGGCTTAAGTCCAATTTGAAACCTGTAAAAACTAACAAAGATAGTTTTCAGTCTGTGGGTGGATGCTGTGGCTTAGAATATAGATACGTTGAATCTCTCTCTCTCTCTCTCTCTCGTTGTTGTTGTTGCTGTTGTATCAGAGTGGTGCAACAGTGGTGGTGGTGCTGCTGCGGCTATTGCTGCTGCTGCTGCTGCTGCTGACTCAGCCACCCAACTCTCAACTTGTTGTCGTTTGTTGTTTATGAGTGTCTACTGTCTACTGTCAGCTAATTGGCGGCCAGTGCGAGGCGTCGAATCGAGTCCATAAAAGGCGCGTTTTTGAAAAGATCGAGCGTGGGTTCTGTAAGCGGCTCGGCTAAGCTCACTTGAGCCGGTTCAATTAGCCCAAGGACAGCACAGCTCCGTCTCTCTCTCTCTCTCTCTCTCTCTCTCTCTAATAACACTAATATATATATATATTTATATTTATTTTGATGCATTTTGTGTGCTTACAGTGGCAGCAATCGGAGGATAGCGAACGCAAGAAGCAAATCCGATCGCATCTTTACAAGTTGCGCGAATCGCGTCTAAGGAATCTCTATAGGCACGAACCGGATAGCATAATGTCCGAACCGAACGGTAATACTCTGTCAGGCTATGGCAAGGATCCGCTGGCCACCAGCCATGGCGATGCCCTGCTGGATCAGAACTTCCAGAGTCTCAAGTCGAAGGAGGTGCGCGATTCGATGAGTCCCACCCATGAGCTGAAGTTCCACTCGATGACACTCACTCAACCGCATTCGACTGGCTGGGATGTCCAGACATCGTCGGAGGTGTCGCCCGATGGCCGAGCCTATCGCACCGAAACTCTGGCCAAAACCGATGGTAAGTTCTCGTCACAATACTCACTTGGTTCCGTTCTTCCATAAATATATACCCTGTACCCTTTTTCGGAAATGTGATCGATGATGGTTAAATGAGCTTCAAAGTTTTAATCTCCGATTCCATAAAGTAACGAGAAGATCCCGTAAATTGTTTGTGTTTGCTTTTGTGTACATATGTCGATCAAAAGCCGGAGCTCGGTACAGGGTATCAGTTAGTCGGCTACTCTCGACTCGAGTAACACTTACTTTGTAATGTAGTTAAGCTATGTGTTACATATATATCTCTAAATAAATCTGTGTGTAACCCCAACTCTGTTTGTTTGTATGTCTCTGTGCCGTGACCAACCACCAAAAAAAAACCACCTACTACCCATCCTCTTAATACCAACAACAACACCACCACCACCACCACCACCACCACCACCAACAACAACAACAATCATCACAACAACAACAACCACCACAACAACAACAACCACAATCCAATCAGGTGTTGAGAAGCTCAATGGTGGCGGAGTCGCTGAGTTTAAAGGTCGCAACGAGCAAGTCTCGAGCGCCTCGCATCAGGGCGATGACAAGAACTTTGTGAAACAGGCGGCGGAGAGCTCCAATACGCATCTGCAAGAGCGGGTTGTGTTCGGCGATGAGAATAGCGGACGGAGCGAAATGAAAATGAGCTCCACAACCTCATCGTCAACATCGAAATTTGTGTCGTCCTCCTCGTCGAGCAAGCAGATTAACGATGATGAACCCCGTTATCTGCTCGACAATCAGCAATTTCAGCAGCAGCAACAGCAGCAGCAGCAACAGCAGCAGCAGCAACGGGAACATCAGCAGCGGGAGGTGCGTGAGCGTGAGGAGCAGCGTGTGCAGGAGCAGCGCTTCCAGGAGCAGCGCCATCAGCGTGATCAGCGTGAGCGCGAGGAACGCTACTCGGAAAGTCGGGAACAATCGAACAGTACCCGCAACGTGGAGACGCAACAGCACTTTGAGGAGAACAAGCGCTATGTGGACATGGATAAGGCATCACCGGAATACCAGAGACATGTGCAGCATCTAATGTCACAGCCGGGCGAGATTATCTCCAATACGGTTGAGTATCCAAAGCCCAATGTCAAGATGATTACCACTGTGAAGCGTTTGCCCGATGGCACCATTGTCAAGAACAAGCGCTACGAAACCGAGCAGATGTCCACTCCAGCAACGGAGGCGGTGCGTCAGACTCAAAACCAAACGCAGCTGAGCAATCAGCGACGCACTCAAGATGTGCATCATCAACATCATCAAACCAACAAGCAGCATCAGCATCAGCAGCAGCATCAGCAACACCACCAGCAGCCGAGTCACCCTCGCAGCGCTGAGCCGCGTGATGTGGTTGACAATGCGTCGGAGCCATTGGTGCATCGGCCCAGTCATGCCGAGGAGCTTATTAAGCAGGAGAGTTATTCGACGGTGAAGAAATCATCGTCCAGTCGTCGCTACTCGACGGAGACCACCTCGGAAACCGTTGAGCAGCAGTACGAGGAGCCGCAACAGTTGCAGCCACTGAAGGCTGGATCGCCGTCACGTCCGGATGTTGGCACACATGGATTTCCCTCGACGAAATCATCGAATCCCGTCCAGGAATTTCCCAATCAGCGACCATTGACGCCCAAGCAGCCGTCAAATGATTTCTCCACCCACGGTTTTCCCTCGGTGCGTGGCAATAAGCCCACCCAGGAGTTTCTTGGCCAGCGGCCAACAACCGAGGATGAGGAATACGTGGTGCACAAGTCCCAGACATCGAGTCGCAATGTGAAGCAGAGCAGCACCTCGCAGCGTACCATCGAAACGGAATTTGTCGATGATGATCATCATCATCATGCCGCGTTGCCAGTGGCTACGCCCAGCTGGGAGCAGCCAGCTAGTCCGCGTCGACCTGCTGTCGATGATTACAGTACGCATGGCTTTCCATCGGTGCGCGGTACACCGTCGTCTCGGCCACGTCCCGATCAGCCCGATGCTGAGAACGTGGTCCAGCACAGCAGCACGACCAGCAGCAGTCGCAAATCGAATACGGAGCGGATCATTGAGACCCAAGTGGAGCAGGAACCGCAGCCGGAAACAGAGCATGTGCGTCGCCACCAACAGCTGAACGCTCAAGCACCGGCAAGTCCGCGTACGCGTACGCCAGATTATGGCACACAGGGTTTCCCATCGGCACGTTCGCCGACACGTCATGCGCCACGCTCGCCACTGGCCAAATCACCGCAGCGTCGTCCGACCACGAACCGTACACCGGGTCGCACCGGTGGCCCAGCGGAGACAACAACGACAACGACGACAACGGTGACGCGTCGCCAGCTGCAGAAGGAGCGCGAGGTGGATGCAGCGCATCGTGCGTTTGCCGCCTCGCTGCGCAGCAGCTCACCGGCGGAGAGTGTCGGCTCGACCGGCTCCCATTCGCATAATCAGCCACGTCGCGACAGCGGCCACACGGAGCCGCATGGCCAACGGATGACGCCGCGTTCGAGCGTCTCCTCGAGCCGCACCTATCGGCGCGATGGACGCGAGGGCTCCCACGACAGTCATGCGCCATCGGAGTCGAGTCGCATCAGCTCGACGACAGTGACACGTGGGCCTGTGGGCGTGCCCGCTGGCAAGAGTGTGGGTAAAACACACGTTACCAAGCAGCAACAGCAGCAGCAGACTGTTGTGAAGACCCGTAACGTTCAAGGTTCTAACGAAACAATTGATCTTATGCCGCAGCGTTCGCCCAAATCGCCAGCAGCCGCAACTAAAACGACTACCACAACAACAACAACAACAACAACGATTGGCAATAAGCCAGCAGCAGCAACAGAAACCCCTACTCCCGTTACGCCGACAACTCCCACAACTCCGACAGGTCCTTCAGGTACTTCAGGTCCGCGCAGTGTTCCAGCTAGTCCCAGCAGCGAGACGCCAACTGTGTCAGGTACGAATTAGTCCAGCACACTCCAACACACACGCACACTCAACACACACACAAACACACACACACACAAAACAAACAAAAAAAAACATACATAAGCTAATAAATATATAAAAATATATATATATATATATCTACACACATAAACAAAATATATCTATCTCGGAAAATCCTATGTATGTAATGTATCCTTCAGATAACCAATCACAGTATACGTATGCTACTACTAAGCCAGCCGATATATTCTCTTTGCCACCTACTCCTCCAACACCTACTATTAACAACAACAACAACAACAACAACAGCAACAATGCAACAACAACAACTACAAGAACACTAACAACAACCACCAACCAGAACCAGAACCAGAACAAGCAACCAAAAACTGATGACAACAATCACGAAATGATAACAAAAACAAAGCTGAGCACAAGTGAAGCAACCACCGGCGCTATCGCTGCACCCATCGTTGAAGCACCCTGTGTGCGTCGACACTACTATCAGCTGGGTCCATCCGATACGGATGTGGCCGCCGCTGACACGCCACCCGCAGAAAGCACAGAACAAGCGGCCAGCATTGCCAAGGCGGTGACAAGTACTGAAACCGTTGGTAAGGCATGAAAAACACATGAAAAAAACCTATTCAAAAAAAAATAAAACAAAAAATTAAAAATTAAAAACACACACACTCAGCAAGAGCAACCAACTTCTTCTTCCTACAAAACAACAAACAACACCCTATAATATAATGGAAAACCTTTTGAAACTATCTTTACTACACGTACTTGATTCTTTTTTTTTTTTGGAACTTTGCTAATAAAAACTGTTATACAAAATACAAACAAAAAATGCGAATGTGATATGTTCTATGTATGGCCTACACACACACACACACACACCCACACACACACACAACACCTGGAAGATTTTTTTGGGAGGGGGTAACCCAAGTAATTAGTATGCCAACTAACGGGTATTTCTTTAGAGCGCATATTACACAGAAACAAATAACAAAAAATGAAAAATACAAAATAAAAGAAGATAATATTATTATCATATATGAAATTTGCATATAAACTCAAGAGGGTATTCCGATTTACTAAAGGGCCACTTGCGAAGCGACCACTGTTTCTAAATTCCAGAACTGTTGTTCTGTGAAAGTTGCCAAATAATTCGAAACTGAAGTTGAATTGAGTTCTGCATAAAGGAACAACATTAACAATTAAAATTCAACAAGGAATCAAATTTTAACCCAAATTGTGTAACAGCGTATCTATAAGAAATACCGCCTGCCTACTTAACCGCCTGCCTGCCTGCCTGATTTACTCTGCTGCCTCTCACCTGCCTCTCTAACCCCGTAGAGCAATTAACCGCCCGAAACAAAAAAAAAAATCGACGTTTGTAGCTGTTGTTGTAGTCGTCACTAATCCCACTATTAACGAAGCGCCTATGCAACATGTAGCAAGCACAAGACACGCACACACCGATCCACATCTTGTAGAGCGCGGCCCGTTCGCTTATGCCTTGACTCCCCCCAGCAGCAGCAACGCCCAAGAGCCGACCACATGCACCCACCAACAGACCCACCAGCGAGGCACCTAATCGCACCCCATCAAGCAGCCATAGAAAACCCAATCACAGCACCACTGTAAACCCCAACGATGTCGATGAGCCAACTCCGGCCAGACGCAGTTCCAAGTCGCCCAGCGTTGAGCGACGCCAGCTGCAGCGGGAGACCACATTTGAGACTCGATCGGATCGTGAGTTTGTGTCGGATGATGTGGCTCACATCGATGATCAAATATTCATCGATGAGAGCAGCTTGGAGTTCGGGCAGCGTCAGCCGAAAGGCAATGATAAGCCCACGGAAATGCCACGTCAGAGTCCTGAGAAGATACCAGCAGCGTATCCTTCGAGACCCAAAGAGTCCCCTCGCCACAGTCCCGAAAAGCAGCTACCAGCGAAGCCAAAGGAGTCGCCACGGTCCAGTAGCCCCGAGAAACTGCCGGCATCTCTACCCAGAGAATCGCCACGTGCAACTAGCCCCGAAAAGCAGCAGCTGCCAAGGGAATCAGTTCGTCAGACTCCTGAGAAGCAACAGCCAGCGACAGTTCACTCAAGACCCAAGGAATCGCCACGTGCCGGTAGCCCAGATAAACAGCAACCAGGCACTGTTAGACCCAAGGAGTCGCCACGCTGGAGTCCAGAGAAACAATTGCCAGCTACAGTTTCCAGGGATTCGCCACGTCAGAGTCCCGAGAAACAGATGCCAGGGACAGTTCCACAGGAATCTCCCCGACGAAGCTCGGAAAAAACATTACCATCATCAGCTCCCAGGGAACTGCTAAGAAACAGTAGTACGCCCGAAAAGCAGATGCCAGTAGAATCAAGTCCTGAAAGGGAGCTGCCAAGCTCAATAAAGGAACGTCCTGAGCAGACTTATCCGAGCAAGCTCAACGCTAAGCCGCGTCAAAGTCCTGAAAGACAGGTGCCAACCGAAGTTGGTCCGGCAAAGCCAAGGGATGCGACTTATCCCAATTACGAGAAGCCCAGAGATGTGCCACACGCTATTCCCGATAAGCAGCAACCGTCACAGTTCAGAGAGGATGCGCTCTTTAGGAGCACCGTTACCCAGCGGGTGACAAACACAACGAAGAATCTTAACGAAGAATTCATAACGAACGAAAGTCAGCCCCAACCTCAACCTCAGCCGCACACTCGCAAGCCGGATGATCTAAACGATAATGAACCGAAAAATCCAGACAATAGCTTGCCCAAAACCACAAAGCCCCAAGACAAGGATATGATTGACAGATCTAGCGATAAGCCCGTTACTCGAAAGACTCCCGAGACTTCCGAGACACCCGATGGTAGTTTCATGTCAAAAAGTCCAGAGCCGGATGACGATCAGAAGCCCACATTCCGCAAGAAGGGCTTGACTCGTCGCGAGACATTCGAAGATCGTTGCCGCAAGATCTTGGGCATGGAAGAGGATGGGGATACACAGGGCAACTACAAGCCCAAAACTCAAAACGATACCGACGATGATGATGATGTTGATGATGAAACGGAAGAAAGGGATACAAACACTCTGGTGAAAGAGACAGAGACCTTTGAGTTTAAGATCGAGGATTGCCCAGATGATGATGACGATGATAGCGCGCACAAGCGAATCACCGAAACCTATATCACACGCACACAGCCCGTTATTAAAGTGGAGGAGCCTCTATCAGAGCCAGAGGGTCAGTTGTCGCAGCGCACCGAGCTAACGGTGGATGTGACAGAGTCGGAGGATATCGAAACATTCATCAGCACAGAGAAACCGTTTGGCAAAAAGGCGCCCAAGCCTGTTAGAGGCCCAGAAGATGAGGATGAGCCACGTCCGACAACTGCTAGATGGCCAAAGGATGAGAAAGAGCCTCGTCCGACAAGTGGTACATTCCCCAAGAACGGGGTAGAGTCACGTCCGACTACTGCTAGATGGCCAAAGGATGACGTAGAGCCACTAGCACCTGGTAGTTTGCCTATGGATGATGTAGAGCCACGTCCTGCAACTACTAAACAACCCAAGGATAACAGACCACAACGACCTGCACCCGTCCAGCGTCCCAAGGACGATGCAGAGTTTGTTAATGTTGAAGAAGAGACGACAACAGTCACAACAAAGCGTATTTCAAAGACGCCTGCCAAGACCAAGTCACCCTCACCGACACGAAAGGGTACTTTGCCGTACCCGGAATGTGAGGAAGCACCAAGACCATCTCCTGCTGGTTGGCGGCCAAAGGATGAAGTAGAGCCACGTCCTACAAGTGGTACATTCCCCAAGAATGGGGTAGAGTCACGTCCGACTACTGCTAAATGGCCAAAGGAAGAGGTGGAGCCACAAGCACCTGGTAGTTTGCCAAAGGATGATGTAGAGCCACGTCCTGCAACTACGAAACAGCCCAAGGATAACAGACCGCAACGACCTGCACCCGTCCAGCGTCCCAAGGACGATGCAGAGTTTGTTAATGTTGAAGAAGAGACGACAACAGTCACAACGAAGCGTATTTCAAAGACGCCTGCCAAGACCAAGTCACCCTCACCGACACGAAAGGGTACTTTGCCGTACCCGGAATGTGAGGAGGCACCGAGACCATCTGCTGCTGGTTGGCGGCCAATCTATGAGTTAGAGCCGCGTCCTGTCGACTTTACGGAGACCATAAATGTGAATGAAGAGACAACGATTCTCATAAAGCAGCGTCCATCTAAATCGCCCTCGCCCACACGCAAAGAGCCTTTGCCTTATCCCGACGATAAGCGAGAGCCTGTTAAGCAATCGCGTCCCAAGGATGGTAAGCCAATAACGGATGAGCCATCGCC
Organism: Drosophila macrothrix; assembly: GCA_035042055.1. Lineage (NCBI taxonomy): Eukaryota > Metazoa > Arthropoda > Insecta > Diptera > Drosophilidae > Drosophila > Drosophila macrothrix. Next base: position 19,419,981 of record JAWNLX010000587.1, on the reverse strand, counting down.
ACGTCCTACAATTGGTAGGCAGCCAAAGGACGGCAAAGAGCCACAGCCTGCAACCGGTAAGCAGCCCAAGGCTCAGGCACCTGCCAAGCATCCCAAGGACGATGCGGAGTACATAACCGAAGAGACAACTGTTGTCATCACAAAGCATCCGTCCATGTCAATCTCTCCCACGCGCAAAGAACCGGAAACGAAGCATTTTGTGACCGAAAAGATCATCGATTGCAATGGCAAAACAGTGACCGAGAATATAACCAAGACTCAACGTACAGTTGGAGGCACAAGTGGCCCCAAGAAGAAGCAGCCCATCGATAGTGAACCAGAGGAAACTCAGCCCAAACAGCCCGACACCAAGAAGACCTCGATCAGTAAAACCGAAACGGAGCGACGCAATTCGCGCACCACCAAAAGCAGCACCAGCAGCACCACCACCACCAGTCACAAGCAGCCGTATGCCGTCAAAAGTCCACGCAAAGAGTCTTTGCCCAGACGTGAGCCCGCCAAGCGAGACAGCCTGGTGGATGAGACACGCACCACCACAACAACAACAACAATGACAGCATCTCGCAACACCACTCAAAAGGATAGAAAACCCAAGGAGTCAAGCAATTCACCCAACATCAAGGACCGTCTGCGCTCGTCGCCGCGCAAACAGAAACCCCAATCGGATGATGTGGACGGGCAGTCAACCTCGCCGGATACGAGCCCAACGCGTATTCCCAGCGAGCGCCGCCGCTCGAGCAATATATCTGTAACGACGGAGATCATCATCGATCATAAGACGCCAAAGACGCCATCACCCAAAACGGATCGCAGGGTGCCAATCAGTCCGATTCGAAAGATGCCGGTAACGGAGCGCAAGGAGTCGGCACCAGTGCCGCGTGTTACGCGCCGTGACAAGGACAAGGTAACGCGCTCCACCAGCGAGAATGTCATCAAGGTGGTCAATGGCAAACCGAAGGCCATGACACCCGAGATGAGCACCCTAAATCCCAGCACGGCACAGCGTCCCACCGAGCGCAATCGTCCCAGTAAGTGCTTCACCACCAAGACGATTAATCTGAGCGAGCAGCTGATTAACAGTGAGGACATGGAGAACGTCATCATAGATATACAGCATGCGAAGAGTTCGCGGGAACCGTCACCCGATCGCATTGTGCCCACTCCCGTGCACTCCGCGCTAGATACGGATACGGGCAAGCCACGCTATCCGGACGTGGTGCAGGAGCCGGACGATGAGCCGCGTAAGAAGCCGATAGTAACCAATATACCCATCTTTGAGGAGGAGGCCAATGCGTATGTGGGTTGCCAGATCTCTGAGCTGCGCAATCCAAATGGCATTGAGACGGACATTCACGACAATCCCATGGTGGAGGCGCCCAGGAGCTTGGATTACAGCAACAACACGCCCAGCACTGTTCAGCCCGGCATCGATGTGGATGAGTGTCTGCTGAGTGTGCACGAAAAGGTCTCCAAGTTCACACACACCGCCGAGCAGGTGAAGCGGCCCAAATCCTCGACACCCTTCAGTCGTCAGTTCGATGAGCATGCCAAGGTCTCGGCCAGCGATGAGTGTCTCTTGAGCATCGATCAGAAGGTGGATCGATTCCTCAAGACCGCCGAGAATATTACCAAGCAGCCGCTGACGACGCCCACACGCGAAATCGAGCGTCCTCGCTTCGAGGATATCGATGACGAGTTGCGCCAGGACGATTGTACATTGAGCGTCTCGCAGAAGGTGCACAAGTTCATCGACACCGCCGAGAAGTTGGCACCCACCGCACCACAAAAGTCACCCGGCTTGGTGGCTAGCATTGAGCGTCATATCTCGCGCCAGAGCGAGCCGGAGTTGGAGCTGGAATCGGAACCGGAACAGCCCTCCGACCTTGAGCCTGAGCAGCCGGAATCAAACGATGAGCTGTTGCCCATGACAAAGAACCATACCACAGCCATTGAGTTGAAGCGCCAAAAGGACATACTCAATCGTCCATCTGTGTTTGGTCAACGCACACCAACCACAACGCCCAAACATATACCCAACGGTGGCAAGCCACGCGGCAGTAGCAGCCCGAGCACCACTCTCATTGCGGAGGAGCGTAAGTCCAGTCGCAACCAACAACCGCAACGCAATGTGCCGTCCAGTTTGAGTCCCAGTCGAGGCTCACCTGTTCGTAGCACCGCAGCACCACGCAAGCCCTCGTTGGAACAGCCACGTGGTAAGCCAAGTGATACGGAACGTATTAGCACCACTACCGGCACCACCACACGCAGGGAGCACATAACCCAGCAGCAATGGGTACTTAGCGATGTGGATGTGGATGTTGAGCAGGTTGGACCAGCGCCCGCCTCTCACAGCGTCAGTCCACAGCCAACGGTGCCCAACAAACGCACCACAAGCACCACTACTAAGCCAACTACAGGCAGCAGCACTGCACCACGCAAACCATCCGTGGAACAGCCACGTGACAAGCCAACTGGAAAAGAGCCAAGCGACTATTCAATTGAAACAGTGACGCGTCGCACCACCAGCACCAATAAGCGTGGTGATATCGATGTGGACGTCGAGGAGTTCGAATCTAGGCCTACACAACGCAATGCCAGTCCACAGTCTTCGGGTAGTCGCACCACAACCAAGACAACCACACGCAGCACCACTGCACCACGCAAACCATCCGTTGAGCAACCACGCGGCAAGCCAACTGGCAAGGAGCCAAACGACTATCTAATGGAGACAGTAACGCGTCGCACCACGACCACCACCACCACCAGTGATGTTGAAGTGGATGGTGACGAACCATTGCCCACCCACAAGAGTGGCAGTCCGCAGCCCATTTCACCAGGCAGGCGCACTACCACCGCCACCAAGCCAACCACACGAGGCACCACAGCACCACGCAAGCCGTCACTCGAGCAACCACGCAACAAGCCAGGCGATTATCCGACGGAGAATGTGACGCGTCGCATTACCACCACCACCACCACAACCACCAAGCACCATAGCGATGTTGAAGTGGATGGTGACGAACCTTTGCCCACCTACAAAAGTGGGAGTCCGCAGCCCATGTCTCCAGGCAGACGCACAACCACCACCACCACCAAGCCAACCACACGAGGCACCACTGCACCACGCAAGCCCTCACTCGAGCAACCACGCCACAGGCCGACCAATAAAGAGCCAAGCGATAATCTGACAGAGAATGTGACACGTCGCACCACCACCAGCACCACTAGCTACGTGGATGCACCCAGCCACAGTCCCAGTGGCAGCCCCGAGCCGCTCAGACGCAACGCCACCAGCAAGCCCAGCGACTCCACCACCATCAACACTACCAATTCGAAATCCATCGTAGTTAATGAGAGCACTGAGCACAACACCACCAAGCATACAACAACAAGAACCAATCAAACCCATAGTCCTCAAACTAACACCAACCTTGTCAGCAGCTCCCCTGAAACTGAACCACACGTTGAACCACTTTTAGAGCGCAGTCGTCCAACCACACAGACGACACCCGGACGCACAGTTGCCTCGCGTCGCAACATCTTCGAACGGCAATCGCCCAGCCCCAGTCCCAGTCCCAGTCCCAAACCGCATCCAGCCAGTGATGCTGGCTCCCACTCCCCAGCTGGACGTCGTCCATCCTACATGGACCACACGAAGAGTTCCCTGGAGCACATTCGACGGGACTCGCTTGAGTTCAATAAAACGCACTACTCACGCAAATCCTCGATAGAGGATGCTGAGATGCCTGAGCCGCGCAATCCCAATGCGGCTGTTAAGTTCGATGTGCCACGCCGCACCACGCGCACTAACGAGACGACGCTGCGCACCACCAGCATCAGCGAGGACTTTGACATTGACATTGAGGCGATCTTTGAGCTGGCCACACTCGAGCAACTGCTGGAGACGGTCAGCAGCTATGAGTTGCGCCGTCGCATTCGCGCCCAAATCCGTTTGATCAAAAAGAATATGATTAATGTGAGTGGTGGTCACACCACCAGCACCACCATCAGAAGCAGTAGCTCCACGCCGAGTCGCAGTCCATTGCCACCGAGACGCGAGCAACCCCAGTCGCAATCGCCGCGCGATCGCGAACGCAGTCAGAGTCCACAGCTCAAGGATGTACGCACCACCACCAGCACCGCCGGCAGCACTGGACATGGCAAGCCGCCAGTTAAGCCACGCGAGCGTAGCATCAGTCCAGCACAGACGCGTCGCCGCAGCCCAACCGGTAAATCCAATATATCCACCACGACGACAACAACCACGCGCACCACCAGCAGCACCAGCAGCAATGGTCAATCGATGCCCGAGCGTCGTCCCAGCAAGGGGCCAGGCAAGGCCAGTCCCATTTGGGCGGATCGCACCAAAGTTTTGCGTGCCACCGACTCAGTCTCACCCACACCACGCAAGGGCAGCACAACCAGCAGCACTGGCAAGATGACACGCAGCACCAACATCAATACCAACAACAGCAGCAGCAGCACCACCACCACCACTAGCAACAGCAGCCGCAGCAGTAGTAACAAGCGACGCGAGGAGGACTCTATCACATCCAGCTACGGTGTTGGACCCACCGATGAGAATGGGCTGCCCCTCTTTGGCATTCGGGCGCTTAGGAAGAAGACACAGCCATCGGCGCCATGTGAGACAAAGCAAGGTAAGTTCAAGCAAGGAGCTAAAGCACCACCATGCGCTCAATTGAATTTATAATCGGGCTAAAAAGGCTCTAATGGAATTGGGCAAAAGTATATAAGAAGCAGATGGAACATAAACCCCATCAATTCTTGATCAACCACCAGAAACAGAATCGATTACCCAAGTCCGTCTGTCTTTCCGCCTGTCTGTTCGTCTGGGAGACAGTAAGATTCAAATATAGGTTCTATAAGTTTCTTTCTTTGGAGATTAAAAGATATAGCTTTCAGATTTCAAATAAAATCGAATCGAGTCGAACGTGTTCGACTTGGGGCAAGGGTATCTTCTAGTCGATCATTCAAATTGGCCACTATGGAACTGTGGGATTCTTTGCAGTTCGATTCTTTTTTTCCGCTAATTTTTGGTGGTCTTCCTGCTTGCAGAGGTCACAGGCTATGTCATCGAGGAGCAGTTCTATTCGGATGACAAATCGCCGCCGCGTCACGAACGCAAGGAGCTCATCTATTCAAGCAATCCCGAGGAGCTGGTCTCCCTGTCGCAGCAGCTGGAGCGCAAATCTCATCCAGATTCGAATAGCACGCTGCAGCGCGAACTAAAACTAATCGATGTGGAGGGCGGCATGCCAGATGGCATCGATGCCATCGAGCCCAACTACGAGAGCCCCACATCCACCCGACGTGGATCGGTTAAGGAATTGAGCGAGCGTTTCATACGCAAGGAGTCGTCGGCATCAGGCAGCTCGCACACTCAGGCACACAGCCAGGCCGACGAGCAGGACGAGACGGAGGACAGCGAATCGAATGATGTGTGTAGCGTCATTGAAATGGAGGCGCCACAGTTGCGCCACAAATCGAGCAGCAGCACCACCAGAACCAGCTCCAGCACACGCTCATTTCTCAATACTAGCGGCGAGGAGCGACTCGTCAGCGGCGTCGATGATGTTCTCGAGCGCATGCGCAATGCCGACAATGGTGAGTGGACTCAGCAACAACAACTGCAGCAGCAGCAGCAACAGCAACAATACCTTCTTCTAATGCCATTTTATCCATTATAGTGGTAGAGCCGGGTGACAGCAGTGAGGATCGTGAGGCACGTGCTCTGCTCAATAAATTCCTTGGCGCCAGCGTCATTATGCAGGGCGTGGAAAGCATGTTGCCGGCGGGACAGCGACCGCAACAGCAACAGCCACAGCAGCAACAGCTGAACAGGACCAACAACAACAGCAGCAATCAAGGGGTAAGTGAATCAAGCACCACAGTTCCCAAAAAAAAAAAAATAATAATGACAGTAGAACAACATGTTCTAGCCATGTCTAAATGATACCCTGTACATATTTGAATATAACAAAAAATTCACATTTTTAATGTGGTATTATTTAAGAGGTAAAATATATAAAATTCAGATTCTTTCGAATTGAGTTTAACTCTAATAATACCAATACTTGCCAATAGCAAGTCTTAGCAAGTTTTTCAATTTGATTAAAACAGTTATTCGAATTGTCAATTGTTTTATTTGTTTCATCTTATTTTTACACAAAACTGGTGGAAAATGTTTTTCTAATCCTGGAAATTTTATCGCTAATTGTGGAACAACATTTTTTCATCCTTGCGTTTGTGGAAACGTTGTAGTTATTGACGACAACCAAACAGAACATTTTTAGTATACAGGGTATTCTTCAAAATCAGATGAGCTCTGTGTTTGATGGACAGCCAACAAAAGAAAACCACCAGCAGCAGCAGCACTAGCAGCAGCAGCAGCACTAGCAGCAGCAGCAGCAGTAGCAGCAGCAGCAGCAGCTGCCCACAGCCAACCCACGTGTACGATCAGCAATTGTCTCTATGCGCCACTCTCACTCCCTCCCTCTCTTTTACTTTTGCACTCTCTCTCTCTCTCTGGTATGCTCTCTATCTCTCACTGCTGCTGCTACTGCTGCTGCTGCTGCTGCTGCTGCTGGTTTTGCTCTCCCGCTCTCGCTCTCTCTCTCGATATTAGTGCCGTGTGCGCCGCAGCTGTGCGTGATGTGATGCGCGCCTCTTCTTCTTCTTCTGGCCAGGAACGGGAATGAGCCGTCGGTCGCTTTAGCCATCGTCGTCGTCGTCATCGTCTGTTGGCCATTTCAGTACACACTCAGAGGCGGCATCGATCACTTGTGCGACTTGTTGTGTTCCTGATCAGTGAAAAGGCAAGACAAGAGGCGACACGAGACGAGACGAGACGAGACGAGGCGAGGCGAGACGAGAGGCGTGAGGAGACGGGGCTAGAGACAAATTCTCATCTTCATAGACGGCAAAGTGCAAAAAAATAACAAAAAAAAAAAAAAAACAAAAAATCACACACAAGAAAATCAATAGTAAAGAAAAGTAACAACCAAAGAAGGCAACAAAAGACAAGTTTTTTGTTTTGTTGTTGTTATTTATGATACTTGTCGTAGTTGTTGTTGAGTGCAGTTGAGTTGTTGTTGTTTGTTTTTTTTTTTGGAAAACGTTGCCTGTTGCGACTATTATCATCATTATTATTATTGTTGTTGTTGTTATGCGGTGAACGGTTTGCAGTCGAAACGCGAGTGTTTTTTTGGTCAAAGCGGCTAACGGCAGAGGAAGCAGCAACAAAAGTGGCAGCAGCAGCGGCATCTTAAACAGCGCGTAAGTGTGTGGGAAGTGTGGGGTGGGGGAGAGGGGGCCAGTAAAATGGGGCGGACAGGGAGGGAGGGAGGAGGCGTAGCTGCACAGATTCATTGGAATTGGCAGCTGTGTTCGCAACGCAAAATTGTTCAACTATATTTCTATATTTTGTTTTCCACAATTTTCTTTTTTTTTCGACAATTATTTTTAGTGCGCATAATTTGTGGTAAGAATTCGGCTGTCACCTCAAAATGCACCTGAAAAAAGCAAAATGTGAAAGACAAGCGTTATATACACATATATATATATATATGTATATGTATATGTATATATATATATACACACGCACACACACAGTCGAACACACAAAACTACAGCCTACAGATACATCTAAAGATACACAGATAGAAAGTCAAAAGCCAAGCATTTTCCCAGCCTGACAAAAACGACAAAAACGACAAAAACCAAAAAAAAAAGATATACATATATCTAAATAAAATAAAAATAAATAAATAAATTTCAAAGCAGAAGCAGGTGGCGTGAGGGTAGGGTGGCAGGGGATGCTGTGGGGTAGGGGTGTCTGTGTCTATGTGTGTGTGTGTGTCGGAAGAGGGGAGCTGCATGAATGAGAGCGCAAGCGTACGGAAATTTTCGACAAAAATAGCGCAACGATGGCACTATTTATACGGACGGAACATCTTCGTCTCTGTTGGAGCGCCCAGTGGCCAGATACAGCTAAAGATACAGATCGAGCTAAAGATACACACAGCAGCAGCAGCAGCATCAGCATCAGCAGCATGCCTATATAGATATAACTATAGATACATAGATATAGATACAGATACAGATACAAATGGGTTGTGCATTGCACTGTGGCCCGTTTTTTAGTTTTTTTTTTGTTGTATTTTGTATTCTTTATTCTTTTTTCATGCTTTCAACTTGTGCACCAAATACCATCCATGCTTTATATGTAGAGTGGAATCCCCGTAAGCCGCCTAACACAATGCTCAATATAGCCCGAAACTATCTCGAGTTTATTATAGATACAACTAAAGGAATCTGCAAGCTGATAGCACAACAGCTCTGGAATGCTAAATGCCGGAGATTCATGAATAAAATAGTTGACTAAATTATGTATAAAAAAGAAGAATCACAATTTTCAACGGTGAAATGCTTTTGTTTGGGAACACTTGGCCCAGAAAACTTAACTTGAACAAAAAGCAGATATTTGACATTCTCAAATAGCCACACATAAATGCTAGACAACTGTCAAAGTGAAGCGTTTTAGAAATGCTCGAGAGGAAGCCATAAAATGAATGAACACGCAACTCTTTTTATTGTGTAGAACATTAAAACTAATTCCCAGAATTGAGACGCTGAGAAAAACAATTAACAATTCAACTAAAATCTTTCTTTCTTCGTCAGAGAAAACTGTAGTTTTAAACTGTTTTTTTTTTTTTTTTTTAAGCTAGCTGGGTGTTCTAGAGCAATACGATTTCCATGATATATTTTCCAAAATATTTAATAAATAAATAGGATTTTTCGTTATCTTTTTGGAAGTATGTTTCTTTGGAAGCAAATCTGTTTTGGCATCAGAAGACTTAGGGATGAGCAACCCTCGAATAGTTAGTGCATTTCTACAAGAAGTTGAGCCGAAAATAATATATATAATAATTATAATAATAATAATGTCGAAATCGAATTATGATAGCAATTTGCAACTGGAGAATTGGCTATATCGATTAGATAATATTCACAGATATATGACTGCGTCTATAACAGATATCTTCTTGTCAACAACTTCAGAATTTATTGTTAAATTTAATTAATATTTATGCATCTCATTCCAGGCATTAATTAAGTATTTTTTGCTAAGCTTGCAAATATTGAGAGTTGATTGCTTAATTTTTGCCTTTCCAGTTGGGAGTGTAAAGTGCAATTTTGATTTAAGGTTTATGGTTCGGTTCCGAACCGGTTTTATAATCGCTTTAAAACTCATTCGAGTGCAACGTGTTTATAATAATATTTTTGCTGCTACTGTTTGCTGTCGTCGCTAGTTCTCCCCCTCTCCCCTGACCGCCCTCCCCCCTTTTCACTCATTTCCCCCATTTCACTCATCATCGCTTGTTTTTCTAGAAAAACAAATGGAGAAGACGACAAAGAAGAAGAAGAAGAAGCCAGAGCCAAGTCGTTTGGCTTCAGCTTCAGCTTCAGCCTCGTCTTCAGCTTTGTCTTCAGTTTTAGCTTTGGCTTTGTATTTGATTTGAGTTTGGTTCGAAAGCCGGTTTTCTTTTTTGCCAGCTGCCCCTCCTCGAGTTAACTGTTGAGTTAACCGCCATTTTCCCAGCATGGCAAATTTTTGCTTTTCTTTTGCTTTACTTCAATTTATTATAACTTTTTTGTTTTTGTTTTTCTTGCCGTTTCATAATCGTTGTGTGTTTTGTTTAGCCAGTTCATCTTTGTCTGCGTCTCTTCGCCTTTTTGCATGTCAAAAAGTTTTCTCTTCATGTGGCTAAAAATATGCAGTAAGATGCCAAAATCGCTTTTCATTGTATTTTCCATGGAAAATTGGAAAATTGAAGGCTGTCGAGTGGGCGTGTTTTAAATGCTTTGTTGTTTGCCTGCCCAAGGCAAGTTCAATTTTGGTTATTTTATGTTTTCGCTAATTTCAATTTGAACTAAAAATTGAAATTCAAATACTTTTGGCCTTCTCTTTTTCTCTTTCTCTTTCACACGTTGATTCTCACCTTTTGCTAAATTTAACAACAATTTCAAGTTTGTTCTTCACTATATACTTTCAAAAGCATTAATCATATATGTTTTTGTTGTTGTTTTTGTTGTTGTTGTTGCAAGCGACAGTGTCAAAGCCAATGTAAATGGTTGCCCAATTTGTTGAGCTAGCTGAACAATAGCAGCAACTGCAGCTGCAACTGCATTCGCTTTGGTCAGCTGAGCAGCAACAGCAGCAGGAGCAGCAGCAACAACAACAACAACAATAACAACACGAACAGTAATAATAGAAAAAACAACAATAACAACACCTTGCTCCAACAGTGCAACAGCTCTTTTTTGTTGTGTCGTTTTTGATTTTTAATTGTTTTGTGCCTGTCGGGCCGGCAATTTCCATTTTGATTTCCATGCTTCGTTGCATGCAATCCGCCCATACCCCACCCCACCCCCTTTCACGATAGCGCAGCGACCCCTTTTTTGCTACCAGCAGCAGTAGCAGCAGCAGCAGCAGCAATTTTGGTGGGGCTTGTTACGCTTTAGCGGAATTGCGCCAAATAACTTGGCAAGCCTATTGCCTGCAACAACAACAACAATGAGAACAACAACACCTTAGCACACACACACACACACACACACGCTCAACACAACAATAGCAACAGAGCACACGTCATAGGCGACCATAAATAAATTGAAAATGATTATAAATATAAATGCACAACACAAAATTGAAATAAATTTATTTTTTCAATTCCACATAATTTTCTTTATCATTAAACTAAATTCAGCTCGAATGCAATTAAATATCAAATTTGCTCTTATATTTGTTTAGTTTTAATTGCTGTTTTTATGTTACTCGCTTTTATTTATTTATATATGTATTCTTTTTTTTTTTTTGTTCAGTTTGCTCAGTTTGAAAATGATAGAAACTTGTTTGGCAAATTAGCTTTGTGTTTTTATTGGTGTTGTGGTTTTTGAGTTTGCTTTTCTTTTTGGCTTTTGATTATTTGTTTTATGCCTTTGCTTGGGAACAAACAAAAACATAAGATTAAAGAGCTGTGAAATTGAAACACTTACAAGATATCAAAAGATCAACGTAAATAAACTGATTTGTACTTGATCAATGCCACTTTTTTGATACGGATAACTATATCAAATATATTCCCTACACTCAACTTAAGCAACATATCTTAAAAGTCAAATCTTAAAAACGATACAAATCAATATAGAATAGTTCAAAGTTTTTAAGCAACCTTTGTCTGAGTTGTACAATATCTTTTTTTTAATATCATTGCAGGACATTTTATCAATTCGATAAAATCAACATAGAGAATTACAATAATGAAGCTATAAAAAGATGTTTCTTACAAATATACATTATATATTCGAAAATGGAAGTCTTCAAAACGTGTTACATATTGCAACAACAAGCTGGAAGACATATTCTTGTAGGGCATTTAAGTATTGAAATTATAGTTGTATTAAGAAAAGGAAAACGTTTTGCTTTGCGTACAACCAACAATATTAAAGAATACCGCTCGCCCTTCACCCACCATTATCTTTCTCTCTCTTTTTCTCTCTCTCTCTCGCTCTCTCTCTCTCTCTCTTTCTCTCTCTCCCTCAATTTGTCGGATTGTGTGAGTGTGTGTGTATCGCCTAAATAATCTCTGAGCTAAAAATAGCAACGCGTGCTTGGCGTCGCTCTCAAAATGAATCGCATTGGCAACTCTCGAAACATGTTCGAAAAAATTCTGAATATCTTAAATTTGTTGTTGTTGTTGCTATTTTTGAAATATTGTGCTGGCCAAATTTGGTCAAATTGATATAAACATCCCAAAAAAAAAAAAAAAAGAAATATGCTCATTCGTATTTACCGCTTGTGGGCGGGACTAGGGTGGGGTAGGGTGGTGTTGGACAGACTCGCACGGCTGTCACTTTGTTGCAGTTGTTGTTGTTGTTGTTGTTGTTGTTATTGCCACTGGGAAATGGGGGAAAAAAGCTGACGTACTGTACCACAAAGCAAATAGACAATATACGTTAAATACGAGATACGAAATATGAAAAATGAAATTCCGAATTTCAATTTGATTTTTGTGTGTTTGTGTGTTTCTTTTAATTGCGGGCATTCGCCGCGTATACTTAATTAACGTTTATTATCCCATGTACATGTACATTTCCATAATTGTGTCCATCATTTTGCGGGGTCTTTAGCCAGTTGATGGTCTTCATCTGTATGCAAATCTTAAGTACTTCAGTTGCAATCGACCGATACCTATTATACAATAAATAAAGAAGTTCAAAGTGGCAATTGCCTCTTATATTCACTGATATATTTTAATATATAAATTCAAGTGTGTGAATAACTTAACATCTTTCAAGTAGTTCTTAGTCAATCTTATCTCCAGGGATACGTTTCAATGCCATCATTTCTAATAATTCCAAAATGTGTTCAAATAAATTGTGTGTAAGAATGTTGGCATAAAAAGATTCTAGCATATGGAAAATAGTCTTATTTATTGGTTTCGAGCACTTTCGATCAGCTACACGTTGTATATGTTTTTTTTTAGTTCGCGTCAATGCGGCGTATGCGCAATGTTGTTGAGACATTACGCATACGCCAGGTATGCTGGCAAGAGTCGCATTTTGTTGACGTTTTTGCTGCGGCTGCTGTTTTTTTTCTTTTCGATGTTATTTCTTCTTCTTTCTTTTTTGGCTCATGGCTACAATTGGCAAGAATCAAGCGAAGAACATCCGGAAGAGACGTCTGGCCATGGCTAAGGACGACAAATTGCTTCGAATTAATTTTGTTGTTGTTATTCTTGTTTTTGTCTTTGTTTTTGTTTCATCTATTCATTTGTGCCTTATCATCGCTCGATCAAGGCCAAGCGATTACAGTGATAACGGGATGGCGGGGGGCTCATTGGGCTGGGCGGGGATATTCAATTTATTTTGCTTTTGGCCTTTTTGCGTGTTTCTTTTCGATTTTCTTTTCATTTATTTATTTATTTTTTTGCTGGCGTTGCCGGCGAATGCGCTCATCGGTTTTATTTAGCCAAAAGAGCTGAAATGAGTGCAGAACAAAAAAAACGAAGAAATCCCAATAAACAGCTGGCGTTCGCTTTTCGACACGCACTGTAAGAGCTCCGACGCGTGGGCGCTGCTGCCATCTAGATGAAAATCATTTCTACCGATTGATAAACAAAGAAAAACAAAAAGTTGTTAACCAGTGTTTTTTGTTTTCATTTCAGGTGAAAACGACACGTATTAGCAGCAGCTACAGCAGCAACAGCAGCAACAGCAATACAGGCAACATCAGCAGCAGCAGCAACACCACCAGGAAGATCACATCCTCAGCACCAGTTACTCGCACAACTTGTGACATCGAGGAAATTTGGGACGAGCAGCTACTTAGGCAATTGGTAAGTATGCCAACTTTATTGTGGGCGTAGACAAGCCAGCCAGAACTCTGACAAATCTATAATTTTCTACATGTCATTTAACGCAAATAACTTCTTTTTAAAGAACCTTTGGCAACCTTTCGAAGTATTCATAACTGGAAATGCATATTTCAAATGTATCACATTTTAATTGATTCATTAAATTGTAAATCTATTTTGCATTTGATTTTTAAATTATGTATCTAAATTTAATTGAACATTTAAATTTAATAGACAGATTAAAGATATTCTTTAGTAAGTCTATAGTGAGTCAGCCTGGCAGCTCATGAATTTCAACTCAATTGCTTTGAACTTGGTTGGGTCTTGTGAAATCTAAAAATGTACTTGCTTCTTCTTTAGTTGGAACAGGCCTCCACATACGAGGAGCGTCGCAAGATCCGTGCACGTTTACGCGAACTTATGGCGGAACGCGAAGGTAAGTGCTATATAAAAGCTACATAATGCCTGATCCTAACCTTCAGCAAAAAAAAAGAAAAAAAAAAAATACACACACAAATATACGCCAGCCACTAACCAATGGGAATATGGCAAATCAAATGGACTTAAAAGGTGGATTCAAATGGAGTATTTATATATTTACATTTAGGCTTAGCCCTCACCTTCTCTCTAACATATCTTTCTCTCACTATCGATATCTCTCTCTATCTCTATCTCTGTCTCTGTCTCTGGCTATTATCTATAGTTTCTGATTGTGTTCTGTATTTGTATCTTGTAGATATGCAAACAGCGCATACTCGTAGCTAGACTAATGTAATTTAGAGCGAATTATCAAGGACAGGTATTACTCGTTCGTTCGTTCGTTCGTTCATTCGTTCATTCGTTCAGTTCGTTCATATATTCATATCTCTCTCGTTATTCATACATAATTATATTCACATCGAATTTCGTTATTATTTTATTTACTCGTTACTTGTTATACTTTCACTCGTTTCGTCTGACTCTCGTTGTCTCGTTCAACGTTCACTCGTTATTCTGTGAAACGTTGTTGTTTTTTTTTTGTTCTCTCGTTGTTTTTGCTACTCGTTACTCGTCTCGCCAAAGAGGGTCTTTGGCCTCGCTCCCGACATTCCACTCGTTCCCTCTCGTCATGGGTGAGTTCTCTCTACAGCCAGGGCAGCCCCAGTGGACGGCCTGCTCCCAGTTTTAAACGCCTTGTGCTTATTGTCCCCCCTTTCAACTTGTTGCTGCCGTTGTTTTGTTGATTTGTTTTTATATACGCATTTACACCCAATGTATATATATATATATATATATATATATATATATAAATATATATATCTTTCTTTACTCTTTCCAATCTTTCTCTCTCTCTCTTTCGATCACACTCATTTATCACACATATTTTGAATTTAAATGCGTCGCGCGTGTTTTAGAGCAAAAGAATTTGCAGGCGGGCGGTGCAAAGGCCGCTGCCAAGCAGGTGGAAGCTGAAGAAGAGAGCAGCGCCAGCGAGTATGAGGAAATAATTGAGGAGGTAACCGACGACGACAGCAGCGACGAGGAGCCGCCGCAGCCAGTGGTGAAAAGGGAGAATAAACAGGACGTGCAAAAGGAAGTGAAAAAGGAAGTGAAACAGGAACTTAAAAAAGAGGTGGAGTCAAAGTCAAGCACTAGCAGCACTAGTAGCACTAGCACCAGCACCACCCAGGTGGAGAAAAAGCTGGCCAAAGTAGAGCTCACCAAACAGGTGGTAACTGGAACAGCAGCTTCAACTCTACCACAAACTCAAGTTGACGGTCAACAGGGTGAGTCGCTGCAAAAGCCACAGCCAGCAAAAGCAACAACTGCGGCAGCAGCAGCAGCAGCAGCAACAACAACAACAACGAATAGTAGCAGTAGCCAAGTAGCGAGTAGAAAATCCACAGTCAGCAGTAGCAATAGCAGTAGCAGTAGCAGCACCCCAAAAGTTAGTAGCACAGTAAAAACGCCGACTAAAGAACCAACGACAAGTCAGACAGCAATGCCACAAGTGAAGCGATTGAGTGTACCACCAAAGGAGGACTCCGGCACGGAGAGCGGCGAGGATTTGCGATTGCTTGCGGCTGGATTGCGTGATAGCCTGCAGCAGCGTAGCGATGCAAATCGTGGACTCCTTGACGAGGTCACCGATGCCCTTAGTCGTCTCGAGTGCTCCCTCAAACTGGGCCAGGAGCTGGCCGTTGATGGTGGTCAGCGACAGGCTTTGCTCTCACTCATCGCTCGTCTCCAGTCCGGACTGAGTGCACCCGAGAAGCTAGCCAGCGGCGAGGATGCAACAGAAGTGGACACCACCGATCCCGAGCAGAGCAGCCGTCAGCGTTTTGCGAAGCGACGACAGCGCAACAGTCGACATACGGTGGGCGTTAGTCGCGAGGAACTCGCCGATGCCCGTCGCTACATCGAGGACATGCAAATCCTCGAGAGTCGGCCATCCGCAATGTTGCCGCTGGAGAAGAATGCCAGCTCGAGTGCCATACTCGGCGCGCCCGCAACGCAGCTCTATCGACCCAATCAGTTTGTACCCAAAACACAGCAGCAACAGCAACAGCAGCAACAGTTGCAGCAGCAACCGACTCAACTGAAGCCTCCCAGCAGCAATACACCTGCCCGAAGACCACTCTCTGGCGATTATGCCGTGAGCTTCTCAAACTATGCCGCCGTACAGCAAACTCCGCCGGATTCGTCCACGCCAAATGGTCGCTTTGCCAACGGCAAAAAGCAATTGATGAAACGCGCCAATACCATTGATATACCCAAGGCAAAGGCAAAGTTTACCGCCAGCGCCGATGACACGGACTCCGAGCTGGAGGATCACAGTCGGAGCAGCAATGTGGGTCTGAAGCGGGCCGTTCAGGTGAGCGTCAAACGACGCGTGCAACATGTGGTGCCACAATTCGAACCGAAGACGGAGAACGATCTCAAGTTTCTCGCCTTCATCAACAAGCAGAATCACCAGGGTGGCTTGGGATGGGCGGGTGCGCGATCCGTTTCCAATTGGACGCATAAGTTTGGCAACATCAAGCACACCTTTGAGACCGGCGAGGCGGCAACAGCAACCAAAGGTAAGCCGCCACAACCGCCCCACAATCATCAACAGCATCAACAGCAACAACAGCAACAACAGCAACAACATCAGCACCAGCTGCAGCTGCAGCATCAGCAACAGTTGCAGCATCAACAACAGCTGCAACATCAACAGCAGCAGCAACAGCTGCAGCAGGCAGCGCTGCTAGAGCGCCAGCGGCGACAGGAACTTGAGCGTCAGCTGCATCTGGAGCAGGAGGCGCGCTACGAACGAGAGCAGCGATCGCGACTCGAGCGTGAATACTATGAGCAACAGTTGCAGCGACAACAACTGGAGCGACAGCAACAGCTCGAGCGACAGCGACAGCAACAGGAGCAGCTGGAGCGGCAACGGCGACAGGAAATGGAATTGAGAATGCAGCAGCAGCGTGAAAGAGATCAGCAAGCGGCAGCAAATGCAGCGGCAGCAAATGCAGCAGCAGCAAATGCAGCGGCAGCAAATGCAGCGGCAGCAAATGCAGCAGCAGCAAATGCAGCGGCAGCAAATGCAGCAGCAGCAGCAGCATCCACTGCACAACCACTCAATCAATTTATACACGCACCGCAATCCGTATTTCGACCCATCGACCAAGGTCAGCTGCCCACGCCCAATATTTACAAGCCCATTGCGCAAAAGTTGAACAGCTGGCAGCCGCCATCAACAATGAACAACGGCAACAGCAACAGCAGTGTGCGCAATAAACCAGCAACAGTTGGTAGTGGTGCCACGCAGCAACACTTGCAGCCGCGTCCCAGCTACAGCAACACACCCTCGCCGGCCAGCTCACCCATCGGACTGCCCTGGGTGGCCAAGCCTCGTGTGGATAATAGCGATTTCAAGCGCAAGGCGCACCACTTCGAGGAGCGCTCACTGCGCGATAATCTCGAACAGCAGCAGCAACCACCGACCAGCGTCTATGTGCAGCGTCACAATTCGCTGCGATCGAAAGCACCACCAGCATCTCTAAGTGAATTCAAGAAGCGACCCTCTCTGCCCAATGCCATGGAACCCGAGCTGGAATTCTATGCCTCGCAACGTTTAACCGCCGCACCAGGAGCAGCAGTAGCAGCCCCGCCACCGCCCACCAACATATCCTTTACCTATGCGGACTACTCGCCGGTGCGCCGGGGTCCAACCAATCTGACCAATTATCGCAGTCAGCCCTGTTTGAGTAGCGCTTTGGAGCCACTCACAAATCCATTCGCAGCACCACTCGTGCTGACCAATGCGAATCCAACGTATATGCCACAGTCGACGCGGCAGCTGGACTTTGCCAGTCCTATTGATAGCCCAACCAGTTGCGTGACGGCACCCCTGATGACAGACAATACGGATGATGATCTCGAGCTGGACTCGGATCACAATATGCACGAGTATCGTGCCGAGATCAAAGTGATGCGCAAACCGCGTAGTCAAACGGCAGTTACAGTCGCCGACAGACGGACGGCCCATGTTAGCGATGATGAGGTCTTTGGCCGAAATTCCCGAGCGGCCAAATCGCTGTTGTACACCATAAAGCATCTGGGTGGCAATGGCACTAATAGCAGCAACAAGACCAGCAACAACAACAACAACAATAACAAGAAGAGCTCCTATAAAACTCAACAATCTGCCCCCATGCCCAGTTCACCCAGCAAGCCGGGCTGCCTGTCGCCAGATGGTCGCTTATACCAAGCACCGCAGGTGGAGCCCCTCTTTTCGCAGCTCAGCAGCTACGAGGCGAGTCGGCAGCCGCAGTATGTGGCGCAGCCAGCGCACAATTATGCGAGCGAGACGCAAAACTCCTATGTCGTCACCTATCCGATGGAGGATTCGGCCGATGAGCTGGAACCCGCTTCCACAGTGAGTTTGAATCGCTCGCGACGCACCTCGGAGCATTCAAATTCCAGCTCGGTGCTCTCGCACACTAGTTGGACAGCGAATCCGATGCATGCACCGCCACAACTGACACCACAGCTGACACCACAGCTAACGCCACAGTTGACACCACAGCTGACGCCACAGCTGACACCACAGCTGACGCCACAGCAAACGTCACAGCTAATGTCACAGTTGCCGCCACCGGTTGATCGCAGTAACAAGCCGCAGCTGATACCAAAACCACAAAAACCGCAACCACCGTCGGTACAGCAGCCACCAATCGTACAGCAACCAGCGACGGTACAGCAACCAAGTCGACCTCGTCTAAGCATGCGCAGTCACACCATCAGCGACAGCAGTGGCAGCTATGAGCCCAAGCCTCTGGCGCAGCTGCTACGCCAGAATACCATAGAGCCAACCAACTTGGGCCGGTTGCAATCGCAGCAATCGCTGAGCGCCAGCCGGCAACAATTGCAGAGGGAGCAACAGTTGCAGCGCGAACGTGAACTCAGCGAGTTGCGCCGCAAAAGCTTGGGCAATCTCCTGGAGCAACGTGATATTCAATTGGAATATAAATCTTCAGCACCCGAAGATACGCCGGATATAGTCAAGTCTTCGCTGCCCAAGGAAAATGCGCCGTTGTTAAAGAAATTTGGACCACCCCAAAGACATCATTATGTTCCCAACGCGTACCAGAGTCCACAGGTGAACAAGCATACGAGCACGAGCACAAGCACCACCAGCCACAGCAGCACTACCAGCATTACAGTACAGCAGCAGCACCATCCTCTTATTGTGGAAACACCCGCCACATCACAACCTCAACAGCAGGCGGCTGCTGGTGCTGCTGTCGCTGAGCCCGCGCCGGAGGATCAAATACCTCGCAACATTGTCTTTAATAATGTGAGCGCCTTTAGTTCGCTCAGTCGACGCAGCCAACAGCAGCATGAGGAGGACATTCATCTGCAGCAGAGCAATGGTGGGTCGCGTCTCAATCGTCTCAGCAAGTGTGATTCGTGGCATCAAATCTGCCAGCAGCAACAGCCACAGCAGTCGCAACAGCAGAGTAATGGCACCGGCACACACAGATACCACAATCCGCTGCCTGGTGAGTTGCGACGAACCAAGTCGGGTCATTCGCTGGCCATACCAAAGCTATATGAGGCCGGTATTGACAAGGAGCAGGTGGGCGAGAAGCAGCGCACCGTTGCCGCCTATTTCTCTGGACAGAAATCACCAACGGGTACACAGCTGGATGAGTTGCGCGCCACAATGACAACCTCCTCCTCCACCTCCTCGTCCAATCGCAAATCGGTGATAAATCGCACCAAGACCAGTGAAAAATTATCGACAGCACGTAAATCGCTCAGTTCGTTGAATTCCACGTCGAATGGTAATGTGTCGGGACTTGGCCTGATGCGTGGCGGCATCGGAATGCTAGGTGGTGCTGGTAGTGGTGGCTCTGGTGGCGGTGGTGGTGGCGGCATTGGTGGTGGCCTTAGTCGTAGCGCCACCATGCCGCATATAGCGCATCTCAATTTGCTGGATGAGAGCAATGTGGAGGATGCATTCGAGCAGCTGATGCTGGGCGCATAGTGAGTTCAATTCTGGCGCCAATCGATAGGTCGATAAATCGTTCAATCGATAACACATTTGATTGTTAGACAGACACGACACAACAACAACAACAACAAAACACACAAACACAGCAGCCATTCCAGTTTGAGCCGCCCAGCGAGACGCAACTGGACCCAACAAACGACACACGCACACACACACACACACACACACACATATACATACAGACAGACAGACAGAAAGATGAATCGAATTAATCGAGCAAACGAAGTTGAACTGTAACTGTACTGATTACCGATTACCGTTAACCGTTAACCTGACTTACTGTTAATACTCGCTACTGTTATTTGAGCGTAGGCTTAGGCTTTCTTTTGTAGTGCCAGTTCCAAAACGTACCAACCCAGCCCATTTCTAGTCAGCGAAACGTTCCAATTTCGTTTCGTTTCATTACAATTCGTTTTGTTCGCCATTTTTGGTTAGTTTGCGCTCAATTTTTTTTTTTATCGACGAGTCTCTTGAGTTAGCAGAAGGAGGGACCACATGTGTGGTTTGTGCTTCTATCACACACACACACACACACACACACACATCCTCACATATACACCGACCGAGTTAGCTGCGCGCTGCCCCAACCGCAGGATGCAAAACAAAAAAAAAATGATAACAACAGAAATGTTAAAAGAAAACTGAAAAATAGATAATTGAACAGAATATGATAATCAGCAGCAGCCGAAATCCGGAGAACTTGAAACGTTATAATTTGTGAGTGTGAAAAAAGTCAAATAAACAATAACAACAACAAAAAATACACCAACTGTACAAAATGTCCAAAACAGCGTTGCCACCTTGTTCATTTCGCGCGTTCCATGTACTACCATTGCTACACCCGCCCGGCCTAACCGCATTTAAATACTATATACTCGTATATATACATACATGTATATATTTATATATAGGTATATTTCTCATTTTCCTTATACATAATTTCGTATATTTGTTTTTCTATACATTTTTTTATTAAACTTTTTGCCTGCCTTTGTTTCTACACCCCATCCCATAAAAAAAAGCTGTACAAAGTTAGCTAAACGCTTTAAACGTTTTATTTCCGTTGCGTTTCATTTCCGTTTCGTTGCGTTACGTTCCGCTGGCTGGTTGATTGGTTGGTTGGTTGGTCCAGCGAAAACAAACACTTTACACAGACAAGAATCCCATGTTGTCCCTCCTGTCTCTCTCTCTCTCTCTCTCTCTCTCTCTCACTCTCTCACTCTCAACATATTTTGTCTTAGTCTTTTTGTACATACCCCCCTAAGCCCAGAAAACAAAAACTAAGAGTTCTTTTTACCACAAACATTGATATTTTTGATTATTGCAAACAGCTCAGCTGCCCAGTTTGCTGTGCTGGCTCTTTACTTCGCTTTCCACACACACACACACACACACACACACACACAAATACACACACCCATACGCACGCTGTTTTGTCCGCATGTTTCTTTTCATTCGTTTCTTGTATTTTGTATGTAAAAAGGAACGTGTTGTGCATGCTTCTGTTCTTTTTTTTTTTTTGGTTCATACGTAGCTAAGTTATGTTTTGTGTACTCGCAAACTTACATACTTTGTGTGAATATAATGTGGTAAAGTCCACCAGCACCACCAGCGTCACCAGACACCAACCACCAAAATCGCCCAGCAGAGCCGTCGCAACATTAATTCAAGCGGTTCATGTTTCGTTTTTTCCATATATATTTTTGTGTATTTTTGTTTATTATTTTTCGTACTGTGTGTGCATTTTTTGGAACACACGGCATGAAACAGCCGCTTGGTGTGTTTCTTTGCCAACTTATTGCACATCTGCCATCTAATCCACGCATTTAATGCAATTTTAATTGCTAGATTCTGTTTTGTAAGTAGTTGAATTTGTGTAGAGCTGTCGTTTTTTATTGACTATAACAGTAAAAAAGTACTTTGCAAATGCAATTTTGCTATCTACATGTTTTGTTTCGTTGCCGTGTGTAGCATCAATTTTGTTGCCTGCTCTAGAATAGTCTAAGACAAGATACAACGCAAAAAAAAATATAAAAAATTATAAATAATTTAAACAGATTAATCTTTCTAACCGTATTTTTCCCAACATTTTCAATAACTATACTTTAACAATACATATACTTATAATGATGTTTGAATTATGTTGAATTGATCATTATTATGATTTTAATTTTTGTTTTTTTTTTTTTGGTCTGCATGCAATTTGACTAATTGTTGTAATTATTGCTTCTTTTTTTTCTCCCCCTCCGTTTTTTCCTCGTTGCCAATTCGTCTAAAACCTTTCTTTATACAGCACAAAACAAGCAACAGAGTTCAACGACCAGTGAACGCACCGAGACCAAGTCAAAAGATGGCGGCGCAGTTGTCACCACAACAACAACAAAAGGTATCACATATCAATATTTTATTATATTATTATATTTATCATAATTGGCCTTTTAATCGCAATTGCAGTTACCACACGCACGGTGAGTGGCAATGCTGCCACCAAAAACATTTCTCCGCTGGCCAAATTTAAGCAGCTCGATAAGGCAGCTGCCCAGCAGCAGGCTCAAAAGTAAGCTACAAAACCAAATATATATTTATAATAACATATTTACCTACTTCCATATACATAAATACACATAAAAAACAATCCAGTAAATCGCGCACATATGCCAAAAGGAAAGCACGCAAAATTCTTATGAACTGATTGATGATACGGCAACGCTGTCACAGTCAGATGTTAAATAACATTTTGCTTGCATTTCTTTTGCATTCACATTTGGTGCAGGATCTCATCACCCACACACACACAACTACATCCGTACACGTACACACGCAAAAACACACATACTCAATCACTAGTTTCGCCTTCTATTTTACACCCATTTTCTGGTGTTGGTAATCGGCAATATTAATTAATGTCTTCTGTGCATAGGTCAAATTCAAAATGTGTTAGGTAAATTGAACAATGTCACTTAACATACAAATGTATGTGTGTCGCATGTATCTTCGTCTTGTTCTAAATACTGCACATGCGTACGCAGCTCACTTTCACTCTTGTCTCTGTCTCTCCCTGTCTCTCCCTCTATCTCTCTGTCACACTTCCTCTCTGAGAAAGCAACAAGAACAGAAACAGTTAGATAAGCACACACACACACACACACACACACACACACACACAAAACAAAAACCGTTAGCTATAATATTTCTGATTTATTTTAAGAATACAGTGTTCGTTCGCTAATTGGAACAATTCTGTTTGGCAAATATATTTCAAATTTTGTGACTTTCAGAGCTAAATTTCCAAACATTTTTGGTAATACATTATTAAACAAAAAAGTCGTAATGAAACAGATTCTAATTGCCGACCGTTCACTGTAATAGTAATAATTGTTGTTTTCTGTTAACACAAACCCACACACACATACACGATCTACACCAAAAATGAAACACCCAAACTACAAACTGAAGTACAAAATTTATGTATAAAAAAAACCAAACAATCTAAGAAAAAAACAAAAAAAAAACAATTGTGTGAGTTTCGCTAAAACGTCTGCCCCTCCAACCTTGAATCATTTGTTCAGATCATCTCCAACAACAAGCACACCCACGACCCCCGGCGGTTCAGCGCAACCGTATTTCAAATTTACCGATCCGGCATTAAATGCGCGCGCCGCCACTGTCAAGGATCAACTTCTGCAGTGGTGTCAGCACAAAACGCAGGAATATGAGGTATCCAAAACCTAAAAAAAAAAAACCAAAAAATACCTTTAAAAAAATATATTATAAAAAAAAAACAGCTCAACGCAAACGCAAAGCCACAGCCATAGACCGTTATTTGCTACTTTCCTTTTTGAATTTTGACTTGATTTTATATATTTTGTATTTGCATAATTTACTTGTCGTTCGTTTTGATAACCAAATTCTAATGCTTAGGCCCAACATAAGGAAAATAACCAACAAACCATGCCAAAATAAACAAAACAACAAAAACGTAATTACAAAAACTAAACAACGCCTAACCTTTAGCTGAGCTTTTGAGCAACTCATCTACACACGCATACACACAAACACACACACACACAGATATACACTTGTCCAATTATACACGCAATTAGAAAAAAGAAACAAAACAAAAAGCAACGCACGCAAGCAGCCTGCTCTGCCTGGAACTGGAAATGGAGTAAGAAACGGAGAATTACTCTCCTATTAAAAGTAACTGTAAACGTTGTGCTTTGCCGCTTCCTTTTACTACATATTCTTTTAATTATTGTTGTCGTTGTCGTTGCCAATTGCTTTTTGGGGCTGGGGCTTTCAACAAAAAAAAATTGCTTTATTGCCACTGCTGCTGCTGCTCATAAAAATAAAAAAACAGTAAAAATGAATGAAATTAGCAGAGTTAATATCTGTAATCCCACTGCCACCCATATTCCCCACCCCTTCTGGGCGCATTCATCACAATGTTATTTAAATGTTATTCACAGAACGTCCAAATAAGCAACTTTAGTTCGAGCTGGTCAGACGGCTTGGCCTTTTGTGCCCTGATACATCATTTCTTGCCAGATGCATTTGACTACAGTGAACTAACCAAACAAACACGCAGACACAACTTTGAGCTGGCCTTTAGTGTTGCCGAGTGAGTACAAAATGTTAAACACAACTGTAAATTGCACTGTTAATAATGCTCTCTCTCTCTCTCCCTGTCTGTGTCGCAGCGAGAAAGCTGGCATAGCGCCATTGCTGGATGTGGAAGACATGGTGGAGATGAGCCGACCCGACTGGAAGTGCGTCTTTGTCTATGTGCAGAGCATCTATCGCCGTTTTCGCAATTGCCAGTAAAAAAAAAACAAATAAGCAACTCAACAACAATGGCGCAACAAGAACAGTACGTGGGCAACAACAACCGCAGCAGCAGAAACAACAACAACAACTATTCATTAAATTTTAAGCAAACAAAAATTGAGTACCCCTGTTCAGGCAATTAATTGCGTATACCTTTTTGGCATTTCGTGTTGGATGAACACACTCAGCATCCTATATACAATTATTTAAAATACTAAATACTATCAATATCCACCATCCACATCAATTTACTCACACTTACCTATACCTATCATACACCACAAATGGCAGGCTCGTCGAATTGAACAGCAAAAGGACATTTGATACGTTTTTTGTGTTTTGTTTTATTTTACATATATATACATACATGTATATATATATTTTTTTTTAATTTTTTACTATTATTATTATTATTTGTTATTGAACTTTAAAAAAAAACTATACAATAATTGTTGAATTTTTTTGTCATAATTATAATTTTAAAGAATGAAAAAAGAAAAAAAAGAATTAGAGCAGCAATGAATTTTCATGCCGCAAACTTTACTAACCCCGCTGAGTTTTGATGCGAGAGAGATGAGAAAGAGAGAGAGTAAGAGAAATACATAAATATTTTTCTCAACTCTAAGCGAGCGAAATTATACGAACAATTTACTAACTCGCAGCAGCGGCAAGCGAAATGCGATATCAACATTAAAAATTATACATATATGTATCTACAGCTAATATTAACATTGAAAGAAACAAAATGATCGAAAAATTTTATTTTTATATGGAGGGCGATCAATTTGATCAATTTATTTTACAGGGTATCTTGGTAACTGTACAACAGTTTTTTGTTTGTTTTTTTTCTCTAGATCAACAGATATATATATATATATAAATATACTACATTTTTGAAGTTTGCCTACGTATTAACTGTCTGTGTGCTAGAGAAATGAGAGAACAAAACTCAAACCGATATCAGACACGCTGTGAAAGTCTTGTGTAAAATGTCCGAACAAAATTACGTGTGAAATTCGTGCAAGCAAAATTCGAATCGTTACGCGCCCACAAAAGTCTTAAGATCGATAAACCACAAAATTCAAAAGCTCAAATACACAAGTGGAAAGAAATGGCACAGCAGGATCAACAGCATGTGCCGCCGCAGCAACAGCAGCAGCAGCAGCTGTCGGAGGCGACAGCCTTGCGGCTATTTAGCAGCATTGCTGCGGGTACATCTCTGGCGCAGACAAGAACGCAACAGCTGCAGGAGCATGAGCTGACCGGTGGTCGCGGTATTGCTGATGCTGGTGCCGAACAGCATGGAGTGGCATTGGCGACCCAACCGGTCTCCCAAGAGAGCGTCCACTCGGCCAATGAGTTTGGCAATTCGTGTCGCATCTGTCGCTGGAATCGCAGCGACATGGAGATAATCAACTGTCCCTGCAAATGTAAGGGCAGCGTGGTAAGTGCCACAGTTCACACTCTGAGAGTGTTCGGAGGCGACAAGCACAACACAGAGAAATGAATATTGTAAACTTAATTCAAAAGAGTTTGAAGCTTAAGCTAGTCATCCACAATCATTAACCAAGAGCGGGATTCTTAAATAGATTAAAGATTAGTGTGAAGGCGTCAAACTTGTTTCGAAATGAACTTCATCTAAGAATATAAATATATTCCTGGTTTCCGATTATTGTCACTGAATATATTTTCGATATTTGGTAGATTTTTAATTTTATTTATTTATAAACAAGATGGAAGTTCGCTTTCCATGGGTTTTGATTTTTGATGCAAAAAGACGATTTTATCATACGTATATTATTTATATTTTCGATTTTTGGTACGATTTTTTTCTTTTTTTTTCTTGTTTTTCAAAATTAAATTCGCTTTCAAATGGAGTGTGATTTTTGTGATGCAAAAAGAAGCATTTCTCATAATTAGATAGATATAGATATATGTATGTGTAGATATAGATATCGCTTTGCCTATCGCGTCTTTAATTATTTTATGTATCGAATTTCTAGGGCTATATACATTTGAAGTGTTTGAAGCGCTGGATAATGCATCGACGTGATAATCGCTGTGAGATATGCAATGCACCATTCAATATAACGGCAGATCGGGCGAGTGTGATGCAAATGGTGCGCGCCTTCTTCTGTGGCCGCTGCTGTGGCATGATTCTGAAGCATCTGCTCTTCAGCGCCTCACTGATGCCGATCGCCAATGTGATACTGCAGCAGGTGAGCAACGTTTGCAGCCGTTGGCGTTGCCGTCAGTTGCTCTTTGGCCACATCCTTCCAGCTTATGTGCGATTTTTTGCTTGTGTACAGGTGTTGCATTGCATGGACAATCTAAATCAGGGCAGCAACGAACTGCTAACGGTGCACGAGGTATTCTTTGCATCGTGTGCTCTACTCACATCAAGTGCTCTCTTCTTTCACTTCTTCGAGTTTGTGACGACCCGATTTCTGCTCATTCGTAACATATTGCGGCATTGGTGGATGTTTGGCAGCACCAACGATTTTGGCCTAGTTGAGGTTGAAGACGATGACTTTGACCTGTTTTGAGCGGCAACAGCAACAATAACAATAAAGCCAAATTCAATCAATCGAATTCATCAAAGCCCTTACGGTCAGCAGGAAACCTTGAAACTTAACCGAAATTGTTAAGTTTATCAATAAAAAACAAAAGGGTAGCATAACAGTATTTGCGTCCAGTTACGTTTTACTGCAAAGTGACCGAATTTTACAAATAAATTAAGCAATTGTTTCATTTTTATTGTATTTGTGGTTGTGCTCGTGTTCATTGGCAATTTCTGCAAAATGCTTTGAGGTCAGCTTTTTAATATGATCAGTTAACTGCAATTAGCGCAAAATTGAGTCTGTAAACGCATATTAATAGGCCTCTTATCTGGCTATCAGTTATTGCTGAATTCAGTTCCTAATCGAGTATGTTAAGTTACATAAAATATCGATGAGTGTATTCGATAGTTTGGTAGGTGGTCGATTGCTTCAACTACTGCTGCCATCCCCAAATCAAATAAGTTTTTTTTGGCATAAAATCAAGCCAAAAAATAACTTCAATTAATTACTTTTAATATTGGGCGTACAATATTGTACATGTTAACAACAAATAAATGCATTCGATATTGTGTAAGTTTTCCAACAGGGAGCCACAAACAAACAACTCAAATCCAATCAGCAAGATTCGACTTGGTGTGCGTGCATGTGTGTGAGTGAGTAACAAAGAGCGACTCGTCTCTGCAGCAGCAGCACCAGTGAAATTGCCAGCAGCTGCTGTGCGCTGGGCAAAAAAAAATCAAAATACAAAAAGGAAAGGAAAAACAAAGATCGTCTTAAAAGAAAGTGAAGCTATTTGGTTTTTTTTTTGTTATGCTACTGCTGCTCTGGCACATCGAGTGCGCGTGTGTGTGTGTGTACGTGTGACATTGCAACACATAAATTTTGAGGTGACGTTTCACGGGCACGTGTGGGAAAAGCACAAGTTAATCAATTTTTGTTTTTCTTTTTGTTATTATTCTTAAATTTGTTTTGCTTTTACTTGCGCGCCTTTCTAAAACGTCGAAATTTGTTGCAGAACTCTCCACCCGCAACCCGCCGAGCGAGTTTCGTTGGTTCTTGGTTTTCCAGCTTTCAAAATCAACAAGAATTAGTAAAAAAAAAAGCTCAACTACACCGACTCCAACAACTACAAACAAAAGCAAGAACAATCACAACAGGAGGAAAATGGCTGCACGAGAGAAGCCATTGGTCTCGATGTCATCGGCCTCTGGGCACAACAACAACAGCCCCAATGCACTGTACAATCTGACATTGATTGCCACTGTCAACGGCCTGGACTGCAAAGTGTCCACACTGGAACGCATCAGCAAGCTGCCGGAGTTGCCCCTCAATCTGCTCATCGATGTTTACGAGCTGGTAAGTTTCTTATCGAGCTCCTTCATTTATTCTCTGCTTTTCAGTGTGAAACACAAATACATACAGCAGTGCTGCTACAGTCGGTTAGAGAGAGGGAGGGGGACAAACCAACTAGCAAATAACTGATGGTCGATGTAAAAAGTTCTTGTCATCCTTAGATGATCTGTTTCGTAATTGACGTCTGTGTACCATCTGATAAACGAAAAAAAACCAAACTGCGACAATTAATACTGTTTGTAACCACTTTTAATGGCAACATATAAAAAGTGAAAATACACAACACATGCATATGCATGAATATGTCTGTGTGTGTGTAGACTTTTCGCCACGCTGTTACAGCATATTGTGTTTGCTTTCTTTTTTTGTTTTACGACTTTTATTATGTATATTGCATTTAATTACAAAGGTGGCAACGTCGAAACAATCGCCAACAGGACGACATTTTGTATTTGTTTTGATTTTGCTTTTGTTTTTGTTTTGATTTCCATTTAGTGGAATTTTGATTTGTTTGCGCTGATAAAGCTCGTGCCCAAAAGCTCTTCACTGTTTATGTTTACACGTCGAAGCTTCTGGTTGATGTGCACAGCTGGGCCATAAACACAAACGCATCTAACTGAAATGAGCTTTTGTGCCATTCACTCTGTATCCTAATTAAAGTTAAATAACTTTAGCATATTTGTTTCTTCAGTTGAGGCTTGTAATAATGGCATTGCATGTCTACTACTTAACAGAACACGCACACATGCATACATCCATGCATACATGCATTCATATGTAAGTGTGTACATGCATATAATGCATAGATTGGCTGTCATAATAGCTCTGCAATTGCAATTGACTGCAATAAATTATAAGCACCGACAACAAAAACAACAACAATGCTTTCAGCATATCTTGTCTCATTCTCTTGTTGTCATCTTCGTCTGTAAATAGCGCATTTGCGCCCTTTATTTATATTTGTCATGTTTTCAAGTGCGCATCCTCGGCTAACTCACACTGCCATTCAACCTGTCTTCCTGATGACTAGTGTTGGATAACAGTGTAAGTTAGGTTAGATTACCCGATGCTGTTTTTGTTGTTGTTGTGACCGGAACAGAGTTTCCTCCGTTTCTGACAATTCGTTTTAGAAATGGGTTTGCTTTCCATGAAGTTTGTTTTTGCTATCTTTATTTTACCATTTCTATTTACTGCCTTATTGTAGATGTCACGTCGAGAGCAGCTGATGGACACACTCACCGAGGAGCTTGCAAATCTTGATGTATTCCATCGACTCGTACGCTACATACCGGCACGTAGCAAGCTGCAGCGGATCGTTGTCGATTTGATGACGAATAACAAGGCGCTGACGCGTCGCCTCAGCGATGCATATGTTGCCCGCATTGCCCAGCCCTCAGAGATCGAAGCACAACCGGACATTGAACAGGTCAAGGACGATGCCGATGGCGATGCCAATGGCGATGGCGATAAGGAGGCCAAGGACAAGGAGCTGAATGATGTTGCCGGTTGCAGCAGTAGTAGCAGCAACCGCATTAGCATCAGCATTAATTACATTGACAATATGACAAAAACAGCAAACAATGCTGCTGCTGCTGCGGCCACAGCTACTGCTGCGGCCACAGCTGCTGACGGCGATGGGACGACGGAGCCAGGGCCACTAGCACCGTCGCTGGACTCGTTGAGCGCCGAGGATGCATTCGCCATTGATTTAGGTCTGCGTTTGGGCAGCTTTCTGTCCGAGGCTGGATGGATGCAGGAGAGCATCGCTGTGCTCTTGTGCCTTAATGAAAGACTGAAGCGTCACTACAAGGATGCGCTGATCTTGCGGGTCGATTGCCTGCAGCGGTACCTATATCTCTATATATATATATATATATATATATGTACATATCAATTAATTAATCGAATCAATTTTTACAGTCTACTCTATGCGGAGTCATCACACTGCAATTTCAAGCTGGCACAGCAAACCTTTGTCGAAATGGTGCAGCTGACTAGCAAGCTGAAGGATATGAATATGGTGCCAAGTCCACTGTTCGCGATGGCCTGTACACAAATCTCGTCCATGTATTTCGCACGCAACGAATACAACAACAGTCACATGTGGAGTGTGCAAGCCATGCACCACCTAGATAAATCGGCGTCCCCACGGTACGCACAATTCCAACTCACATCCCAAAAGAAACACATGTTAACTAATAATTGTAATCTCGCAGCATTGCCATCGATGTGCTACGCCAAGCGGCCAAGGCCTGTGTGGTCAAACGGGACTTTTGCCGAGCCAATCTGCTCATCTGTCAGGCGGTCCGTCGTGCCCAGTAAGTGACTCAAAACTCAAAATCAATTAGGTCATGCTCCATCTCTATTTATATTCATTGTTGCCATTTCACTCGGTTTCGCAGCGAGCACTTTGGGGTAAAACATCAGAAGTATGGCGATGCTGTGCTGGATTATGGTTTCTTTCTGCTGAATGTGGACTTGGTATTCCAATCCGTTAAGGTGTACAAGGAGGCGTTGGAGGTGCGTCGCGGCATCTTTGGCAACATGAACTTCCATGTGGCGATCGCCCACGAGGATCTATCGTATGCATACTATGTGCATGAGTATAGCACCGGTGACTTTAGTTACGCCCAGGGTCATGTCGATAAGGCTGTTAATATCATGAAGAATCTCGTGCCCAGTAATCATTTAATGCTCGCCTCGGCGAAACGTGTGAAGGCGCTACTGCTAGAGGAGATAGCACTCGATAAGATAGCCGATGGCATGGGTGAAGAGGATCTGCTGCTGCAATCCGAGCAGCTGCACATTTTCGCACTCCAACTGTCGCTGGAGGTGTTCGGCGAGATGAATGTGCAGACGGCCAAACACTATGGCAATCTGGGCCGGCTTTATCAGACAATGAATCGTTTTGAGGAGGCGGAGAGTATGCATCAAAAGGCCATCAAGATTAAAACCGATCTACTCGGTCCCCATGACTATGAGGTCGGCCTTTCCATTGGGCATCTCGCCTCGCTCTACAACTATCAGATGAAAAAGTTTCGCCAGGCCGAGGATCTATATCTGCGCAGCATTGACATAAGTGAGCCAAATGTCTAAATTTTTTAAAATTTAATTTAAAAAACAGTGTGTATTTTAACTTAATTGAGTTTATTTATTTCTTGTTTGTTAACTCTGCATACTGTTCGAAGCCTAATTTCTAAACTCTTCTCCCTTTCTCAGGCTTGCAATTGTTTGGACGCACTTACTCCGGGCTGGAGTATGATTATCTGGGACTGTGTCATGTCTATGAGACATTACATGATTTCGAGAAATATTTGCGATATGCTAACACTCTGGAGAACTGGCAGCAGCTGCGTGTCCTAAATGCAACAAATAATGTAAAAGCATTGCACTTAAATGTCAGCATACAAGTTATATATATCATTTCATTTGCTGCGTTTTCTGCGTTCGTTACAGAAGTCCAGCTATCCGCCAATTGAGGAGAGTTATTCCATTGATCAGGTGAAGGAAGAGTTTTTCAGCATGAGTGGGAGGCGTGTCCTGGAGCCGCCCGATTCCAGCAAGAATTGAGAGAGGATCCAGCAAGGGATACATACCAGCTTCATTGTGATGTTGAGCTAATTGCATTTCCATGTGGATCTTGATTATAATCTCGATTTGAAGAACAAGAAGAGGAATAAGAAGAAGAACAACAAACAACAAAAACATGCAAAAAGGAAAGAAATATTCTAAATTTACTTTTGGTACCGTTTTGTATTCGAAAACCAACTCAGGCAAACTGTGGAATAGCCTTGAAATGTGAGATGATACCATTTAATTTTGACTCACACAAACAAAACACCTCGTTAATTGGATTGTATACAATAATATTTTGTTCATCCAACAATCGTTCATAATTTAATTCTAAAATACGAATACACAATGTGATTGCTTAACGTAAATATTGATAACTGATAATCAATTTGTATAGAAAAACAATTGCAGAAGCAAAACTTTGTAGCACAATTTAAATTAATGTTGAATGCTACGCGTACATAATAATAAAAGGAATATGTATAAACAGAATAAACGAATCAATAGTTAGGCATAATATATAGACTTAGCTCCGATGATCATCGGATCTTTCGATTATTAAACTATGTACATGTTGTACATAAGTAGTATTCTTCCTGAATCATCAAATTAAAACTTAAAAATTCCCTCCTCAATGTTCCCCCGTCCCCTATATTGTGGTGTAAAAACTAGACATATATATATATATATAGAGCGCAGTGCGTCTTGTAAGCCAACTGGAATGATTGTTCTCTCGATTTCCAGTTGACATTTCTTAATCTAAATCTGTAGTGTCCGAAACAGGAGTAAGATTCCACCCAACTGATTCGTCAAACCGTGTGTGTAACATGGCCTATGCATAAGCGATACTACATACATAGTCTATAAAATACAATTAATGATATCTCTGCATTATATATGTATATATATATATATAATATATATATATATATATATATATATATATATATATATATATATATATATATATATATATGTATAATTAATGACTTATTGTAGCCTACACCATTTTGGCATTGGCATCACCACGAATGCCATACCCAACAAAAACAAAAGAAATTTCAAAATAAAATGCAAAACAACAGTTTTAGAAAATACATTCATTTTTATATATTTATTTAATTTGGGACTCGACTTTTTATGACTCGACTCGATATGTATTTTGAAGCCCTGCAAGAATATGACCGCAATAGAAAATGTAACCAATGCTCCTATTGACGTTCTAGAATTTCCAAGTCATAATAGTAATATTTGAGGCAACACCAAATTGTTCTATTTACATAAATGTGTAGATGTATACAATTGTAATTTGTTCACATATTTATACATAAACCACGTTGACAAAAGCATAAATTGTCTTCTTTTTTATTAAACTTTTTTCTGTTTTTTTTTTGTTTATCTTAACTTCAAATAAGGGGTTACAAGCTTGTTGAGAATTCGACCCGCATCCGCAGCCGAGAGAGTTTCGTTGGCGCTTTGTTTTTTTACGCTTTTTTATTATACATATACTTTTCAATGTGTGTAATTGTGTACATACATATAAATAATTGGCTGTCATAATAGCTCTGCAATTGCAATTGACTGCAATAAATTATAAGCACCGACAACAAAAACAACAACAATGCTTTCAGCATATCTTGTCTCATTCTCTTGTTGTCATCTTCGTCTGTAAATAGCGCATTTGCGCCCTTTATTTATTTTTGTCATGTTTTCAAGTGCGCATCCTCGGCTAACTCACGCAGCCATTCAACCTGTCTTCCTGATGACTAGTGTTGGATAACAGTGTAAGTTAGGTTAGATTACCCGAAGCTGTTGTTGTTGTTATTGTTGTGCCTAGAACAGAGTTTTTAGAAATTGGTTTGCTTTCCATGGAGCAGTAAAAATGTAAATCTCTTGTTGCTATCCTCACCTTACCCTATCGCGCATAACAAGGACATTTATTTGGATTTACGTCTGTCCGAAGCTCGATGGATGCAGCAGAGCATGTGCTGTCCTCGTGCCTCTTAACGAAAACGCAAAATTTGGTTCGTCCTGAAAGTATACAGTGTTTTTTGTAATCTGTTAGAAAATTGCTTGTCTGTGATTAGTCATCCCAGAAGTATGTTTTATGTTTTGGAATGTATGCCTCGGCATATGAGAAATGCTTATTTAAATTGGCTAAGGCCAACGACATAGATAAAACTATTCAATGCCATCACCTTTCATTCCTGTGTGATTCTGCCGCAAGAAAAGACTATATTCCTGTGCCATAACTATTTGAAATTTTACGCCGATTTCAATAAGAAACTTTTTTATACCCTTGATTAAATTGCTGTTCATTTAAAAATTAATGTTCCAATCTCAACCATTTAAAGCAAACAATATAAAAAAAAACAGTTAGACCCCTGGTCCCATAATACTCCAGCTAAACACCGCTTTTATAGTTTTATATTATGGGTCTTTAGCGATGATAACAATCGCTTGACTTCACCTGCCTTATGCCATACTTATTATTGTTGTCTTTTTTGAATGCTTGTCTTTTTTACGTTGTCGTTTGACACTTTCGGTCAAAGTAGTTAAAGACGATTTTTATTATTTTTCACTTTTCCTTGCCGGTCGGCGGCGGCAGCAGCTGCATTGTAAAAGTTGTTTTCACTTGGGCGACAAAGAAGCAGAAGAAGAAAAGGTTGACGTTAGCGTCGCCGTTGATGTCAACGTCAACGCCGCAGCGGCCGATCAAGCATTTGTCAATTGCAATGCAGGCCGCCCACTCCCCATGAACACACTCGCACACGCACACGACACACACACACACACACACACACACACACACACACACACACACACACACACACACACACACACACGCATACAAATGCAAAAGCTACCGAAAAACATGCAGCACTTGATGCTGCCATTGCTGTTGCTCTTGTTAAGGCTGTGCTGCTGCTGCTATTGAAGCGCAGCTTTTGCTTTTGACACATTTTCGGTCGTCGTCAACTGTCGTTGTTGACCAGTGCTGCCAGAATTTGAAAGGCAAAATATCGATTAGAACTAGCTATAAAAAAAAAAGTTAAAACCATTATAGTACAAAATATGTGGGTATGCCTTCAATGAAAGTTAATAATTATAAACTCTTGTGCTTTTACCAAATAAAATGTATTTACTTGTTTTGTCTGGCTAACAGCAGTTTGCAATATTATGCTGGTATTTTAACAACTGTGCTATGACTAGCTTTTAAAAAGCCAGCATGGCAACACCGGCTATGTCTCAGTCGTCTGCGGCTTGGAACTTGGGCTTCGGCTGATCAACAACCACTTCGGTTGAGCGTCGCTTGGCGGCTTCATCGATCAGTTGTTGTCTTTGCGCGGCAGCGAACGGTTTGCGTTTAATTTCGGCGAGCTTTTTGCGGAGCGCGCACGCGTCTCATGCTTTAACCGACTTTTTCATCGTTGTCGTACTTTTTGTTTATTTCGGGGTTTTTTTTTGGTTTGTTTGTTTTTTGTTTAAAAGTGAAACTGACCGACTAACAGTGGCTGCTTTGAAAACGTAATGGCAAAAAAAAAAATATATAAATAATTAAAAAATATTTATGCATAAATTGCGACTAATTCTTGTTGTTGTTCTTCTGCTTGCTGTTGTTGCTGGCAATGGAGGCCAAGTGGCTTAAGTAAAAGCAAATCTACAGTGGACCCGATTGCAAGGTCTAAAGATATAGATAAAGATATGTTTGTATCTTAACAAAAGTGTTGCAACGCTTGGCCAAGTTTCACCCAAAAGCGCTTGTGAAACTAGCGCACACACACACACACACACACACTGAAACATACGAGGCAGCAAATAATAAGGAGAGACAATCGTCTGGGAATGGGTATGGGAATGCCACAAGCTGCATTTGTCATCTCACTTGCGAGACACCAACGCCAACACCAACAAAAACTACAACAACAACAATGGCAACAAGAGTAACAACATCATCATTATGGTTCATCGTTATTTATCTCGATCTGCACAACCAGTTGAGTTCAGCTCGCGTCTCACGAATCTCGCACATCATCATCATCATTCTCAGTTTCCCAATCTGAGTACCCAACTCCCAACTCCTGATTCCCATTCCCATTCCCATTCCCATGATTAGCGAGTTACTGCGAAGTGCTGCCCAACTGATAGTTAAAGCACCCTACCTCAACAGCATCAAGGTAAAAACGATCTTGGAAAAACAGAGTAAGCCTATTGCGATTTAGCCTCATTCGTCAAAATGTGATTTGTTTGACGTGGACAGTCAGTTGTGAGTCTTAAATCAACGTTTTTTCATATTTAAATGCTAGAAAAAAACCAATTGCCACAAAATCAATCATTGCATAACGAGTACTAAAAATGAGTACTAGTAACAAGTAATAAAAAAAATAAATAACTTGTCGAATCGATTGTTTGTATTTGGTTCCATATAAGCGAAAACCAGTGAGATATAACCTTGTGCAGCAGCGAGTGCTAACAACGAGTGCTAACAACGAGTACATGTTGCTGGCAACAGCGAGTGCTCTGCTTTGCAAGTGGATCAGTTTAAGGTTAAGCGAGTAGATCAAATTAATGCATAAAGCTTAGCCCCATGGAGTGTAGCGTGTTCATCTTTCGTGTATGGACCACAACAAACAGTTTATATGCACTTTGGCTAGACATATTCACATGCAACAACAACATCCAACAACAACAACAATACTGAGTAGAGCGTTGATTTTTTGTAGCCAATGCTCATTAGTTGTAGGTAAAGTCTAGAAATATATTTAGGCACGCAGCGCAACGCGAACATCATCATCATCATCATCACGATCATCTCGATCTCGATCTCCATCTCCATCTCCATCTCGTGCTCCCATCCTCCACCCATCGAGCTGAGTGAGCATCATTTTAATCGCTGGTTCGTGCTGTCTCGGAATATGTGTGCTTGTGTGTGTGTGTGTGTGTGTGTGTGTGTGTGTTTGTTTATTTGTTGTATTACTAAATGAAATATCAAAACTGGAGCAAATTAACCAAGATTAAAGCCCACAATTAAGCGTGCGCCCAATGTGAAAGTTAAAACCGCGAACTTGCAAACCAGTTGTCAGTGTATTGCTGTATCGCTGTTGTTGTTGCTGTTGACGCATCTGCAGCGAGCCATTGGACAGCCACCACTTTTACTACTGCAGCGACTGGCAACGACAACAACAACAACAACAAGAATGGCAACTTGAACAACTACTTTAGCGGGTCAGCAGCGAAGCAGCGTCAAATGAATTTCGCTCCATGGTCGAGTGTTATTCAGCTTTTGCTTATTTTTTACTCATACCTCATGCTTCACTGACCTATGCCAAGATAGCGTGATCTTTTTTTAGCCTCTTCGTTTTTCTGCCCTTTTTTTTCTTCATTTTTATATATTTTTTTTGGCTCGTGGCTTATGCAAAGTTTTGTACTTTTTAGCCCAAAATGCGAGCCAAAAAGAAAACCTACAAAACTAAAAAAATTAGCCAAGTTCAAGTTGACCAAATTGGGGTATTTTCTGTTTCACTTTTATTTTATTTGTAGCCATAAAAAAAAGAGCTGGAAATGACCACGGTGAGGTGCAAAATGTGATTGCAAGCGATACTAGATGACTTTTAGAAAGATTTGTGAACGTTGCCAAGTCAGAAGTTTCCGTCCATAAATTAAAGGAGTATTTTTTGTATCTTTTATTTCAATTACAAAACCAGAATGCTATTACAAACATTTATTGATATTCCTTAGAAAATCTCATATACTTCTCCCTACAGCCAATTATAGGGTATCTTTCAGTACAAACACTTCAGCTATTGCATTCAAATTTGTTTCGTTTTCAGCTGATGATATCGCTCCGAATCTTTAAGACTCTTTGATCTCATTCGCTTCCTCTCCCATCGCAATTTGCATGGAGATGTGTTTTCACTTTCAGTATTTTTAAATTGGCTTAGTTTTAGATGGCTGTTTTTTGGGGTTTTGGGTTTTGGGTTAGGCTCTATTGTGCTTTGGCCATTTCCTGATGTTGCTGTTGTTTAAACGGAAGAGTGATTCACATAGATCTCATAGTTCTGAGGACAGGCAGCACAGTGAAAAGCACTCAGCTATGAACCGCATTTGTTGTGGTTGTTGTTACATTGTTTGCATTGTTGCTTTCGGGCTTAATGTGGCTTCAAATGAGATTTTGTGCAATTAATTATGATGTCGAGAGATCGTGACCTGGTTATATTCGGTCACCTGAGTCGTATCAGTTGGAAAGTGCATCCGGCTAATTGGATAAAGTCAGAAATGTTGATACAATTTAATTAGATTCGATTAGGTTCCTGATATACAATTGAATTAGATTAGATTTGGTTGGCTTTGACTACAGCTTGCTCTCTTTCACTTTCTATGATAAAAAAAAGGGTCTACAATAATAAAAACAACTAATCTAATTTTTTAGAGACGGCTCCACGGCTGGCTGGGCGCGGTGCAAAATTATTCCCCTTCTAATCTAACCTCTTTCTGTTTGCTTTTAGAGAAAGATAAGTTCAAGATTATATTGTCATTAAACTAAAGAATGTATTTATATACATATAACATACACACATAGTGCTAGATGCAGGCTTTTACAAGAAAGTGGGCATTTCAAAAACACATTAAGATAAATCTTATTTTATATAGTATTTGATTTCGTGTTACTTTTATAACGACTATAAGGAAATGCGCCGATTTTGGCAACTGTATATAATCACTGTAACTATATTATATACAATAATAATAATATGAATAATATATTTGAAAATAAATTAGAAGAATTCAAGTTAAGAAATCTCATGCATAAGATGCCGTCGTCTTGCTACTCTATCTCCCTCTTGCTCTCTCTCTCTCTCTGCAATTACGTAA
Organism: Drosophila macrothrix; assembly: GCA_035042055.1. Classification (NCBI taxonomy): domain Eukaryota; kingdom Metazoa; phylum Arthropoda; class Insecta; order Diptera; family Drosophilidae; genus Drosophila; species Drosophila macrothrix. The sequence continues at coordinate 19,380,808 of JAWNLX010000587.1, read as the reverse complement.
AACTTATTTAAGCCACATTTTACTACTTTTAGCCATAGTCAACTAACCCTTGTGGTCTTTAAGATGTCAAGTGTTGAATAACTGAGTTCGTTTTACCAACGCACAACAAGTGGCACCACTGTGTGTGTGTGTATGTGTGTGTGTGTGTGTGTGTGTGGGTGATTTCACAGCTTTTGTATATGTGTGTGTGTGTGTGAGTGTGTGTGGGAACAAGTTTATGTATTGCTAAATCTGTCAACAGCTTTGTGGATGTTGCATGTTGGTTCACAATTTCAATTGAAATCGCTCAAAAATCACCCAAAATCAACAACGACAACAACGAAAACAACGACAACATCGACAACAACACCAACATCGACAACAACTGTAACACTGGCGAGTACTTTCACTTTGAGTGTGCCATTGTGAGAGTTCCCGGAGAGTCACTTGGCCATTGTCCACTGCTTGCGTAAAGCTTCGTGTTTCGAACCTTGGCTAAAATCCACGAACAAATCATAAAACGTAAACAATACAATATTTCACGTTTAATGCATGCATATATAACCATATATATATATATATATATATATATATAGCCATATATGTTCACATATGTTGTACATATATTGAGCAGTATGCATAATATTCAGTTTTTCTTTCTCGGGGACAAACGCACACAATAAAACACATATTTTGTGATTAGCATGTTTGTTGTTCGTGCGTGTGGACAATTCATATTATTATAATTTGTTTTTCATTTTTTTCTTTTTATTTTTGTGTCATTTACTCCATCCACTATTTCTTGTTCTTCAGTTTTACCCCCACGCTCCGCTCTCACTGGACAAGTGTGAAGTGTTTATTAGCTGGAATTGACAACTGTTTCACAATTCACCGGATGGCATATATATATATACAAAGATACATCCATATAAAGGGCTAGTAGTCGGACAGGGTGCTGCGAAAGATAAAGTTACCAATAAAGAGAGAGAGAGAGAGAGAGAAGGATGCTATAACCATAAAGATTATTTAACGGCACAGCTCCTCCATCAATTCCAGATCTCTCTTGGTATGCATTTAAAAGCTTCTCTCCAACAAGTCATTCAGTCACGAACTTCAGACTATAAGCCATTATTAGCTTTTTGGAATACAATTAAAGTAGGAGTCAAGCGCATAATCATGGCCATAGAATCAATCGGTGCTTCGGATCAGATTATCGTCGAGTCAAGGTCAAGAAGGCGTGCTCTAGAATGAAACTTATTGTTCGCGGTTCTCTTCTTTTTTTTTTGTCTTTTCATTCACTACAGATACATAATGTAAAGCTCTAAACTGGTTCTGCAGTTCAAATCGAAGTCAAATTTAATGCAAACTGACTGTGTTCTCATATTGGCTGATTTCTGTAGAGCCAAGAATTTTAAGTTTCCAGTTTGTGGTCGAGGAACACGGTTCTTATGTACACATTTATTTTATAAAATCTTAGTTTCCATACGTTCTTGAATATTAATAAATAAATAAGACAAGTGTCGAAAAAATTTACTAAATTGATCACAAGACTAGAAATAAGAAAGAAAATGGTTCCAAAGTTCCAAGAAATCTACTTTAAATAGTGCAAAAACTCATAGGCATCCTATGGATACCAATTTGTCTTTGTCAAAGTTCAAGTTTGTCTGCTTTATTATGCTCAATTAAAAATAAATTGCGTATACGTCCCGTATTCAAAATCGTTCCTTTGCCAACTGAACTGCAATAGCACGCAGTAGCCATGACAATCACAAAATGAAACAAGGACAATCGACAACTGGATAAAAGGTGATAGGTGGTTGGCTAGAATGGCGAAGGAGGCGCACAAGGAAATGGTGGGAAACAGGCAACTAGTTCGGCCAACGCCACATCGCAGTTTTTCGGAGCACGTGAACTCAGCAATCATGTTGCGAGGTGGAAACTAGAAAACTATACCTCTACCTGTGACTACACTCAACAAAAAATGCAGAAAACTTTAGTGAATCAAATCAAATAGTGAAATTCTGGTCTTAAATACTTTTCCTCTAATTCCGAGAATTCCTTATGTAATGGAGTACATGAAGTAAGAAGTTTTGATCTTATTTTCAGTAATCAAGTACGTAAGTCTTGGGTATTTATCAGATTCTTAGATATAGAAATGCTTTGCACCTAATTAAATAAGTTTTGGGTCTTTTTGTGTAAGACTCACCGATTGTAGGGTTATGAATATGGAACAAAATGCGTTTTTCTTCGAGTGCACGCTTAGGATTGGACAGGCATGTGCTTACCAGGTGCTGGGAACGGTCACTGGCCCTGGGCCTCGGGCTCTGTGAAAACATTCAGCTGTTTGGACGGGCCTTCACAACTTTGCTCATGTGAAATGGGAAATAAATAAAACATTCGATTCTTGACCCGAACTTTGCGGCAGGACCTCGTTATGGCATTGCCAACTGTCAGTAGTCGATTGGTCGCAGCCGCCACAGAGACAGCAACAACAGCAATTGCAAAAAAAAAAACAAAGCAGACAAAAAAAAAGCATTAAAATTCAAACGACTCAAATCGAATTCCAATTTGGCGCAGGTAACCAACCCGGAAGTGGAGAGTCGAGAAATCGCCGCCAGCAATTGCGAGTTATGCCGCTGGCATAGCAGTACAGTTCCAATCAGTTTACGGCTATCCCCTAACTGGACATTCAGTCATTTGCCGGGTTTTGCAAAAGCACCAAGAAAATTGAAAAGAAAAAGCAGAGATGCGTTACAATTGCAACATGAAATGGCGACTTCAAATGCTCGTCTCGATGATGTTGTGCGCCCTGGTCGGTTATCTTGGCTCATCCGTGGCAGTGGCAAAGCCGACGTTATCATTCAGCCTGCCCCATGGCCTGCAGGGATTCCCCTCATTCCAATCGTTCACGCAGCAGATCATCGAACAGCGCAGCTTGCGTCAAATGAAAACCTACAGGTGAGTTACACCTGCATTCCCCAGAATGCCTGAGAAATCGGTTCCGATTGGTTTTAACTTATTTTTCCAATAATAAACTATTGAAGAAACCAGCTTTCTCTCAAATACCCCCTTAGCTTTTAAATGTTAATAAAGTTAATTGGAAAATGCACTCGTCTGGGTGGAAATTGAAGAAGTTTGAGTTTCACTTTTGTCCGAGTGTCTTGCAAATTTATAGTAAATAGTATAACTGAAAAATGCTCTCGTTGCATTGAAAGCATAATTAACTTGTACAAAGTACTTGAACTGCCAATTTTATTATGCCAGGTAGTTAAATATTAAACTGACAGCTATTTAACAAGAGGATCAACTGACAATGCAGTCTGGCATATGTATTTGTCTGGACGTGCACTGCACACATTGCGCTCATAGGCAACAAAAGTAAAAATCATAAAATAAAAACAATTTTAATCAGTTTTAGTAATCAGCTGGCGTTCAGGCCATTGGACACAGTTGACAGTAGTTTCACTCAGTTCGATTCACAGCCATTGCCATGATCGTCACGTCTCATCCCATAATTGTAATGCCTGTCGGCTGGCCATGTGCCCAAATACGTTCCCACTAAGCCTCCCTTTCATCTTTTATTTTTGTTTTTATTATTTTATTTTCGTTTTGCAGCGGGAAGCGAGTTAGTAACGATTCGCTTATTATGATATACTATCACGATCTGACCATAGCCGTCACGGAACTGGGCCCACAAAAGCTGTTGCTCGGCTGCGAACTGATTGAAATCTAGTGAGTATCGCACAACAGCAGCGAGTCAAAAACAAAGGCACTCGTTACATTTGTCTCGTTACAGCAACGATAAGGAAGGCAAGATGCTGCTCAGTGGCCTCGCCAAGTACAATCGACCGCTGGAGATCAGTTTTGATGAGATGCTCAAGCTGATGGATCAATGCGAGCATGTAGACAAGCTCAGCTATGCCAGCAAAATCAAGTTCAGGTCCACCGACGAAGGCTCCGAGCGTAGCAGCAGCAGCAGCAGCAGTAGCAGCAGCAGCAATAAAAACGAGTCTGGCGTCAAAGGAACGAGCAATGGTGGTGATGCCGCCGACAGCATGGCTAATCAGGACGGTGTCTCACTGAAGCTCGCAGCGAATATATTTCCCCGCAGTCCCTTTTCGCTGCTCAGTGGCATTATACCAGGTAAGATCATTGGCTTGCGTTTCTAGTTGGCCAACCTGTTGAATACTCGTTGGTTTGCTAGGCTGCTATGCCTGCATTCCTACTCGTTAGTTGGTTGGCGAGTATGATTCAAGATTGACTAACTCGCCGATTTACTCACTCGCTGAATTCGTCAGCTCGTTGGTTTGCCAAGTCGCTAATATACATTGTTCCCATTCATTTTTAACGCATGCTTTTCTATTTGTTTTTTTTTTTTTATATAGGCACCAAGTGGTGCGGCACTGGCGATATTGCTGAGACGTACAGGGATTTGGGCAGCGAGATGGCCATGGATCGCTGCTGTCGCCAGCACGATCTGTGTCCCGTTAAGATACGCGCCTATCAGCAAAAATACGAGCTTATGAACGACTCGCTGTACACCAAGTAACTAGTCGCGAACGAGTAGCAAATGAATGCCAAATTAATTGTTGACCCTTTTTTTGAATTATAGATCACACTGCATCTGCGATGATATGTTGTTCTCGTGCCTGAAAATGACAAACACATCGGCCTCCCAGTTGATGGGCTCGATATATTTTAATCTGGTGCAGGTGCCCTGTCTGGATGGCCGTACCAATCAATACAAGTTCCGTGCGGCCAAGGAGGGCTTCTAAGCCCCAGCACCATTTGAAATATGTATTTGTTTTTATATTCGTTATAAGTTTAATGCGTTTGGGGCTTGTACATAGCTATAAAAGTTGGGGCGCTACTTCAATTATTTATTGAACTAATTAGGTATACAAAATGCGGATGCAAATACGAATATACAGAGACGGACAGACAGTATAACTGTTCTAGTTACAGATAAATATCAAACGCCCATCTTTTTATTAAAATATATATAAATATATATGTTAAGATTACATAGTGTAGTAGTAGGCGTTATATTGAAAATCGATCAAATCGTAAACGTTAATCGTTATTGTTTGTCTTTATTGTTTATATAGCTGAAACAATGGCTAAACAAGAAAAAAGCAATTTTCTGGCTTCATTGACTATAAGTTTTTTTTTGTTCAACTTTATACTTTGTTTATCTCATCTCGACTTAAATCTAGAACATCTAGAACATAACAAAAACACAAAAAAAAAGAAAAAAAAAAGATTTTATGCAATTATTTTCTTGACTTGATCGAGATTTAATTTTGAACTCCACGTAGAGTTTAAGCTTCCGTTAAATCTTTTTGTTTTTGTTCTGTTTTTGTTTGTGGTTTGGATATATGAAGGTACTTGGAAGGGTTTTTGTTTGTTGGATATTTGCACAAGTTGCACTGGTTGATTAGAAAATGCTGGCCACATTGGGTCCCGGCTGCGAATTGGTTGGTGTCGGCTGCGTGGGACGATCAATGTCCTGATAGCTGCGCTGCTGGGTGGTTGGGAATACGGAAACACCCTGCAGACTGCCGCCACGTGTGTTAAACTCCCGATATAGTAGAGCAACGCTCACAGGACGCAGCACCAAATTGATGATACTAAACGCAATGGCCCAGCCATCTACAGAAAAAATAAAAATAAATAAATAAATATTTATATATATATATATACATATACATAAATATAAACGATTTGGATTTCTGTAATGAATTGCTTAATCTATGGGATTAAAGCAATAGCGAAATGCAAGCGCGAATTTTACTTACTCATAAAATCGAAACTATTGATAATGCTGACTATATCGAAGAAGATGCTAGATGTATTGATCACAAGCGCCTGAAATCACAGAAGGATAAATAATGATAATGATGTTTATGATTATGTTGAATGTTGCAATACAGTGCTCACTGGTAAGTAATGAACGCTTTGTGGTTGCAGTCGAGATTCGAACTCAAATTTTGTAATTATACTAAACATATTTCTGTGTGAAAAAACAAAGAACAATTTACTAATTATATTTTACATGTAATTTTGTATGGCTTTCAGATGCAGATACAAAGTAACTCAATTTGATGAAGCTAAGTCTACATTTAAATTAGCTGACTCTAGCATTAATATTGTGGGAATTATATCTAGGCATTATATATCGATTAATGCGTCCTTGGTCTTATTTGAGTTGCCAATTTCTCTCTCTCGAGCTCTTTATTGCCAAGCAATTATTGCAATCTTTAAGATGTGCTCATAGGCCAGTCACTAGCCGGGTAGTTTTCGTGCAGACTTGCATAAGAAACTTCACAGTTCATAGGACAAAGGTCATTCAAGGCGGCGTCCAGACAAATCAATTGTATTGACCTTGAACGCTTGAACTTTAGCAACAACAAACACGCACACACACAAGCACACCAGCATATACACACCTGCTCACACACACACACACTCCAATTAGCTAGACACACCTTGCAATTTCTTGAAGACGAATTTTACACTCAAATTATGTGAAATAGAGCAATTTTTTTGTAATTTTTTGAGTGCTTTCGCGCTTCATAATTTACAATGTAGATCAACTTAAATAAGTGACCATTAATCTCGAACTATCCAATTTAAATAAAATCTGTAAATTATACAAATTTGACATTGCCCAAGAATATAAATCGAATTTGAGTACCTCATTGTTCCACTCTTAAGAATTTTAAAACTTTTGAAAATGATTTCCCAATTGATTCCTAAATAAATGTCAAGAGAAATTTCAAGCAGCAATATTTAAGTATTAAAATTTAATCGGAAGTTATAAATATTTGAATTAACAACCATGCAAATTAAAATTTAAATATTCGCAAACGGCCTTGCCAGATTATCGATGACGTGGCGTTGCCACTAAATTTAAATATTTATATACCCTGCAGCCATTAAATATGGCTAAAAATGGTACAATGAAATTGTGTTAAAGTCTGTAACAGGCAGAAGGAAGCATCTCCGATCCCATAAGGCGTAGACATTATAGATCAGAATTAACAGGCTGAGGCGATCTAGTCATATTCGTGTCTATGAATGCACCGATCTCAGATACTATAAGAGCTAGAGACTGCCAATTTGGATTATAAGTTCTCGAATATCATGCGCAGATCAAGTTTATTCAATTTTATCGATAACTTTCCCCGTTTCGCGAATATCATTACAAAATCGATTTCCGATAGCCCTACAAATATTAGATATATATGTTTCTAATCGCGTATATATACTTTCACAGGCTATTACTCGTCTGTAATAATTTAATAAAAATCGGTTCAGAACTCAGTAGAAAATCGCATATATTCAAATTCACCAAGTCACACAGCAGCCTTTTCTATATGCATTCTAACTTTTTAGCATTCACTTGACTAGAGGTCTGAGAAAAATGAAAACAATGGCCTTTGGCACTTTGGGAGCACAGCGTTAATTCCCTGGAATAAAAACAACTTTTTCGATTTACTGCTTATATACAATTAAATTCATTAACAGTTATTCAGTGTACATGAAAATAGACAGCTTGACGGCATTTTGTTGGTGTGGGGGTTACGGATTGACCTGCGGTTCATAGTACACTATAAAAATCTATTCGGAGTAGTTAATAAGTAATGCTTGTGTTGGTGTTATTTTTCTTTTGGGTCAACGCTTGGCTTTGCATAGTTGAGTTGATTAAATGGCGTTGCTAATGGGGTCCTGCCAGGCAAAAGGGAAACACACAAAAGAACTGCTCACACACGACTTGGAGCCAACTACCCTCCAAAAAGCAGGCTGGAAGGGGTTGGTTTGTTGCCTTTTCATGTGACTGACCGCTCAAAACCATCAAAAAATGACATAGTATACATATTTGATACCCTGTACCCCATATGAAAAGAGGGTGTCATGATATTGAACAAATGCAAGAGGTATAACTTTCAGCAATCTGAACCAAACGAATTTTCAATTGAAGAAAATATACTCCATGATAGAAGGACAAGTCTTCGCCAGCAAAGACCTAAGTTTTCAAAGTTTCACCAGATTTGCCAAAATGCATAGGCATACATCGGATATGTCATCAAATCATCATCAAAATGTAGTTTTACTTTCTAATTTCCCATTCTTTCGGTTTCGCAGCTGGGTACAGAGTATTCCCCAGTCCAGCACTCTTTATTTCTCTGTATATATATCAAGAACACTCCATTTTTTTCTTGATATATAATTCAGGTTTGAAGTGGATGGGGCGGGGCACCACGCGGTGGGGCGGCTGGCGTGGTGTGGCGCATCGCGTGCGTTATGAGGTCCTGCCTAAGGTCTGGAATTACGATTGAAGCCATCAGCCTCTACAGTGCAGGGCGAGAGAGGAGGGTTATTCCCCCGTGCTGGTGCTAGTTTCTTTTTCGGTTAATGTCAAAGTTCAAATTAGATTCTTGCTCACATTCAGAGCCAATGGCTATAACTCAGTTAAGGCACGAAAAGCCGTTAACTCTTCCAGTTAAGCGATATGCATCTAGCGGTAACTAAACATATATACATATATACATATATATATATATATATATATATACACTTCATATATGTATGTGTGTATGCCTTATATGAGGTATTACGAGTTGTGTTTTGGGCTGACCAAATGAGTCCATAATTCGCATGCCTTCACGTATTTTTTTCTCTTCTTTTTGGCCAAACAAATGCGGCTTGTAAACGCAGAGGTCGGCAATCGAACAATACATTTCTAATAAATAGTCCTGTAAATATATAATTTTACATTTCAATTTGTTTTAAATTTACTTATTAAATATTTACTCCGTAAAACTTTTTTCAGTTTTTTTTTATTTATAAATTTTTCCTTTTTTTTAATGTACCATTTCTATTTCGAAAGGAAATCAGTTAAAATTATATATTTATAGCTTCATTGATTGCTTGCTCGTTTTCTAAATACTTATTATGACGATCAAATTGCACATTTTGCGATTATTGATTAGGTGTACTCAAATCCATTACTAAAAGCTTTACAGAAATATACAGAAAAACTGAGAAAACTCCATTTAATATTATATTATTTACATTACGCTTGCCGCCCAAGACAAAATCCAATTTGGGGCAGCAGTTCAAGTCTGAGAAGTTCGTCAGTATTTGTTTTTTAACGCCATCTGATATTCACAATTTCACACATAAATACAACCTTTATTCTTTATTAAACAACTGCAAAACGGCAGTGCAACAAATGGTCTCAGTCTTAGGCAGTGGTTATGCAAGGAAAACTCATCAAATTTTCATTCGCAGTAGCGATGATGATATCAGCAAATATGTATGTTGAAGAAAAAGGGGAAAGCCATTTGTGGGAGTAGATCATAACATTAATAAGATGACACCTCTCCCGTCCACCATCTGATGGATGGCATACAATGTGCAGCAAGGCAGCAAGAATGAGTGAGCACATTTCTTATTTACAGTATGTAGCAACAATGACAGCAACAAATATTCAAACTTATACGGAAAACTAACTCGTCTTCGCATACAAAGACGCAGACACACACGTATGTGTTAATTTAATTCTCTGATATTGACAGCAACTGGTTTTGCTATAACTATATATATATATATATATATATATATATATATATATTTATATGTAGGAAGTAGCAGTAGTAAAGCAGTCATCGTTTCACATAGCCAAAAAAAAAAACAGATTTAAATTAATTGTTTACTGATGATACGAATTAAGGCGCAAATGCTGAGCAGTGCAAAGTTGTGAATATTTTGAGGCCTTATCAGTCAGCGGCTTTCAATGCACGCATTCATTCTTTACGATAACACCCACTTTTTATGACTGTGTGTGTGGATGCGTCAGCATCAATAGCATTTACAGTGAACACTGCCAAACTGGCATACCCTGAGTTTAGAATTGATTTAAATTTGAAATCTAGCACATAGAACAATTAGGATTGTTAGCGAGGTACACTTGGAAAAAATCAACGTTCTGAATATATAGAATTCCTATAATTATATATTAACATTCAATAATTCTTTAATCTTGTACCAAATACATTTTAAGCCCATTTTCTGTATTTGCAATTTGAGGATGCCATAAATTCTGTTCTTGGTATTTCAATTGAGTTCACAATTCTCTATTATATTTATCTGAGTGTAGAAGCGACTCTTGAATCTTCAACAATGGGACAACACTGGCAAAGCGAGCAAGAAAAAGAGAATGAGGGAGAGAGAGAGAGAGAGAGAAGTGGGATAGATTAATATAACTTACTGTTTGCACCGCCTCAATGGAGTCCTTGCTGTGTATCGTCCAGAACAAGGCAATGATAAAGAGGAAGTTGTAGAACTCGTAGGCGCCATGGCCCCAAGACCCCAGCATCGCATTCGATATGAAGAAGAAATGCACAAAGGCAACGACCTGCATGCAAGAAAGAAAGATAGTTCAAGAGAGAGAGAGAGAGAGAGAGAGAGAGAGAGAGATTGGTCGGGGTATGGAAAGTTTCGTTAAGTTGAGTTAAGTTTTGGTGTTGGTTTCGATTTTGTTGAGTAAGCGGCTCAAATGAAGCCCCACAGCGTCGAGGCGACATCGGCAGTGGCTGAAGTTGCAAATTGGCTGCCACAAAAGTCCGGAACATATCGAATGGCTTATTGCGGTTTTTGCAGCAGTCGCTGTCGCTTCATGTGCTAATGAGTAACATTGGGCAACGCGCTACAGCAGCGATGGGGCGCGACGGCGTCGGCGGCGGCTGAGACGCAAGCCGAGCTGCAGTTGAGCGGCGCATTATCTAACACTGTACACGCCGATGCAGCCCAATAAGTGAGTTGGAGTTGCTTTGTTATTGCTGGATGGGGCTTCACACCTGCCCGCTTATTTATATATATATATATATGTACTATTACCTTGACTCGCACAAATGGGGAACCCATGATTTCATTTAAATCAGTCATTTTGTCGCTGCTTCTTCAAATATAGTTGCGCAGCCGCCGACAAACCAAAATTCGGATGAGGAACCTGTTGCCTGGTAGAAAGAAACAAAAAAAAACAACAAAATGTAGTAGCGTCGCTGTCGCTGTCGCCGTCGTCGTTGTCACTACTAACTTTTGCTGCCTTGTTGCCAGCTGTTTTCGTTATTTTTGTGCAAATATTTTGAATTGTTCTACTTTTGAAGCGTGTTGTGTGTGTGTGTGTGTGTATTTTGTGTGCGTGTGTCTGAGTATTTAAGCTTTTCGCTTTAATTGCTGTTCTTGCTATTTTGTCAAATTCTATTTTAATTTTTTCAAAAATTCATTTTCGACTGCGGTTGAACGCACTTTGAAGCACTCACTCACACAAATGCAATTGGCATACAAACAGGCGACACGCAGAATCCGCAAATGCACTTGTTGGTTTTCTACTCATGCACAGATGGCGCTCACAACTATTTATCGTGCGCTGGAATAAATTTATCACGACAGCTGTTGTTTTTTTTTGTCTTTCTTTCTTTCTTTATTTTAGGGCGTAAAGAACAATATAACAGCAACGAGAACAAGTGCACAACACTTAATCAAACAGCAACAAACAACAATTTGAATGAGAAAAAAAATAATTGTGTGTGTGTTTATACGGAGCGGACGCGAACAGCGCACGAGCGTTTTCAATTTGAATCTGACTGCGAACTGTGCATGGGGCAGCGCCAATCGGCCACCAACAATAAAAAAAAAACAGCCCAACCAAAAAGTGGACCCCCAGCGAAGTCGCCGTTGGCGTCGGCGTCAACGTCGCGGTGGCGTAATCTTTAACAGTGCTGTACAGCGTGCTGACCAATCGATATAGCGACGTAATAGTTATTCTGAGCTGTACCAAAAATATCGATACTTCACTTATTGCTTAAAAGCCGTGATTTCGAATCGAACAAAAACTTTAATTAATTAATTCATTTGCTCACCTCTTCGGCCCTTAGAAGATCACTTTATTGTTGACGATTAAGACCAGTTCTTACATAAATTAGTTTTTCTATTTCCATGCACTTGCCGAATTCTTGTGATTTTGGGGTGGTTTGCCGGTAACCGTTGAACCGTTCACAAAATGCACTAATGCTAACACTGAATTAACAGTACGGATTTATTTGTTGGCCTCTCAAAATCAAAAAAAATTGTTTTTTAAATTTCGCGAAGTGTTTTACACCGTTATTTTTGATACAGAGTCATTCACTATCGATAGCTTTTTTTCGATCTGCAACGGATCTAGGGTGGGCCGGTCGATTTTGCGATCAGATACTGAACGTATAAAATAGATGTTATAATTGTGCAAATTACCGACCAATTTTCATTAAGCCCGACTTATATGATGGATATCACTGTGCACTTGAATTTATAATAAGAAGTTAGCTTTATGAGCATCTTTGCATGTTGTTATTTGTAATGGTCGGCAGATAGATCGATAGGCGAGGGATATCGATGGGGGACCATCTTCAGAGAGAAAAAAAAGAAGAGGGCAGGCGCATGCGCTGCAAAGAAAAGAAGAAAAGAAATTCAAATAAATGAATTAATAAATTAATAAATTATGAAGTAATTATATATATAAAAAAAAAAATAATGTAAAATAAATAAATATAAAGCAAAAAAAAAAAGGATAAATAAAATAAAAACATACGAACCGGCGGCAGCAACTATCCATCGCCACCATCGAGGAGGAAATCGCCACGGACAACTGGACTCAGGAACCAGGAAGTCGAAGCCGGGAGACCCGGAGACACCTCGGATTATATAAACACACCTGTGAGTTTGTTCCCGCCCAACTGCCGCAGAGTGAGCCAAATACAGCTGATCGGCCCCAACAAATGCAATAGTGATGCTCATTTTTGTCCCTCAGTGATGTGCACTATTGAAGCCAAATACAAAAAAAAAGAAGAAAAATCATTAATATTTTGTAATCTTTAAATTAAGTAGGTAGATTAAATATATATTATTAAATATATATAAGCGAATTTAGTGTTGGCCAACAAAATGTTAGGGACCACATTGTCACCTGTAACATATGAATTGTAAATTAAATAGTCTAAAAAAAAACATGAGGTGGTAAATGAATGTCATTGGGTGAGATGAGGGTGTAGAAAACCAGCGAGAAGGGAATGTTTGTGAAAGGGAATTTCTCCAGCATATTTAGAGGAGGAATCACTAGGAAGGGAGGGACACGCAGGTTGTACAACATCCACACAGTCAACACGGCAGCGAGCGGACTGGTTTGATGGAAATATTTGTTTTTTTTTTATTTATAAAAGAATACAAATTTTTTTTGTTAACTTGCCGCCCAATATACCGCGGTCGAACTACCCCTGAGCCGATAGCTGGCCGGCTGAGCGATATATTGGTGCTTTCGACAGGCAAGGCATAACAAATGGCGCCCAATCGAAAAAAACTAGGCGGACATAACAAATGTCACCCTGTTTAAAAACAACACCGCGAAGCACATTTGTGACAACAAATGACGCTCGCATGTAAGAAATAAAAAAATGAATAGATAGAAGAAACTCAAATAATCAGGAGATTGTACTTGAAATTCAGAGTATTAACAATATTGCAATTTTCTATATATTGAATAGGTGGCCTTAACCAACAAGTAGGAGGAATGTTTAGTCGGACCGTGGATGAGCATCGTACTATGCTGAGTCCATCGCTGCCACAAACAGTAGTCCTGCCGATTTGGTCAATGAACATCTTTCAAGTGTCAGAAATAGTGAAAGTAAAGCTTAGCTGGTCCGTGAGCCGGGGAAAAGGCCGAGCCACGTTGCCGCTGAAGTGGATCTGAAGCTAAAAAGAAAAATATAATTTGATAATTAGTTTACCGGCCAATTAAAATTTCTTAAAGATAGCATACCTAGAAATGGGTTTACAAAGTACGTCGAGTTTTCGAGTCGCGATCCGTGCATTACCGCTTAGTAATTGTCAACGTTGTCCGACTTTGAGAACGCGCGCAGACAATAGAATTAATTAATATTCCAGAATAGAGAGGAACAATTGTAGGCGAGCTAGAAAGATAAAGGAGTGTTTTAGCGTGTGATATTAAATTATTTTCGTTTCTTGTAGTATGGATTGTTACCTGTAGGTGGCGTCATACGGTGTTACCCTCATCTCACCCATCTTAATGTTTAAATTGTATCTTCGAGAGTGCTGAGTTTGAATTTTGAGTGTTAGTTTTTCGTAATAAATTGATTCCCAGTGATAGCCTAGTTCTCAACATTATTGTTACAATACAATTTTGACTTAGAGATTAGATTAGTCAAATATTTATTATAGGTTACATATAATTGTTTCTTAGTTATTTATTGGTTGTTGATATATTTATTGAATATTTATTTATTTAATACATGTATAGAATTGATCAATGTTTATTGAGTAAGTAGTTATATGTTGCTTATTTAATAATATAATATTTATTTTTCCACTGGAGATTGAGTAGAAGTACAGATAATTATTTTGCGTAGACATATTTATGCATATATACCTATATACATATATTTATGAAAATTGGGGGGTTAAATAATTATATGTTTTTTTTTGTTGAATGTTAAAACATAGTTAAAATTAAGAATTACATGAGCGAAGGGGTATTCAGGCAGTCGAGGAAAGTGCGGCGTAGCGGGGACTTTCAGAGAGATAGAGAGCACGAGAGAATGCGTCCGACTACTCGCGCACAAAGCACCAAACCCACCGAAGAAATGGAGAGTACTTCTCATCCAGTCGGAATGCGTAGCCGAGAAGATGTAGCGGGTACCTCGTCAACAACGCAACAAGCCAGGAGCGAAGTGGAGCTGTCCAGTGAGCTGAAGTCGGCTATTAATGTAGCGATAGCCCAAGCGCACGAGACCTTGAGAGCATCGCTGTCACAGGAAATGAGCGTTTTTAAAGAGACAATAGAGGCCAACATGTTAAGTTTCATGCGGGACATCAACGAAGTGGTCTCATCCCTGAAAGTGGAAAAAGGAAGAAGCGATTCGAGTTCCCAAGAAGCGAGAGAGGCGAGAACTCATCGACCACCTGCACCTACTCACCTTTTCGTGGATAACCGAGCGTTGGAATCCGAGCAACAGAAACAAGCCGAACAACAACAAGTTCCCGTATCGAGCTGGATGCCACAAACGGGTAATGATGGTGGACACTATCGAAGAAATCGCACGAGCATCGGGGATACGAGGCAGGAGAGTAACCACATCCGAAGGTGGGGCCTGATCTTCGACGGAGACCCGAAGGGAATGCCGGTGGCGGAATTCATCTTCCGTTTGGAACATCTCCAGTCGTTGTACCAAGTCCCGTGGTCAGATGTACTGAGGGATTTCCATGGATTAGTGAACGGGCAGGCTAAAGACTGGTACTGGATGTATGTGCGCACCTCGGGAGTTCCAGATTGGCCAAATCTCAGATATGGCCTGCAGCAGCAGTTCCAAATAAGGCGATCTGAATTTGAGAGAGAACAGGAACTCAGAGAACGCAAGCAACGGCATGGAGAAAGCACGGATGAATACATTCAGGCCATGTTGGTGCTAAGATCGCGGCTATCCAGCTGTTTCTCGGACTACGACTTAATCAAAGTGATTAAAATGAATGTCAGAGATCAGCTATCAAAGATAATTCACCCGATGCCGATAGCCAACCTACAGAAACTACGCGAAGAGTGCCAAGACGCGGAAAGGATGCTGTCAACACGATGGGCTAGAACGTCAGCGAGTCAAGACTATGCTCGGTCCCGAGAACAGGCAAGGGTACACGAGATAGATGCGACGGAACAGGATCCAGGGAGCGAACCATCAGAAACTATTGCAGCTATTTATCGACCGAAGGAGCCGGGAGATCGGACAAGCCTAACCTGCTGGAACTGCAAGCAGATAGGACATACATTCTTTGAATGTGAGGCACCAGTACGGAACATATTTTGCTATAAATGTGGACATTCTGGCGTAGTGTTGCCCAAATGCCCAAAGTGTCGACCGGGAAACACGGTTCGGAACACGACACAAGCGGAGGAGTCGCGTTCCAATTCGGCCAAAAGCAATCACCTCCCATAGACACCGCCTCGGTTAGTAATTATAAGCCGGTAAATAAGGATAAGGAAATAATTAATATTATTACAAAAGTTAATCAAATAAACCATAGTATTAACTCACCAAACACCAGATGGTCACAACGTAAATCCCGAGAGCAGAGACAAGCGGAGTATGATCAAGCAAAGGAAAGGATATTTAAAGATGCAGGCCAAGAGATGAGTGAGAAGACACACTATAGAGTTCAGCGAGCACGATTAAAATTCCAACAACGAAAAGCGAGACGAAATAGTTTGTGTGCGGCCATAAGATCGGCGATGCGCACGGATAGCAGGCCGTTCGCCAAGGTATGGATCGCCCACAAGGAACTCAATGGCCTATTAGACACAGGGGCTTCAGTGAGTTTGCTGGGACATGGTGGTGCCGATCTGGTAAAGGAGTTGGGATTAGATTTACACAAAGCTTGCTCGACTGTACAAACCGCTGGAGGATCTCCTCACCACATCATGGGAAAGATACGGACCGCCATGACCTATAAGGGAATCACCAAGGACGTCGATCTCTTCGTATGTCCCTCGTTAAGACAACCGCTGTACTTAGGTGTAGATTTCTGGCGCAGATTTGGATTAGCTCCCCATATAGAAGGCCTGGAAGGAGATGTGGAGGTAGTAGACGAAATTGAGCTAGAGCAATTATCAAAAAGCCATCCTACGGAACCACATACCTTATCAAGGGAGCAATTGGAGCGGGTTAAGGCCAAATTTAAATCGTTCGCTGAATTCGGTCTAGGCAGGACATCGCTGGAAAAGCACGAAATTCGACTTTTCAAGGATACAGTACCGGTGAAAGAACGCTTCTATCCAGTTTCACCAGCGATACAGGAGTTACTCTTGCCGAGGTTGACGAGATGTTACGGCTAGGAGTCATAGAGCTTAGTGAGAGTCCTTGGAGTAACAGAGTAACGCTTGTTCGAAAGCCAGGAAAAAATCGTCTCTGTTTGGATGCTCGCAAGCTGAATAAGGTGACAATCAAGGATGCATATCCCCTACAGTGCATAGAGTCGATCCTTAGCCGAGTAGAAGATACGGTTTTCATCAGCAGTATCGACCTAAAACATGCTTTTTGGCAGATTGAACTGGAGGCAGAAAGTAGACCTTATACAGCCTTCACCATACGCGGGAGACCACTGTATCAGTTCAAATCTATGCCGTTTGGTCTGTGCAATGCAGCGCAGCGACTTTGCCGATTAATGGACAAGGTGATCCCACAAAGGCTCCGAAGTCATGTTTTCGTTTATCTAGATGATCTGCTAGTGATTTCTCGCACATTTGAAGAACATTGCCATCTATTATCCGAAGTAGGAGACTGTCTGGAAGCAGCAAACTTAACAATCGGGATAAAGAAATCTAAGTTTTGCTATAAATATTTAAAATATCTGGGATATGTAATTGGCGATGGTGCACTACGGACTGATCCAGAAAAGGTACAGGCAATTGCGGAGATACCCGTTCCGAAAAGTGTACGTCAGCTACGCCGATTTTTAGGCACCGCCGGATGGTATCGTCGCTTCATCCGGAACTTTTCAGCCGAATCAGCACCGCTTACGGATTGCCTGAAAGGAAAAAGTCCGTTTAAAATGACAGAGAATGCGCTGGAAGCTTTTACAAAGTTGAAAAAGGCACTCACCAGTGCACCACTTTTGATACATCCCGACTTCAAGAAGCCATTTTTTATACAGTGCGATGCAAGTCATATAGGTATTGGAGCGGTCCTATTCCAGCTCGACGAGGAGAACGCCGAGCACCCCATTGCCTTCTTTTCTGCGAAATTGCGAGGAGCGCAATTAAACTACAGTGTTCCAGAAAAAGAATGCATGGCCGCAGTGAGAGCAGTGGAGAAATTCAGAGCATATGTGGAACTCATGCCGTTCACCATCATAACGGACCATGCAAGTCTTCAATGGTTAATGTCATTCAAAGCACTGAATGGTAGGCTAGCGAGATGGTCATTGACCCTCCAGGCGTATGACTTCCAGATCGAGCACAGAAAGGGTGGAGATAATGTAGTTGCCGACATGCTTTCCCGTCCTTTCGATGCAGAGGAGGCCGACTTCTTTCAATTCGAAACGACCGCCTTCGAGGAACAGACATACCTAGATCGTGGGAAGCTGGTACAGCAGAACGAGGAAAAGTTTCCGGAATTACGTGTGGAGGATGGATTACTGTTTAAAAAAACACAATTTATTCAACCAGATATGGAAGAGTTCCATTGGAAACTATGGATTCCAGAAGTACTAACGGATACACTGATCAAAGAGGCACATGAAGGCGACGCGAATATGCATGGTGGATGCGCAAGGACCGTAGGTAGGCTCAAACAAATGTATTTCTGGCCGCGAATGGCAATGCAAGTGAAGGCTTACATTGCGAACTGCGACACGTGTAAGGAGACCAAACACTCGACGCAGACGAATAGGCCAGCCATGGGAGGAGAGACAAAGACGGATAGACCCATGCAAAAACTATATATGGATTTTTTGGGACCATACCCAAGGTCGCGAAGTGGTAATGTCGTCATTCTGGTAGTCCTTGATCATATGTCAAAGTTCATTTGGTTGAAAGCAATGCCAAAAGCGACGGCAAAGGCGGTGATCCGATTTCTGCACAGCGAAATATTTTCCATGTTTGGGGTTCCAGAAGTCGTTCATACGGATAACGGCAGACAGTTCATGTCAGAGGAGTTTAGAAATTTCCTAAGTCGACGAGACATAACCCACATGCGATCTGGGAATTACGCACCACAGGCAAACGCTGCGGAAAGGGTCAACCAAACTATCCTAGCGGCGATAAGGACATATGTTGGAGACGACCACACACGTTGGGACGAGAGACTGCCCGACATCCAGGGTGCGGCTCGAAGCGCTATACACCATAGCATTGGAACCTCGCCATATTTTGTGTTGTTTGGACAGCATATGTTTACGAGCGGAAAGGATTACAAACTCGCTCGCAAACTAGGAGCCTTAACGGATGCCGAAGTCCAACATCTTTCCAGACAGGACCAGCAACAAATCACCCGGCATGAAGTCCAGAAGAATCTGCATAGAGCATATGAGAGGACGGCTAAGGCTTATAATTTAAAAACGCGAGAAATCGACTATGTTTCTGGGCAAGAGGTTTTCAAACGGAACTTCGTGCTAAGTGATTTCAAGAATCGGATTAATGCCAAGTTCTGTCCGAAATACGTCAAATGTCGAGTCGTTAAGCCAATTGGAAACAGTCTCTACGAGCTGGAAACCCTCCAAGGAATCAGGATTGGGATATTCCATGCGAAGGACTTGAAACAATAGCAGTGTAAGCCCGGCTAGCTCAGTCGGTAGTGAGGCTCTTAATCACAGGGTGTGGGCGATGGCCTACGTTGGGCAAAGATAGCCTCCTTTGGCACTCCTGTTTCTCTGAAATGAACCTCGAAACCGTAATGTGGTGTAATGGTCGGCAGATAGATCGATAGGCGAGGGATATCGATGGGGGACCATCTTCAGAGAGAAAAAAAAGAAGAGGGCAGGCGCATGCGCTGCAAAGAAAAGAAGAAAAGAAATTCAAATAAATGAATTAATAAATTAATAAATTATGAAGTAATTATATATATAAAAAAAAAAAATAATGTAAAATAAATAAATATAAAGCAAAAAAAAAAAGGATAAATAAAATAAAAACATACGAACCGGCGGCAGCAACTATCCATCGCCACCATCGAGGAGGAAATCGCCACGGACAACTGGACTCAGGAACCAGGAAGTCGAAGCCGGGAGACCCGGAGACACCTCGGATTATATAAACACACCTGTGAGTTTGTTCCCGCCCAACTGCCGCAGAGTGAGCCAAATACAGCTGATCGGCCCCAACAAATGCAATAGTGATGCTCATTTTTGTCCCTCAGTGATGTGCACTATTGAAGCCAAATACAAAAAAAAAGAAGAAAAATCATTAATATTTTGTAATCTTTAAATTAAGTAGGTAGATTAAATATATATTATTAAATATATATAAGCGAATTTAGTGTTGGCCAACAAAATGTTAGGGACCACATTGTCACCTGTAACATATGAATTGTAAATTAAATAGTCTAAAAAAAACATGAGGTGGTAAATGAATGTCATTGGGTGAGATGAGGGTGTAGAAAACCAGCGAGAAGGGAATGTTTGTGAAAGGGAATTTCTCCAGCATATTTAGAGGAGGAATCACTAGGAAGGGAGGGACACGCAGGTTGTACAACATCCACACAGTCAACACGGCAGCGAGCGGACTGGTTTGATGGAAATATTTGTTTTTTTTTTATTTATAAAAGAATACAAATTTTTTTTGTTAACTTGCCGCCCAATATACCGCGGTCGAACTACCCCTGAGCCGATAGCTGGCCGGCTGAGCGATATATTGGTGCTTTCGACAGGCAAGGCATAACAAATTTAATAATTTTTAAAACAAAAACGTTGCGAGCTTTTCAACTATTGTGCTGCTATATATAAAAATTACAAAATTATTTATTTCAAATGTTTAAATAACAAACAAAATTATTCAGAATTGCAAAGAAACAAAATACATGATTGGGCAACGCTGATTGAATGACTAAGAGAAAGAGAGCGAGAGAGAAACGAGTACTGGAAAAGCGAGCATCGATGTTCACGCCTCTCACTGCATGATTGATAGCGATTTGGCTAATTTTGTGTAGTGTGCGACATGTCTGACAATCTGACGAACGAGCAGCCAACAAATCTGACCAAATATTCCATGTCACAAACACCACTGATCACCTACGACATGGTTCACAAACTGCAGTGCATGCCTAGTCCCAGTGCCAATGTAATTCAGGTGAAATATGCCTATACATAAATATATATACATATATGTATGTATATTGAACATACATATGCATATGTGATAAGCCACACGTTTAATCTTAGGTGCCGGTTTCCGTTGGCAATGCTAAACCAAAAGCGAAATGGGATTCACCATGCTTGATGATGATCTTCGATGGCGGCGATTTGAATTCTGCCATGCATCATCTGCTTGCCTCACTGCACCATCCATTTGCCCCAAATGCCGTTGCCACTCTGCTTATACAAGAGAGTGTGCGTGGTCCGTTTCTGGGGCATCTGGTAGAGCGGATGACACACGTGGATCCCTCGGTGCATCAGCATCCCAACTATTTGCGAACGTTGCGCAAAGTGCAGCAGTTCAGCGCCGAGACAATTGTTGCCAATCCACATAGAGTGCCATCAAATGCCACGCCCATGCTGGTCAGCGATTTAACGCACAATTTTCTGGGCGAAGACGGACCCACCGGTGTGATCACAATGCACACGTTCCGCTCAGCCAAAGAGGCCACTCAGGTGAATCTGAAGGAGACGCTCGCCTACGGTTCGGTGAGCATCTGGAATGAGAGGACGGCGAGTGCATACGAGATGTGTCAACTGCTCAAGAACAATATATTCATGATCAATTGCTATAATGTCGATCTGGGACCAATTAAAGCTGCCTTCGATGCTGGCGAAAACGATGCGAGAATCGTTAAGGGCTATCATTATGAGTCGGTGATCTGCGGCCAGATGCGCAAGATTATTGTCTTTGCCGTCGGCACCATTTTTGACAACTGATGCATTTAACTTGGAGTGATTATCCATATGTACATAAATATACATATATAAATATATATATACATATATACACAGTCCGTTTTCTCTGCTATTTGTTTGAAAATGTTTTTTTGTTTTTCAATATATGTTGTACTACGCTACGCCTAACGATATGGTCTTGTCTTAACTTGAGCAACACTTGGGGATTAACAGCTGGTTAGCTGAAGATCGGCCACACACGCCCCTTTGCATACAACAGGAATACGAATTGGACGGCTTTCGCAGCTGACAGTTGTCCAGTTAAAATCGCTAATGCTGTCTGCAAGTCTCATTTCTCTCTCACTCGCACTCTATCTGGTTAGATTTGTTTGGGGGGTTTAGTGTTCATTTGTTTATTTCCACATACCCGTACCCATTCCAATGGGTATGCAAATTATGTGGTAATATTGTTGATCAGTCAGTCTAAAATCGATTTTATAAAGCGCCCTTTGCTCTTAAGCAATATTCTTACCAATAAACCAAGTATTATCTTTAGTAAGCTTCAGTTTAGATTGCATTACTTACATATATCAAATATCTGCTGCAAAGAAAAGAAGAAAAGAAATTCAAATAAATGAATTAATAAATTAATAAATTATGAAGTAATTATATATATAAAAAAAAAAAAAAATAATGTAAAATAAATAAATATAAAGCAAAAAAAAAAAAGGATAAATAAAATAAAAACATACGAACCGGCGGCAGCAACTATCCATCGCCACCATCGAGGAGGAAATCGCCACGGACAACTGGACTCAGGAACCAGGAAGTCGAAGCCGGGAGACCCGGAGACACCTCGGATTATATAAACACACCTGTGAGTTTGTTCCCGCCCAACTGCGGCAGAGTGAGCCAAATACAGCTGATCGGCCCCAACAAATGCAATAGTGATGCTCATTTTTGTCCCTCAGTGATGTGCACTATTGAAGCCAAATACAAAAAAAAAGAAGAAAAATCATTAATATTTTGTAATCTTTAAATTAAGTAGGTAGATTAAATATATATTATTAAATATATATAAGCGAATTTAGTGTTGGCCAACAAAATGTTAGGGACCACATTGTCACCTGTAACATATGAATTGTAAATTAAATAGTCTAAAAAAAACATGAGGTGGTAAATGAATGTCATTGGGTGAGATGAGGGTGTAGAAAACCAGCGAGAAGGGAATGTTTGTGAGAGGGAATTTCTCCAGCATATTTAGAGGAGGAATCACTAGGAAGGGAGGGACACGCAGGCTGTACAACATCCACACAGTCAACACGGCAGCGAGCGGACTGGTTTGATGGAAATATTTGTTTTTTTTTATTTATAAAAGAATACAAATTTTTTTTGTTAACTTGCCGCCCAATATACCGCGGTCGAACTACCCCTGAGCCGATAGCTGGCCGGCTGAGCGATATATTGGTGCTTTCGACAGGCAAGGCATAACAAATTTAATAATTTTTAAAACAAAAATGGTTAACATCGATAGTAAAATCATAATATATCGATATTTTGCTGACACAAAAATCGCATATTTATTGAAAACGTTGCGAGCTTTTCAACTATTGTGCTGCTATATATAAAAATTACAAAATTATTTATTTCAAATGTTTAAATAACAAACAAAATTATTCAGAATTGCAAAGAAACAAAATACATGATTGGGCAACGCTGATTGAATGACTAAGAGAAAGAGAGCGAGAGAGAAACGAGTACTGGAAAAGCGAGCATCGATGTTCACGCCTCTCACTGCATGATTGATAGCGATTTGGCTAATTTTGTGTAGTGTGCGACATGTCTGACAATCTGACGAACGAGCAGCCAACAAATCTGACCAAATATTCCATGTCACAAACACCACTGATCACCTACGACATGGTTCACAAACTGCAGTGCATGCCTAGTCCCAGTGCCAATGTAATTCAGGTGAAATATGCCTATACATAAATATATATACATATATGTATGTATATTGAACATACATATGCATATGTGATAAGCCACACGTTTAATCTTAGGTGCCGGTTTCCGTTGGCAATGCTAAACCAAAAGCGAAATGGGATTCACCATGCTTGATGATGATCTTCGATGGCGGCGATTTGAATTCTGCCATGCATCATCTGCTTGCCTCACTGCACCATCCATTTGCCCCAAATGCCGTTGCCACTCTGCTTATACAAGAGAGTGTGCGTGGTCCGTTTCTAGGGCATCTGGTAGAGCGGATGACACACGTGGATCCCTCGGTGCATCAGCATCCCAACTATTTGCGAACGTTGCGCAAAGTGCAGCAGTTCAGCGCCGAGACAATTGTGGCCAATCCACATAGAGTGCCATCAAATGCCACGCCCATGCTGGTCAGCGATTTAACGCACAATTTTCTGGGCGAAGACGGACCCACCGGTGTGATCACAATGCACACGTTCCGCTCAGCCAAAGAGGCCACTCAGGTGAATCTGAAGGAGACGCTCGCCTACGGTTCGGTGAGCATCTGGAATGAGAGGACGGCGAGTGCATACGAGATGTGTCAACTGCTCAAGAACAATATATTCATGATCAATTGCTATAATGTCGATCTGGGACCAATTAAAGCTGCCTTCGATGCTGGCGAAAACGATGCGAGAATCGTTAAGGGCTATCATTATGAGTCGGTGATCTGCGGCCAGATGCGCAAGATTATTGTCTTTGCCGTCGGCACCATTTTTGCCAACTGATGCATTTAACTTGGAGTGATTATCCATATGTACATAAATATACATATATAAATATATATATACATATATACACAGTCCGTTTTCTCTGCTATTTGTTTGAAAATGTTTTTTTGTTTTTCAATATATGTTGTACTACGCTACGCCTAACGATATGGTCTTGTCTTAACTTGAGCAACACTTGGGGATTAACAGCTGGTTAGCTGAAGATCGGCCACACACGCCCCTTTGCATACAACAGGAATACGAATTGGACGGCTTTCGCAGCTGACAGTTGTCCAGTTAAAATCGCTAATGCTGTCTGCAAGTCTCATTTCTCTCTCACTCGCACTCTATCTGGTTAGATTTGTTTGGGGGGTTTAGTGTTCATTTGTTTATTTCCACATACCCGTACCCATTCCAATGGGTATGCAAATTATGTGGTAATATTGTTGATCAGTCAGTCTAAAATCGATTTTATAAAGCGCCCTTTGCTCTTAAGCAATATTCTTACCAATAAACCAAGTATTATCTTTAGTAAGCTTCAGTTTAGATTGCATTACTTACATATATCAAATATCTGCTTTAGAAACGATCGAACATAAATTTGGTAGCTTGTTGAATCCAATCGAATATTTTTGATTCTGCTTAATATCACTTTTTTTTTCAGTAAATCTTAAAAATGTGATTAATATATGTATTAGTTTTGACCCACTATCTACCCTAAATATACATATAATAATTTTGGCCCACTATAGCGCAAGAATTGCTTCTGTTAGAGATGTTCAAATAAAATACTTTAGAAAATATATATGTTTAATCTTTATTAAAATTAGGAAGCTACAAAGTTTTACAATTTTTGTTGAAATTATTTTTATATCAACCTACGATGTGTTGTCTAAAAAGTTATGCAAAGGTAAAAAGTTGCACATTAAAAAGTATAAATTTCGTATTATAGTTTGGTTCGTAATATCAAAAACCATATCCGAATAGTCGTTGGAATAGATGAGAGGCACTCAATGAGAAGTTGACAAGGTTAAATAAATGGAAAACACTTCAAATTATGAATAAAGTCATTATAAACAGCATGTTCAGAATTTTCAACTGACATCATATTCCATGTTATAGAGTAATATAAGTTTTTGTTAGTGCAAATTGGCAACAAACTATTAATATACTTTCAAATGAATACATACATATTATTATAGACTTCCAGGGTGTTTAAACTCTGTGTGTAGATATACATATATTTTTGTTTCTCGTTTGGTTGTGGGTCGCATAATAACAATGTGTGTCATTACATTATCAATACGAATTAAAATATCTAGTTTTTCTTTACTTTCAAAATGCGTACATTAATTTTGACCTTTTATTTTTCGTGAAAATAAGTCATTACACATACAAAGTATTCAATAAAATATGTTTTTATGTCGTGTATAGTAATAGCTTTTATGTCATTTTCAAATTTGAACTCTCGATTTTAAATTCATCTAAATATTTTGGAAAAAAAAAATTTAATTACCTTTAACATTAATGGTTAAGAATTTGGTTAGCTATATAGGTGTTGTTAATTTAACTTTATCAAATCAACGAAAGCATATGGAAAAATGTCAAAACCAGTTTTGTTGGTTCACGTTTCATGTTTATTTTTTGTTTCAATATTTCATAAACTTTCATACCCTTGCAGAGAGTATTCTAATTTTGTCATAATGTGTGTAATGTGTGCATTTAGTGATCAGCAGGAGATATTATCAGGAATGATATCCCAGCAAACGTGCTTCTCAGTTGATAAAACTTTTACTAATATTTTTTTATTTGTTTAGTCGGCCAGACCGGACCACCATATGATAGAAGTTTAGGAACTATCAGTCGAATGAGGAATTCCTGTAGGATTAACTAATCTTCTGCTGAATAAATTTAAAACCTAAATCACTAGTAACGCGTATTGTGTGAGGATTTTGAGGTCATTAATAATTAAGTTGGGCTCAGGTGTACAAGGGTATGTAATATTCGGCATACCGAAGACATTCATCGTACTATCTTGTTTAAAAACGACAATACTTATGTGCGCATTTCTGTTTTTTTTTTTTTTGGGTTTCCCATTACAATTACTGAATACATTTGATACTCTATTCTTTGTTGCTACATTTTTTATTTTGCTTAAGTGATTTATCTCCATCATCGTCTAATTGCTATTTATATTGATTGATTTTATTTTATTTTTATTGTTATATGTATAAGTATGCCTATGAATTCAATTTGATGTTCGTTGCTTGATCCAGCTTAAATGGCTATTGGCTGAATATTTTATATTTTAGAATAAGTGTGTAATACTTTTGAGTATATTGGTGAGTCGAGGAGCGCTACATAAACCATAGGCCCCACAAATTCCACTCCACTCTTTCGACTTCAAAATATATTCAATGCACATGTATAAACGATATGTACTGCTAGCTAAAAGGTTAATAAGTACTTATGCATTGAAGATCCAAATCTTGCATTTACACTATGCCTTACAAATTAAATAGGTATGCTTGCTGTTAAAGTTAATATTAATAAGTAAATGATAACAATTGACATGAGATCATCAAAGTACAGCAACGGAAATTTCGAACACAAACGAGCACAATGTGAAAAACAAAATGTATTTGAAATGTTTTCAGATAAATATTGGTGTAGAAATCTGAGAGAATTTATTATTATTTATGTATTTAGTAGTTATTTCGAAAGGAAAAAAGGGGGTTGTGTGTGTATAGAAGGACTCACTTCAGTATATACATAAATTTATTCTTGATCTAGATATATTCGTATGTTAGTTACACCAAGTTTTCAATGTTCACTCTTTTGCTAAAGCTTTTTTTTTTGTATTTATTGGTGTACCAATTAAGGCGCAGGTGCCTTATAGCTTCATATTCAAATTATCGCCAAGATCAAACTGGTTTCAATCTTTTTAATTAATTTTCGTTATCGTATACTAGAACTTTAGGACTGAATCAAATGGAAATTATGGATTAGTAAGGTAAAACATATAAGAGTTAATGTATCTAGTTTACTTTAAGCAAAAATAAATGTCCCTAAACTGCACATATATGTACATATCCATGTATATATAGTGTGTGAATAGTGTTTAATAACAAATTGCAGTTTTTTAATGTTGTTGCGAAAGATTTTCAAGCATCTGAGCAGCCCACACATTCGCATACTCTATATCTACATACATGGATGCTGTTTGTTGTTGTTGTTGTGTTCTCTATTTACTATTTACTATAACTTGATTAATTGGAATTGTGAAACTTTTGAATTTTGTACGTTTAGTTAACATAATGCCGCATAAATCGTAAATCGATTTTAATTAATTAACAAACTGGAACTGGGGAGAACAATAAATTATTAATTAATGTCCTTTTGGTTATGGAAGCTCTAATTTTAAATATTCAAGAAGTTCAATTATATAATCATACGTTTCTTCCGAGTCGCATTCTATATATTGGTGCAGTAAAACTGTGTGTGTTTATACAGTATATAAATATAAAAACAATACGATATACATATACAAATAAACTTGGAAAGATATATATATATATATAAATTAGAAGTATAACTGGGTTTAGTTGGTTTTCGGCTTAGCACCCAAATACTGCATCAGATTATCACGCGGTCCCTGAACAATCATCATGAACTGCGATGGGAAGTCCCAGATAATGGTGAAATGGAACAGCATATTGGCAATGGCAATCAAATATTCAAAAAATGCAAACCAACTAAAAGCTGTAAATAGAACAAGATACATTATTATGATTATGTTTCCAATTGTATAGGACTAGCTAATGCGAGTTGGGAGTTGGGCGCGTTATGACTTTAAGCGTATTTGTATGCATGGATCTTTCCAATATAAAGTCTCAAATTCAAAGAGAGTAAACAAATAATGATTGGCAATCACTGACAATCAATGACAAATCACTGACGTGCCAAACTCGTTTATAGGCTTACCCAAATCGTGACAATAAAAACGATGTTTGGCAAAGAAGACCAGGAGACCCATAGTGCTCAATATGGATACTGCAAAGAGTATTTTTTTCCATTTGATGGATTGACGTTGCTGTGCAGTGAGCGTTTGCCGTGCATATAAAATATCATTCAGCTTAATGGTAGCCAGCATGTAGCACAGAGAACATATCATAAAAGTAATGAAGATCCTTTCATGAACGGCTGCAAATTGAATAATGATATCATTAATGCATATTGCTGTCTAACTGTAGTAACTTATTTCGTAGCTTACGATAATTCTCGCGATTGGATATATAGGTGACTCCGCCCAGTGCCGCAATTTCAATGCAATTGAGCACCAGAATCAGTGTGATTAACCAGCTAGTTTTCGGCACCAATGCTGGGGCAATACGCGCCAGCTGCGCCCGATAATAGTTCTTGTAGACAAAGGCAATGGGTATGCGCGGACCGATGTGCAACGCAATGCTGAAACGCCAGAAATAACGTTGAGGACTGACGCCAGTAATGGCACTTATCGAGGGTACAATATTATAAACCTGCAATACCAATATTATTAGTAATAAGTTAGCTTTGAATGCATTCCATGATCATTCCATGCCCATACCCGGCAATGTGTCTCGTGTACATCGTCGTACTGGAAGACGTAGGCGGTCACAAAGCATGTGAAGAGCGTAATCAGAGGCAGCAAAGCAGTTACCACACAAATCTCATGGAAGCTGGCCAAATAATGTATGGCGATTGCTGGTTGCTCATGCTGCAATTGCTGTTGCTTAAAACTAGACGTTGCCTCTTGCTGTTGCTCTTGTTCTTGTTGCGTTGATGATGCTGCATACTGTTCAAACGAGATTCAATCAAAGCTTTTTTAGATACAAATGTATATATTGATATTTAAATCAATGGATTTTTAATTAGGAGGTTAACACACTTCGACGATCTGGCGCTTACCTCGCTAACACACTGGCAAACATATTGATGAGTCTGTGGTTAGGTGCACAACAACAAAAAGCTCTATAATAAAATGATAAAAAGAAAAAAATATTTATTTATATATAAAATCAAAAATAAAGCGTATACAAAAATTTAAAATTAAAAGTAATTAATGAATGTTAATGAACTTATTATGAATAAATTATGATTAACATGAAATAACACCAATTGAATTTATTCATGATATAAATGCAAGTAATCCCTTTAAATTAATTAAATAATTGAATTAATAAGCTTCAGCTATACATGCGTAAAATAATTAAATGGCCAAAAAATATATAATATTTAAGACCGACCGTTTTACGATACTTTCTCCGCAAACAAATCTCTCGATACATTTAAAATTACTTCCTAATTTGCATAACCTTGTAGAGCACATTATAATTAGTCTATGAGTGCAAAATACGTGCTACAGTTTGTATGGGTGAAAATTTGAATGTTCGTGCGATTATTTTTGGTATCAGAGTAAAAGCGAATGGCGTTTCACTTGAGGCATCGGCAAAACTATAGGCATGAGAAAATGTGGAAATATGAAACGGCGCATCACGCTACTGCATAAGGATTAATGGCACCAATAGTCATCCACAAGCCTAAGCTGTGTGTATGTGTGTCTGGTGGGGGCGAGGGGACCTTGACGACCTTGACCTTGATGTAATTGGCCTGCAACTATTTCCTCTTCTTCTAATTTAATTAATTAATTAACATAACACTTAAAGTGCAGCAGCGAATAATTAATATTGATTCCGGCACAATTAAATGAGCAAAGCAAACACTAAGCAGGAAATATGCCAATAAATGTACTATGTACATTTGCTTATTGAAAACAGTTGTGCAACAGCTTGTTCACTCATACTGCCTTTCAATTGAATTGGATTGGAGGAAAAGATTTTCACACGTCTCCTATTTTTGCTGATACTGCTGGGTTAAGGCATAAGAGAAAGATCAACTCGCCTGCTGCTCCTGATCCTAAATAAATATTTACATACATAAATAAATACATTCTTCCGAATGGATGCAAGGAGTGAGCGTAAGCGAAAGGCACCGATATGAAAGCCCACGCGATGAAGGCCGAATATGGGCCAGGAAACAGGCGACGAAGGGGGCTGCATGAGCGGCAGAGAGCCGCAAAAAGCTGCATAAAATACACGTAAGACACAAGGACATTTTCCTACAAAGATGGAGGCGGACGAGAAGTTGCTAAAGAGTGAAGTAGAAAATAAGCCGAAGCACCATAGATTGGTTAATGCCGCCAAATGTGAACTATTCAAAGCAAAATGGTAAACAAAATGTTAAATGATGAATCCCAAAAGGCAGAGTAGCAGATATTTACAGTTGCAAACATATATACATTTATATATGTACAATATGTACGTGGGTTGTAAGCAGACAAAAAGACAAGAGAAACCAGGAAGACGCAACTCTCACGTGAACGTGATGAAGGGCAGGGTAGGTGGAAAGGAAGTCAAAGTGGGCAGGGGCACAAGTTGGCCGCCGGCATGCGCAGCAGTGCTTAAGATTAATGGTTGGACGGATGCGGAGGCACATTTGCTGAACAACCTGGCAGCGGAAAATTACAATGGATGGCCAAAAGCCATCCAAAATTGGCCAACAATAACAAAATGCCAAAGCTCGTAACGTCTGCGTTTGTTTTTCTGTTTTATTTGTTGTTTTTATTTTTTTGGGTTGTTCTTGTTGTGGATGTGGGTGGATGTGAGCGGAAGGTGGGGCAAGGTCAATATGCGTGCGCTGTCAATAAGTTATATAATGCTAAGGACAAACTGCTGCACGCTTGCAACAAAAGGCAAAAACAGCTTTTATCCAAGAAAAACGAATTCGATGACAAACACACACACACACACACACACACACAACGCGCGCGCTGGATAGATATATATATATATATACAGGGAATGAGAGAGGAGAGAGAGAGAGAGAGAGATACACATACGCACAGAGTAAAACTTACTGTTGGGCCGCCGCTGGAGTCAATACATTCGCCGCAATTGCTTCTGGGATTGGATGCGATTGCTGAAGTTGGCGTCGCCATCAATGTATTTGCGACGCTATCTGCTGGAACTGGTGCCGCTGGCGATGCTCCTGTTGGTGGCGTTGTATTTGTTTTCTGCATATTTGACGGCAGCGTTGATGCTTCTTAGCATAATTTGTACGCCACGCTGATGCCGACGATGTTTGTCCACGCGCGCGTGTCTCGCAACTATTTTTTTTTATTCAAAAATTCTTACGTCTACTCACAATGCTTTAATTTTTCTACAACATGAAATAGCTCTCACGTTAACATTGAATGAGCGAAATGTTCTCACCTCATGAATGGACGAAGTGTGATAACGCATTGCGCAGGCTCGTTATCTCTGTTTAACAATCAGCTGTTCAGCTGTGACGTCAACCTACTTCCTATTGAATAAAAAAAAAAAAAATAGTTCACTTCACATCTGTTAGTTTTACGTTTTTGTAGCGGATTGTTTGAAATTCATTTTTAAATAATGTCCGAAAAATTGATTCGATTGGTTTACTTATTCACTTCTGTAAATAAATATTAACTAAAAATGAGCGGCTTTTGAATAACATTGATTAACAGAACATATGATGGCAATTAACAGCAAAAATCGAAAAACTTATTCGATAAATCGTTCTTCCCAAACGATTTGAGTAATTAACAGAAATTTGAGACAAAACGGAAAGACTCATTCCTGGATCCTTCTATTTTATTTACAATAAATGCGCCTTAGAAACGATTGCTGACATTTCGACGTATTTTTCACGCAAGCCCAAAAGTATATTTTGAGATCACAAAAACATCTTATTCTCTCGCAGAGATTATAGTCCTGCGCAATGTGTAATCTAATATTAGTTTATTAATTTGTTATTATTATTATGTTATTATAAGTTTATTTGATTAAGTCTTTGCTCTCTTTAGCTCTTATTCATTTCTGTGCATAGTTGGATTACGTCCCGCTTACGTGCCATATTAGCTACGTTACTGACGTCGATATCGATATTATCGATACTTTTTAAAGTACAACCAATCCACAGAAAGTAGTCCATTCAACAAGTGCAATTGTAATCAATAACAAATTTAACCAATTTCCATCGAATCGAATTAATAAAACGTCAATGAATCATCGCACAATACGTTCAATGCTCTACAGACATTAAAGAGCTAACGCCAAACATACCTAAATTACATACATATATGAAACATATTGTAACAAATACACAAATTTATGCATGCTTAGTGATTTTAAAATAATAAATCAAGAAAAAGCTATGAGTTGTTTCAGTGCAATGAATACCCCCCTTTTGGGGGAAATGGAGCAGACAATTTGTATGCTAGAGCGTGGAACAATTGTAACGAAACTTTATGGAAAACAACGACGCCCCGATCGACGACATCTAATGCTTATCAGAGAAACTCGTCAGCTGTTATGGTCGACAGTCGCCGCACAGACACGCACTGAGTATGAGGGAACGATCCAGTTACGGGAAATACGAGAGATTCGCGTTGGAAAGAACTCTAAGGAGTTCCGACTGCATGCCGATGACTGCCAGCGCTTTGAGAACAGTAAATGTTTTGTCATTATGTATGGCAACAGTTTCAAGCTGAAGAGCTTCTCGGTTGTTGCGCTCTCCGAGATTGAGGCAGATAACTGGGTGCGGGGATTAAGGTATATGGTTAAGGACACAATTAGCTCGTCCTATCCCCTACAAATCGATCGCTGGCTGCGACGCGAATACTATTCATTCGAGAATGTCAACTCGCACTTGGCCAAATCGGAGCAGAACTCACAAGTGACCATCAAGGATTTCAAAACGTTCCTGAGCAGTGTCAGTTGTAAAATGAGCACCAGTAAATTTATGGAATGTTTCACAGATGATATAAGGCGAAAACACGATTTGAAATTTGACGATTTCTCGCGTCTATATCAGAAACTCTTACTGCCCGCTAATTTTGTCAATGTGCTCGGGGGTACCGAGTTTGCCTATTCGGAGGATAAGAAAGTCGTGCGACCCATCGAATTTAAAAAGTTTCTGGAAAGTGAACAGCACGATTATAATGTTGGAGAACTAAATATCATATCCGGGTTCATGCGCGACTTTGTGCAGGACGTGGAACGCGACGTACAAGAACCATATCTGACCATCTCCGAATTTGTTGATTATCTCTTCTCAAAACAAAATGATCTATGGGACACAAAATTCGATAGTGTCTTCATGGACATGAACCAGCCGCTGTCTTCCTACTGGATCGCCTCATCCCACAACACATATCTAACGGGCGATCAATTCTCGAGCGAATCCTCGTGCGAGGCATATGCTCGTGCCCTGCGCATGGGCTGCCGTTGCATCGAGCTAGACTGCTGGAATGGTCCCGACAATTTACCCTACATATTCCATGGGCACACGATGACTTCAAAGATCAAATTCATGGATGTCATCAAGACCATTAAGGAATATGCATTCGCAACATCTGAGTATCCCGTCATCTTGTCCATCGAACAGAATTGCTCCCTAGAACAACAACGTAATATGGCACATGCGCTGATTGAGGTGAGTCTATTATATGTAATGCCAAATAATTGCCTGTCTGTCTGTCCGCAATTGATTAATTTTTACTTTCATTTGCTGCAGGTCTTTGGAGATATGCTCCTCACACAGCCCTGTGATCGAAACGAATTGCATTTGCCATCGCCCAATCAGCTGCGTCGCAAGATAATGCTAAAGCACAAAAAATTGCCGCAATTTGATGAGAATGTTAGTGCTATAAATATACCATCGATTGCTGCTGGTAACAATGGAACGATCGCTTCATTTAGCCATCGATCTTCGCTGGGCGGTGTGGCCGATGACAATGAGAATTTGCAGAAAATATTGAAGAAGGGATTACTGTACTTTAAGGATCCAGTCGATAAGTCATGGAACCTCTATCAATTTGTGCTTACCCAACAGGAGCTAATCTACACATCCGAAATTAGTGAATGCCGCAATGGCAATTCGGAAGATGATGATTTCGGGCTGTCATCCTGTACTTTAAATAACAACATGCAACAGAAACAGAAAGATACATCAGCCAATGATGAGCTGCATTTCGGTGAAAATTGGTTTCACGGCAAATTGGAGGGTATGTACAGATTTCAATTCAATTCGTCTTTGAGACAAATTTCGTAACCTGCACTTTTTGAAAGTAAAAACTTTAGAAAGGTTAATCATTTCTATATTATGAGGCTTTCATCGCAAGAATTCACCGAAAGTAAATTGTGTGAGGAAAATCCAATTTTTATATCTCGGTTCATTTTTGTTAAGGATTATTACTTAAACGAATTTCTCTTTGATTCAATAAAAGTGTTCGGTTTTATATCATTTGATTTCAGGTGGGAGACAAGAAGCGGATCACTTGCTGGAAAAGTATAAACATCTGGGCGACGGCACATTCTTGGTACGCGAGTCAGCAACGTTTGTTGGGGATTATAGCTTATCCTTTTGGCGTCGAAATCGACCCAATCACTGTCGCATTAAGCTTAAGCACGAGAATGGATCCATTAAATACTATCTGGTCGAGAACTTTGTATTTGATTCACTGTACTCGTTGATAGTGTATTATCGTAAAAATATGCTACGTAGCTCGGAGTTTTCGATTATTCTCAAGGAGCCAGTTCCACAGCCAAAGAAGCATGAGAGTCAGGAATGGTTCCACCAAAACACCACCAAGGAGCAGGCTGAGCAGGGGCTGCTCAAGCTGGAGATTGGATCGTTTTTGGTGCGACCATCGGTGCAGAGTGTCAATACCTTTGTCATA
Source organism: Drosophila macrothrix (assembly GCA_035042055.1). NCBI lineage: Eukaryota > Metazoa > Arthropoda > Insecta > Diptera > Drosophilidae > Drosophila > Drosophila macrothrix. The sequence continues at coordinate 19,345,657 of JAWNLX010000587.1, read as the reverse complement.
TCATTCACGATACATCGCAAAACTAAACACTGTCGCATCATTCAGGAGGGTCGACTATATGCCATTGACACAATGCAGTTCGAGTCCTTGGTATCGCTCATCCACTATTATATGAGGAATCCGCTATATCGCAACGTGAAGTTGACCCATCCCGTTTCACAGGAGCTGTTGCGACAGACACTAATTGACAATGCCCAGCAGCATGGGGAGCATAACAATAATGATAGCACTGGTGCCTCCAATTATATGGGCGCCAATTTGGAGGAATATGTCACATGCAAAGCTCTGTATAGTTACAAAGCCGACAAGCCCGACGAGCTCTCCTTCCCAAAGCACGCGATTATTACGAATGTGCAAAGGAATAACTCGATGTGGTGGAAAGGTGATTACGGTGGCATGATACAACAACATCTGCCGGCCAACTATGTCAAGGTAGGTAAACATAAACACAAACATCCCCTTACCAATTACTTATTATCGTGTAATCGAAAATATTTGCGAATAAAAAAATGCTTTTTATTTCGAAAGGTGATTGACTCAGCAACGGAGGATTACAATTCGGTCAACGATGAGGGCAACGATGGCCGCACCGATTCCATTGAAATCTATGGAGCAGTGGCGTCTCTCTTTGAATCGAATGAACCGGGCATTATAATTAAGCTGCAGATACAAACACCAACGATGCAAAATCCCTTCGTAATTGGTTTTGACAATCAGGAGACGGCTTACGAATGGATCAAGGCCATACAGGATGCCGCACTGATCGCTAGTCAATTAGCCACGGAACGACGCAAAAAGGAGCGTACGGCCCGAGTCGCCAAGGAGATGTCCGATTTGATAATATATTTTCGCAGTGTACCGTTCCGCGATCACTCTTGGATATTCCAAGAGATGTCCAGTTTTCCCGAAACGAAAGCCGAGAAGCAGTTTATACAACAGAATATGGCGATATTCCTATCATATCATCGCAATCAAATTAGTCGCGTTTATCCCAAGGGTCAGCGCTTGGACTCATCCAATTTTAATCCGGTACCATTTTGGAACATTGGCTCGCAAATGATAGCCCTTAACTATCAGACGGGCGACAAGGCCATGCAGCTCAATCAGGCGAAATTCCGAAATAATGGCCAATGCGGCTATGTGCTGAAGCCGGCGTTTATGAAATCTGAAAGCTTCAATCCCAACAATCTATTATCGGATGGACTCAATGAAGTCATGGTTAGCATGCGCATTATAGCGGCCCGTCATTTATTCCGTGGTGGTAAATCGAATAATCCACAAATCGTTGTGGAAATCGTTGGCGCTAGCTACGACAGCGGCATCAAATATCGCAGCAAAGTCAATGAGAATGGCTTCAATCCCATTTGGAACGAATCCTTTGAGTTCATCGTGCACAATCCGCATTTTGCACTGTTGCGCTTTGAGGTGCAGGACGAGGATATGTTTGCCGAAACGCATTTCATAGCACAGGCGTGTTATCCATTGACCTGCGTTCGCCAGGGCTATCGCAGCGTCATCTTGCGCAATAAGTTCAGCGAGGAGCTCGAATTGTCTTCTCTACTAGTTAATATTGAAATTTCAAGTCGGGCCACATCCTAAGGCAAAAACTTCCGCTGCTGGAAAATTGCAACACATACATATCACAAGACTACATATCTGCATCTGTATCTGTACCTGTGTGTATCTGTGTTAACTTACACGCACATATACATACACATCTACTTACCTACATTCTACATAATTGTATGTATGTACATATTTGACAGCTACTACTGCTAAAACTATGTACATTCTTAACGCGCGTAATCCATGGGAAGATTTTCGCATTCCACTAGCAAATGTTCATAGTCATCGTCACTTTAGCAGACCACAATTCGAGATACATATTTGTACATATTTATATATGTGTATATATATATATATCAAGCCACGCTTATGTGATACCCATGCATTTCATTAACTTTGGCTGGAACATGATTTACAGGATTAATGATTTGGTTATGTGGATAATTCATTTCATAACAAGAAAGGACAGCTGTTCAAAATAAAAATGATTTTTATTTCTATGAGAGCCATAGTAGTCTCAAGTTAAAAATTCGTTTGGTTGAAAAAATGAATAGTTGTTCAAGAACTCATGTTTCGACCGGTAGTTCCTATGCAGGCAGCTATATGAAAATTGTACAGATATGGACAACATTGAATCAAGATAGTTTTAAAACTGAGGCTAGCTATCATAGAAAAACTACGAATGAACCCGACTGATCAAGAGTATATATACGATATTCATGACAAAATCATAGTGTAATACCATCTGCAATCTAAACGAAATTATACTTTAACCATATTTGCAATTATGTACCCATGGAATTGTGTGGCGTTGCCTACTTAATTCTTTATCGATAGAAGACTAGCAATTCTTTTGGAATTTCAAATTCCAAAGCCAAGTTTAAATGTAGTCATCTTGAACCTTTACATATGGGTTGAGATTCATTTACATTTACATTACACATTCACATTTTGCATATCACTTAACTAATTATGCATTTCGGTTTTAAGTTATTTGCAAATATGTAAGGTACTACACGGCTTTGCCCGGTGGACATACATATTTATATTTAAAATTTAACTAAATGCTTGAAGCTTATTTTTTACTTTCATAAAAAAAGTAAAGTCTCAAAATTACACTCGAATATGAGTTTGAGGCGGCTTAAATAAAAAATGTTGTGTCTACCCATTTTTGGACTTTCCAAAATCACATAGTTAATAATTTATTGTGTCGAGCTTTGATAATCAAGTCTTAAACCAATCGAACAAAGATTTTCACATGGGCCTTGGAAAATGAGTAAAGTTGATTGAATAAAAAACAAGAATTTTCATGCAACATTTTCCCATCAATTTGGCATTTTTATAGACCACTTCTTAGAAATAACTTACGTCTTTTGGTTTGGTCAAATTATTCAGTCAGCCAGCACAAAGAGTTTTATATTTAAATAAATAAATATATACAAATATATATATATATATATATATATATATATAACTAAACTAAACTTTTAAACTAATTAGAAATTGTATGTTAATACTTTTATAAATGTATTTATCATCCACACGTGTACAAAAATATAAATTATACTGTCTTCCTTTGTTTTTCAATGCCAAATAAAGTTTATACGGTATAAGTGATATCAAATTTATTGTCGACTATGTCAATATGCTGAAAATTCCGGGAATGCCGAATCTACAATTGGCAATTACAGTGCCTCACAGTTTATTTCGGGCAGTGCCTAGCAAAAATTTTAATTGCCTGCCATAAACTAATTATACAATATTTTTCAAAAATTCCAAAGACCGATGGCAGGTACATATATTAACCACCATAATGAATATATGACCCCAATAAACTGGGGTTTCCCCACGGGCTAGGCCGGGTTATGTAAAAAAGTACCTTAATTTATGGTCGCATATTATTTGGAACAGGGGCGTTATGGACATCTGGGTGCCATAAAACCCGGATTTTTTACGTCAGGTTGATGATTTTCGGTATAAATAGACCAATCCTTCGTAGTCAGTTTAGTTATATCCTGCATCGGGTGCAACCAGCCAACAAGGACTATGGGCAAACGGACTACCATTGAACAACGGAATCTCGTCCTGGAACACTTCAAGATTGGATATTCACATCGCCAAATAGCTAAAATGGTAAATCTAAGCAAATCAACTGTGACCAACATCATTCGGCGCTTCGTCGACGAAAATCGGATAGAGGACAAGGGCAGAAAGGCACCAAACAAGATTTTCACCGACCAGGAGGAGCGGAGGATCATCAAGAAAATAAGGCCAAATCCCAAGCTATCGGCTCCAAAACTGACTCAACAGGATGAAATGGGGAAAAAGTGCAGTGTGGAAACTGTGCGCCGGGTTCTGCGCAACCATGACTTTAATGCCCGAGTACCACGGAAGAAGCCCTTTATAAGCGCAAAAAATATAGGGGCTAGGATGACGTTCGCCAAAACCCACTTGGACAAGGATTTGGAGTGTTGGAACACATTTATATTTGAAGATGAGCCCAAATTCAACATTTTTGGCTCCGACGGAAGGAATTATGTGTGCCGACAGTCCAATACTGAGCTGAATCCCAAAATCCTAAAGGCAACAGTCAAGCATGGCGGAGGAAGTGTCATGGTATGGGCATGTATCTCGGAAGGCGGCGGTGGAAATTTGGTGTTTATTGAAACAACAATGGGCAAGAATGTGGATCTGAATATATTAAATGAAAATTTACTCCAAAGTGCTGAGAAGCTAGGAATCCGACGTACTTTCCGGTTCTACCAGGACAATGACCCGAAGCATAAGTCCGGAATAGTACAGTCCTGGATTATCTGGAACTGCCCCCACATGATAATTCCACCGGCCCAGTCTCCAGATTTGAATGTCATTGAAAATTTGTGGGCTCTGTTGGAGAATAACATCCGGAGTCACAACATATCCAGCAAACAGGATCTCAAGATTGCTCTGCTGGATGAGTGGAAAAAAATCTGTCCAGAAACAACCCAGAAGCTGGTATCTTCGATGAACAATAGGTTAAGGGAAGTTATTAAGGCTAAAGGATATCATACTAAGTATTAACGTCCTTATTTAAGTTTTTATACGCCTAATATGTTACTTTTCTAAGACTGTTCCAAAAAAGCATTGACCTGTATTTTGGATATGTTTTCAGTTTTTGACTAATTTTAGTTAATTAATATTAATATTTTAATAAAAACTGAAGTTTCCTTTTCAAACGTGATATAACATAAAACAAATTGGCAATTAAACATTTTGCGTTTGTTTTTTTATTTAAACCTTATAGCACTTTACATTTTTTGCTAGGCACTGTTACGTTTGAGCTGTGAGACACTGTATATCTGCCGACAATATTCCCATTATTAATTGCGAAAGATCAAACTAATATGTATATTGGATTAAAGTCATGAATTCGTTATTTTATTATGTGATTTTTTTCTTTCTTTTCTTTTTTCATTTTTATTTATTATTTTTTTGTTTTTGGACATATTGGTGAATGTGTGAAATACGTAGAAAGTTTATCTAAAATTCGCGTCTATGATATTTGTCAGGATCAAAGTATGATGTAACAACAACACGATCGCTAAACTTGCGTCCAGTCAATGCTTGTTGTGCCTTCTGACAATCGAGAACCGAGTTAAATTCGACAAACACTTTGCCGCAACCAGGAACTTCCACGCCCTCAATCGGACGCGGGATTTCGACGCTGCGAACGACGCCATATTTCGTGCACTCTTCTTTAATATCTTCCAATATGTCCTCGTATTCCTCTTCATCGCGCAGCTCATCGGGTGTGACCATGTTCAACAAACAAAGCACCTCAGTGGGCGGACCAGATGTCACCACTGTCGATAGACCCGGTACTTGCAACATCACCGATTGACTGGTATTAGCTGCGTTCTGAGCATTTTTGGCACCCACACTGGCACGCTGAACGATCAGTTTCTTGTCACCAAGCTGCATGCCATTCAATCCAGCAATTGACTTGATTGAAAAAAAAAAAATCATTGAGTACACATGATGAAATAACATGAGACAAATATCGTCGAAGGGAAGAGAGCAGAGCAGGGATCAACTTACCTGATCAGTAATGCTAAGATCAACGTATTCACAAAAGGCATATCCCTTACTCAAGCCAGTTGCAGCGTCCTTAACAAGGTTAAAAGCCCTCAGTTTACCAAATGATAGCAACAATTCCTTCACCTGCAATACAATAAATATAAATATATCATAGTTGGATTGTCTTTGGTTACTTGTGCCATCAGTTTATGTGGATTCTAAACATACCTGTTCGTCATTTAAATAGTTTGGTAGACCTCCAATAAATATTTTATGTGGTGAATCGGGTACCACTGTTGAGATAACTCCACTGGACACTGTTAAAAAGACATTTGTGTTTTTGTATTGAGTGCTACGTCCACTAGGAAATCGATAAAATCGATATTCGCAAGTCGATAAAACCACATATCTTTCATCATTTTAAGGCTATAATTTGGTTGGTAGGTTTTTGGCGATGTCCGTCCAAAATCGGCATATGCCACGCTCACCTGCGTCGCCCCATTTCTTTTTTCTGATTTTGAGCTTGCAGGTCAACTCCCTTGTCAGGGAGGAGGGGTAGTAGAGTGCCTCTCCTGGCTAAATCATCAGCTTTGCAGCTGCCTTCTATATTGTGGTGCCCAGGTACCCAAATTAGGCTAATAACATAAACTGATTTGCCATTTCGTGTAGAGATTTGCGACAGCTGGTTGCGGATATCGAATTTGACGACATTGTGCTGATAGATTCGATTGCCGCTTGGCTATCAATATATATATTAACTCCCCTAAGAGATTGATAAAAAATTCTATAGCCACGCCCACTACGCCTCCATAAACCCACACACCTGTTAGTGTAAATCGATATGACCATATACAGTGTCTCACAGCTCAAACGTAACAGTGCCTAGCAAAAATTTTAATTGCCTGCCATAAACTAATTATACAATATTTTTCAAAAATTCCAAAGACCGATGGCAGGTACATATATTAACCACCATAATGAATATATGATCCCAATAAATTGGGGTTTCTCCACGGGCTAGGCCGGGTTATGTAAAAAAGTACCTTAATTTATGGTCGCATATTATTTGGAACAGGGGCGTTATGGACATCTGGGTGCCATAAAACCCGGATTTTTTACGTCAGGTTGATGATTTTCGGTATAAATAGACCAATCCTTCGTAGTCAGTTTAGTTATATCCTGCATCGGGTGCAACCAGCCAACAAGGACTATGGGCAAACGGACTACCATTGAACAACGGAATCTCGTCCTGGAACACTTCAAGATTGGATATTCACATCGCCAAATAGCTAAAATGGTAAATCTAAGCAAATCAACTGTGACCAACATCATTCGGCGCTTCGTCGACGAAAATCGGATAGAGGACAAGGGCAGAAAGGCACCAAACAAGATTTTCACCGACCAGGAGGAGCGGAGGATCATCAAGAAAATAAGGCCAAATCCCAAGCTATCGGCTCCAAAACTGACTCAACAGGATGAAATGGGGAAAAAGTGCAGTGTGGAAACTGTGCGCCGGGTTCTGCGCAACCATGACTTTAATGCCCGAGTACCACGGAAGAAGCCCTTTATAAGCGCAAAAAATATAGGGGCTAGGATGACGTTCGCCAAAACCCACTTGGACAAGGATTTGGAGTGTTGGAACACATTTATATTTGAAGATGAGCCCAAATTCAACATTTTTGGCTCCGACGGAAGGAATTATGTGTGCCGACAGTCCAATACTGAGCTGAATCCCAAAATCCTAAAGGCAACAGTCAAGCATGGCGGAGGAAGTGTCATGGTATGGGCATGTATCTCGGAAGGCGGCGGTGGAAATTTGGTGTTTATTGAAACAACAATGGGCAAGAATGTGGATCTGAATATATTAAATGAAAATTTACTCCAAAGTGCTGAGAAGCTAGGAATCCGACGTACTTTCCGGTTCTACCAGGACAATGACCCGAAGCATAAGTCCGGAATAGTACAGTCCTGGATTATCTGGAACTGCCCCCACATGATAATTCCACCGGCCCAGTCTCCAGATTTGAATGTCATTGAAAATTTGTGGGCTCTGTTGGAGAATAACATCCGGAGTCACAACATATCCAGCAAACAGGATCTCAAGATTGCTCTGCTGGATGAGTGGAAAAAAATCTGTCCAGAAACTACCCGGAAGCTGGTATCTTCGATGAACAATAGGTTAAGGGATGTTATTAAGGCTAAAGGATATCATACTAAGTATTAACATCCTTATTTAAGTTTTTATACGCCTAATATGTTACATTTCTAAGACTGTTCCAAAAAAGCATTGACCAGTATTTTGGATATGTTTTCAGTTTTTGACTAATTTTAGTTAATTAATATTAATATTTTAATAAAAACTGAAGTTTCCTTTTCAAACGTGATATAACATAAAACAAATTGGCAATTAAACATTTTGCGTTTGTTTTTTTATTTAAACCTTATAGCACTTTACATTTTTTGCTAGGCACTGCAGACGTTTGAGCTGTGAGACACTGTATGTATCTCACACAATTCGAAAGCTAGTCACAAAATTTGAAAGGTATATTGTTAATAACACCCTTACAAAATCCAGAAAAAAAATTTTGGACCACACCCACTCCTGCCCTAAAAAACGATATAAGCCTATATCTTCAGCAAGTTAAGACAACAGTTGCCAAACTTGGAACGAAGATTACTAAGATCGTACTCTAAAAAAATTTTTTTTGACTACGCCGCTCCTTCCTCCAAAATTCCCAGAAGCCAACATCTCCCGCAATTTAATAGCTACAGTTACCAAACTTGGATGGAAGGTTAATAGGAACCTTCTATATATTTTTCCAGGCACGCCCACTCCCGCCCCCAAAATTTTAATAATCCCACATCTCCCGCAATTTAAGAACTACAGTTACCAAAACTTCGAGGAAACGTTACTAGCTTATATCTACCGCAATTTCAAAGGCAAACTTGTACAATATTTCTTGGCTAAATCAAGCCTGTTTTTTGCTACCTTTCATCAGCTGGTATTAGGTATAGTATTAAAGTACGTTCGACTGCAACGTTCTCTTTTGTTAATATAAGCCAGTAAACAGATTTCGTTGACAAACTACTTACCAACAGCAGGTTTCACGGCCGGTGTGTCAGTGATGCCAGGCATTGGTTGATAATCGTGTGGGCGCCTTATTTTGAGGTCTTGTCCTTTCAAATTGATGCCATCAAAGGCCATGGCCTGGGTGGTCTCATCAATAGATCTGAATTCGAGGAAAGCAAAGTTCTTGTCCAAATTAATTTGACATGCCAACACCGGGCTGCCAGCGGCTTGTGCTAAACCAACTAAATGCATTTGTTGATTGAAAAACTCCATCATTTCCTCTTCAGTGACACCGAACGGAATGTTTCCCACATACAAGCGACGCGCCTGTCGCGTAATTGTTGAACCCACTACGGGTACAGCTGTTTGCGGCGTATCTGGGACGACGCTGGCCGGGATTTGACCCGACGCCTGCATCGCTTTGTACTGCATTGGTGTTATGTGCTCAAATCCTGGCGGTGGCACATCCCAATACAATGATGGCTTACGGCGCGAATTGCGGTGATGGCGACGATCCCTAGACCGATCACGATGGCGGTCACGAGAACGAGAGCGATGGCGGCGCCTGTCACGGTCACGGTCACGATCTGGGATAATAGAACAGCATGTTTCTCATTTATATATATATATACATATATATATTAGTAATGTAACGCAACTAGTATGAATGATGATGTATTCATTAACTAATACTGATGAATGCATGTATGTAGTGCGAATAGTTGGCTGTTAGCTTAAAGTGTTAATCAGTGTGCATACACATAAATAAAACTGTCTTTCCTATATCGTTTGAAACTGATTTCAAAATGTGCAAGATGAATTTTCAATGAGGTAGGAAACTGTTCAAAGTTAGCGTTTGTTAATGCTTTAGTTTAGGCCTTTTAGGGCGGATGTAAATTCTTGAAGGTACTGTACGTGCATATGCATGTCCACAAAAGATAGGCCTTCTTACAACTAACAATATAGTACATAGGACATATTAAGTTTTATATATGCCCATATATGCATAAACATAAGCATATCTCAAAAGTGTGCGCTGTATACTCATGGGGATTTGCACACACACATATCATACATCCCCACACTCATGGGTAGATACATATTAATTTTTTGGTAAAAACTGTCCCATCGCTAAACGCATTGCGGTTATTTTGGTGGGAAACATAGCCATATATGTATACATACATATGTATGCATTACTCTCAGGATAAGTTGCAATTGCAGCCCAAGGCAAACAACCGAAAACTCAACAATCTTACATGCATCAGTTTGCACGTATACGTATACTTGTGTGCATGTGTGTGAGCATACATACATAGAAACATAAGCATGTAGCTCACAATATGTCTGCCGGTGAGTGTTCGTAAAAGCGACATATGCATAAATGGTTTTATAACTGTTAAACAAACAACGTCAATGATGTTTTCCTAAGTACACATGTCAAGTCTAAATTTGCAGGCATTAATACATTCGTGTATTCTATTTATGTGAACTTATGTACATGCATACATACATGCATGCATGTGTAAATTAACCGATGCTCGTACTTACGAACGTTGATAGATACGTAACTTCAAGGCATGTCATTGTACTTAAATGTTGTCACTTACCATCATATCCCATGGTGATATTTACACAAGCAATTTAGATTTAAACGAATTTTTTTTCTATAAAACAAAAGCCGATGAAATATGTATCTCTCCAAAATGCGAATGTGTATGTCAATAAATATCTGCGAATGAATTAAAAGACGAACGCAGTCACGGTTGCATTGCCTTTAAGAAATATCGATACATCGATTGCTTTTTTTTTTTAACTATATCGATAAGGCATCGATACAAATCGAGATAATTCGCTTGGTCTTAATACTTTTTTGTTTGGTATTATGAAGTCAATTAATGTCAGTTTCGCTGTAAATAATGAGCATAAAAATATATTTACCTACCGAATACTTCTATCTAAAGCGGACCTGCAATCTGTATGGACAGTTACACATCAGCGAGGACAATGTTGTCGTATATTATGTGATGGATGTTGACAGCTATAAGCCAGACTCTGATTCCAATAAAATGCGATTCTTGGGAGCAATCCTATGCAATGATTCCTTTGCGGACTCAAGCTATTGCCGCTCACATGATATGATCTTATGTTTTACTTATACTAAGGACTCGCCAAACATTTCACTCATCTTCACTGGAATAACGCCCGAACGTCTAAAGCCAATCAAACTGATACTTTATGATCAAGAAATAGTGCGCAGCCTGGTTGTTAAAGGACAGAACACACTCAACCACTGGACAAGAGAGGGTCATGATGAGTGTGACTTCTATATGCTGGCTCATTTGGTCCAACCCAAACCAGATGTTTGCCGCAACTCAGCTGGCTTATGTTTCTATGGAAGTCGACCCCTAAGTTTACTTGCAAATATGCCAATGCAGTTGCTTGAAAATATTATCGGCAATACATTCGTGAATAGTATAATAACCCATACTGTTATCTATAGGCATTATAAGGAATGGCAATTGATATACGCAAATGGGTGAGTTTAAACAAAACCTTTTAATTTTTTCTGATTCGGATACTAATTTGATTATTTATATGACTTCCCAGTTCTAAATTGAGTAATATAATAATAGATCGAGCATTGGGCATTATATTGATGCTGACATTATTTACGCTTGTTTCGCATCCAGGTGATTACCTTATTCAAATCTCCCACGTAAGCTAAACGTTTGAATTGATAAGATGTACGCTAAAATACATACCTATATACCATTTTACAGATCATTATAAATCAGTTATATAGCCTTCTGAAAGTTTTGGAAGGGAGTCCTATCGGCCTGAAGCTCAACATACACCTGAATAATTTTTTTCTTGATTGCTTTAAATATCACATCGAATTGTGGTCAACATTTTTGGGTATGAATTAAATAGAAACTAGTGTTTATCCATTAAATCAATCAATTTGTTTTGTGTTTCAGACTTAATTGAACCAATTGTACGACAAATTTTTCTCGCAATTGGTGCTTTTGGATGTTTCGGACTTACATATCAAATAGCACTCCTTGCTGACTTAATATCAATTGTTGGCTTACATGCCCATTGCTTTTACGTTTATACCAAAGTGTAAGAGCTGTCGTCACAAAAAAAAAAAAAAAACAATTCGAAGTTTACCTATTATTTCAGGTTGAACAATGTTGAACTAAAGGGGCTTTCAGTATTATGGCAAGTGGTACGGGGCAATCGCTATAATATTTTAAGAAGTAAGGCAATACCAAAATAAATTTGCATTTCATATATTAAAAATAGTCTTCAAATTTTCAGATAGAACCGAAGCCCATAACTATATGAATCGACAGCTTTACCTAGCAACGATTTTCTTTTCTGCAATATTATTCTTATTTCCGACTACTCTTGTCTACTATATTGTTTTTGCAACCGTAAGTGGCACGTAAAAACGTCATTTTGCCATATTGTATTATTCAAAAACATATATTTACAGTTAAAGGCCCTTACTTCTGCCACATTAGCGATTCTAGATTTTATCCGTCGCAAGCTTTTACATTTTCCCATCGAAATTTTTCTTAAATACTTTAGAAAAGGATTTAATGAAATTGGTAAGCAGTCAAACTATTCAATTGAAATAATTTAAGTTTATATTCTGTTTCGATTTAGATTCCCTAAGAGTCCTGGACATCCCACTCCAAAAACAATTAGTTTTTACACATCGAAATTCTGAAATATTAATATTTGTATATAAGCTTCAAGTTTAGAATGATTAAAAAACGTAACGTCAAGGATTTAATCTGCCGTTGCTTTTTCTTGGAATTTGTACATATTACCACTAAGCGAACAATAGACCAACTAGAAATGATGCTTACCTGCTCTCATCCATGCACACATGCTCATAAGAAGCCGGGATTTTACTTTAGCACGAAAGTTGTCCCAGCGAAGTCAAGTGAAATAATGGCCTGTGTTTGCTGCCCGATACGCGAGGCTTGCATAATTTTCAAATCGTTGCCTTCTGGTCGATCGGAGGCAGAATAGGACCCACCGGCACAGAAAAAACACGATGGCCGTTTTTGTCGATTTGACGCTGATGATGTGATATTACCCAAAATAAAAAATGTTTTTCGGAATTGGCGGAACTGGAATTATTTTTCTTGTTCCCATCCCTGACTTTCATCAATTGTTTTTACAATCGTAGACGATTTTTAGATAGCTCTTACAACGAAATGTGTCCCTCAAATATATCCCTTTAAACCAATTTTTTCATGTAACGATTATACGATGTGTCTCAGTCAGTTAAAAGTACATATTGCCCTACACTGCAGCAACTGCAGTTTAAATTCAAATAGTCGAAAACCTATCTATCGTTTGCTTAGTGCTTTCACGCTATTAGAGTTTAGCAAACCATCGGTTACAATGATCATCATTGTATAATCCTATGAATTTGTCAATTATAATGTCCTTCATCATTCATGCGTATCTTACTTAGTGCTTATTCTCCCAGACTAACATCAAGCGTAAATTTCGATAATTTATCACCCGTCTGTGTAAAAAGGTTGCATATCATTGTAAATATCCCATGCGTCCCAGTCGATGCCGCTCTTGTTTCATTTCATTATCAATATAATTATGTTATGCGGCCAGCTACATATATCGATAGTTCGATGCGATATAAGCAACCCTGACAGATATAGAACTGTTTCGTTTCCACATATATTCTCATTTTATTACGCTTTAGTTTGTGAACGCAGCTGGACGTTTGTGTAATTAAAGACAGTAATTTTTTTCCAAGGATATTGGAATGGAAAATTCGGTGAAAATGGAAAATTCAACACCATTGCCACAGCGCCAAGCAAGAGCTAACACTCAGCCAAATAAGAATATTGGCAAACATGGTCCACAAAAGCCAAACGAAGGTGTCTCAGACAGTGGCCCGCCTGAAAAAAGACAACGATTTGGCCAGAACAATCAGAATGGTGGTGGTGGAGGCGGCGGCGGCCCAAATCAAAATAAGAATTTTGCAAACAAGGGTGGATTTGGTGGAGGTGGAAATCGCAACCGCAATCGTGTCGGTAATCAAAATAGGTCGAATTTTCAAAATCAGAATAATGCAAACGTAAGTACATGCAGATTATACAAATGAAAAAAACATGCAAATTTAAGTTGCGACAATTCGCTAATTCCATATTCCAAGAGGATCATATCTTGTACGTACGAAAAAAATGTTCAAACTTACAAATCTACTTGTATGTCCTCTACGAACATTCGCTGTGTATATGAGCAGTGTGCACAATTGAAAAGTACAAGTGTGTACATTTAGAATGGCGGTCAGCGAAGTGTGCTGATGCTGTGTGATTTGAAAATGCAATAAATACGTGGCAAACATCAATGTTTAGATAAACATACGTATGTCCACAATTTGAAGTCGCGTAGAAAAAGCAATATTCAAAACTGTATGCATATAAATATTTTTTTTTGTTTTCGGTATTGTGTACAGCTTACTGAAACCATTTGAACTTAATTTAATGTATGTATGTATGTTTGGTATATACACAAACCTATGCACCCATATGCGTGTGCGTGTGTATGGTGTATGGTGTGTACGTGTACGTCGTACAGTCTGTTCATGTATACTATTTATCTCATTCGCACCAATGGATTTTAGTTAAATCAGCTTGTGTCGTTGTAGTTGAGTTCGAAGCGTTATTTGTTTGTGTGTGTGTGTGTGTACGTGTGTGTGTGTGTGTACGTGTGTGTGTGTTTACAACCGGCAAGCGATATCCATACCATATTGAGAATTCGACAATCAACCACTATTGTGCGTAGGGTGAGCATCTAATTGCATATCGTACTTCTGCTTCAGCGCAAAGTACGTAACTATTTCTTAAAATGTAAAAAAGAAAATATATATGTATGCATGTTTGTGTTTATATTGACAGTTTTTGCAAAATATTGACGTTGATTGTTTCCAAATCTGAAACCATTGGAATGGATTTCTTGATCGACCTTGGCGTTTTATCAAACTAGTCATCGTATCGCATGTGTTTTTAACTTTTAAATTACACAATATGTTCGTGCACCAATTGTGCTTTGGATTCCGGTTATGGGGGCAGCGTTGCATATTTTTGCAGTTCGAATTTAAGCTTAATTGTGCGAATGTGTTTTGCACTTTCTATTCATATGCCAAGCATAAGGATGGGAATTTTAGACATATAAACACTACAACCATGTCTTTTTATGTAATTTGTTTGGCTCGTACAAAGTATAATACTTTTTATGCAGGCTCTTATTGCTAAGCTTCAAACATATTTCAAATCTGAAAGCTATCTTATCAAATATTGAATTTATTCAACAAAATTTAAGTAGGTTTTTTTTTGTTTTTTTTTTGTACCATATAAGTTGGCAACCCCGTTCTGTTACTATAAAACATTTGTTAAAGAATTATGTTTGTGCATTTTTTAAGAATACATAAACGGGATAACATTTAAAATTCAGAAATGTTTACAGAGTTAAATCTTTGGCAACAAACACATTTAAAGATCAACAAAGGTCTTAAATGGAAAATTTGTTCAATTATTTATTTTTGGTTGCTATTTGAACAAACTATTCATACATTTTTGCAACTATTTGCTAAAAAAAAAAAGAAGGGACTTGTATGTTTTCTGCAATCTGCTCAAGTCTTGTTTTTATGTACATCAATTAAATATATGTATTTGTTCTTTGATGTTTCACATATATATTAATACATATGTACATCAGAAATGTATACGAACAAATTTTGCACATTTAATTTTTTTGTTTTCATGTTGCAATAATTTTGTGCCTGAAAAGATAATATTAGTTTTTTTTTTTTAATTTTGAAAGTATTGTTTTGATATTTATTTATTTATTTTTTTATAAATATGATTAATTTCGAAGAAATATATATATATATATATATTTATACATAAATATAGAAAATCATTTTGCCTTAATGAAGAAAAGTGAGTGTCCATAATTATATGGCCAGCACTGTACATACATAGCCAACCCAAGTGAAATTGTTTGTCAATTGCTTGGATTGTTGTGTTATTGAGTTGCAATGATTTGATGTAAACTCTAGTTGAACAATTGCGTAGTGTAAATCACATTTATTTCTTTCTTTATATACTCACGTCGATATGTATAATACACACATATATAGCTAAAATCCGCAACAGAAGCACCAAAAGTGGAAGGAGGAAATCTAAATGAGAAAGCTATCGAAGCTAACAGCAATGCAAACTTAAATCAAGCTGCCCAAGCTCAAGCCCAACTTCAGGTTCAGGCCCAAGCTCAGGCTCAAGCCCAAGCTCAAGCTCATGCACATGCACACTCTCAAGCTCAAAACCAAGCATTTAGAGTTCGCGGAGGCGGTGGTGGTGGCGTACAAGGTGGTGGTGGTGGTGGCGGCGGAGGCGGACAAGGCGGTGGACGCGATAGAAATCGCGGATCCCGTGGTGGTGGCGGCGGAGGCGGCGGCGGACCTAACTCTGGCGGCGGTAACAACACACAGCGCGGTGATGATTTCTTTATAGCCCAACGTCTTCGCAGCATTAGTGGCCCCACCCACGATCTACCGCCAATCGAGGTCGCCCAGGAGACAAAGTTCTCTGGCCGCAATCGTCTTTATGTTGGCAATTTGACCAATGACATTACCGATGAGGAATTGCGCGATATGTTCAAGCCGTACGGCGAAATAGGGGAGATATTTTCAAACCTTGAAAAGAACTTCACATTCCTCAAGGTCGACTATCACATTAATGCCGAAAAGGCCAAGCGTGCTTTAGACGGCTCCCTGCGGAAGGGTCGCCAATTGCGCGTCCGTTTCGCACCAAATGCAACCATCTTGCGTGTTAGCAATCTAACACCATTTGTGTCCAACGAGCTGCTTTACAAGTCCTTCGAAATATTTGGACCCATTGAGCGCGCCAGCATCACGGTCGACGATCGTGGCAAACATTTGGGCGAGGCTACCGTTGAGTTTGCAAAAAAATCATCGGCCAGCGCCTGTCTGCGTTTGTGCAATGAGAAATGCTTATTTTTGACAGCCTCGTTGCGTCCATGCTTGGTGGAACCGATGGAGGTTAACGATGATAACGATGGATTGCCTGAGAAGGCGCTCAATAAGAAGCTGCAAGAGTTCAATCAGGAGCGCAGCGTTGGTCCCCGTTTCGCCGATCTAAATTCATTTGAGCACGAGTACGGCTCACGATGGAAACAGTTGCACGATCTCTTCAAAAGCAAGCAAGATGCTCTCAAGCGTGAGCTCAAAATGGAAGAAGAGAAGCTCGATGCTCAGATGGAGTATGCTCGCTATGAGCAAGAAACAGAGCTTTTACGCCAAGGTCAGTATAACAGAGGGTAATACGAGTATTAAATGCATATTTATCTTCTGGCTAGCCGAAGTTCTTTTCAGTGTTTTCAATCTGCTTTCCTTCCCTACATGCTTAAATCTAATAAATCAATAGGAAATGAAATATAAATGATTAAATCCTTTGCCGTCGGTCGCAACCGACTGCTTTAAAATCTGTTGCCATTTAAATAACAGTTGAGAACAGATAGGGACTATTGTTCTTGATTATGAAGACTTCACTAGGCTCTAAGATATATCGTTTTGCCCGCTGCTGGGTAATCTGCCTTCTAAATTGTATGCAATGAAAATTTTTGAAATCAGCTATATATATGTAGACTTTCGGGAAAAGTCCTTCTTGTGGACACCATAAAACTTGTTTTGTTCACCGACGAGATTTTAGAATTTAATGTCGGTTCCTCCTGCTTAGCTATAATCTCTACTTAAATCTCTACTCTCTCTCTCTCTCTCTCTCTGTCTCTCTCTCTCTCTTGGTACTTTAATTAAAATTGTACTTGATAATAACATTTCGAATGAATACACATAGGTTTTGTTATTATTTAAACATATTTATACTTCACTAGTTGTATAACTGCCAGCTTATTTAATATTTCTACTGGCTGAATAACAATATTGCGATCTTTCGACGGAGTCTTGACTTTTTCAAATGCCGAACATCAAATTCGGACCAGACATTCGATAAATGAGATTAACTTTGTCTATGTGTAAAATGTAAAATGTAAAATGCGTTTTTGAAATATCAGTCACTGGATTTAAAAACGGTCACTGACTTGTCAAACTGCTCTCGCAGAACTGCTTCTTATTCATAATCCTGTACAATTCTTGTTTTCTTAAACGTGCGCTGTGCTACAAACTAAAAGAAAACATCTCTTGCAATTATAGACTTTTCTACACCCATATACTACGTGTATGTATGTATGTATTATATATTTTAAGGAGGGTTTATCTGACAACAAATCGTTAACGTGGAATTTTTGTGTGGGCATAAATTTAGATTCTCGACGGTTTTTGTGTTTAACGGCTTATTTACGACTTGGGGACAAAATGATGACACTTTAAGTCAAATTTGTGACCCACTCGTTTACGAGTTCTACATTCTTAGTATATAATATATATTTTTTTCAAAATGAGTCGCGTCAGATTTAAGTCTGTCGTATATTCATTTATGAAAGGAAAAACCAAATGGGTTGCCAAACGCCCGCATGAATTGGAGAGGTAGTAAGCAGGATGCTTGCTCCCAAATATACAGAATATATATATATATATATAAATATATCATAGACCGATATTTTGATGTGGATATTTCGTATATATTTTATTTCTTTTAAACCAATTCTTCATTCTTTTTGAAAAAAAAAATGTGTATATTTTTGAGATAATTAGATAGTAGCACAAATAGCAAAAATGTGACAGAAAAACAACTAAACCAATTGAAGAATTACGAAAGAAATGTGTCCTAATCAATAAAGATACATGATTTAAGGCTGAATATTTTGCCACGAATTTTTATTTCATAAAATATTGATCAATTTCCCTTTGGGCCAGTTTAAGTGCTGCTTTGCGAAATAGTCAAAACTGGATATTTTCTTGGAACACAGGACTTAAGGTTTATATATTCTTAAGTTGCTACATTCCCTCATTTCAATATAAATTTGATTCTGTGTTAACCACAAATGTTTAGAAAGTCGTATTTTTAGTCAATGGATATCTTGAATACATCTAAAGTTTTCTCATCCAACATAAAGATGGATTCGTGGACGACATGTGCATATTATTAATGTTATGTTATTTAGATATCGTAGATTTCCCATTCGACTGGGATCGGACACATGCTAGTGATCCTTTATCCCAAGCACATCCTTCATTATCTTCAAATACAAATGCACCTGTGTCTGATGATTGTATATATAATAATTAATTCACGCCAAGGCGCTCATAAGTGTCGGTACTTAACCCGGTCAATCTCATCAATCATCAAAGTGCAAAGCAATTAACTCGTCATCTAATACTCGACCACTCGACTTTTGTAGAACTGATAAAACGCGAATCTGACAATGAGCGCAAGAAATTGGAATGGGAAATGCGTGAGAAGCAGGCAGAGGATATGCGTAAGCGCGAGGAGGAGACCATGCGTCGCCACCAGACCGAAATGCAGAGCCGTATGGTGCTCCAGGAAGAGAATATGCGTCGTCAGGCACAGCAGCTGAACTCGCTGCTTGATCAACAGGAAGGCTTTGGTGGTGGCAACGGGGGCGGCGGTGGCAACGGTGGCGGCGGCGGTGGTGGCAACTCCAATTTTGATAATTTCGGAGGCAATAGCAACTCGCCATTCGAAATATTCAGAGGTAAATGCTTGACTTGATCCACACCCACACTCACAACATTTTTAATGTAACCCCGTTTATTGCAGGTAACAACAACAACTCATCCATGGCTGGCAACAATGCCGGACCCGGACCCGGTGCAAACAGCCAGCAACAGGTATGTGCGCCACGACCAAAACGTTGTGTTGAGCAACTAGTATACGGTTCGAATGTGAACTAAATTTCAACATTGTCTCTCCACTCTTATATAATTTCAATAACGATTCTGATTCATATAGATGGAGTGGGAGAGGGAATGGAGGGATGTTTGGGAGAGAGCGAGAAAATTCCAAGTGCTAGAACTTTATGCACATATATTTTTTTTAGGAGTAGTCAAGTATACAATTGTCTGCGCTTTAGCGCATTCATACTAAATATGTATATTAGGGCTAATTGAAAATTACAAAAAGAACAAAAATACCGGTTTCGCATCTCTCCGGTATTGTTAATCGATGAGACTAAGGCGCCGCATCCCTATTTAAACTATGTCATACTCAAAAATTACCCGCTTGTGATTGTTTTAAAAGCTCAACAATATATGCTTACCTTTTTTTTGTTTTTAGTTAAATCAGATATCAGAATAGGAAACACTACTTTTCGAGTCACAATCACAGTTTTTTTTTTTTGAGCAAAATTCAGATTTAAAAGAGGATCCGATTAGATACGACATCGAAGATGTTGCCTTAGAAAGGCTCATCGCTTTGTCAATGCAGAAAACTCAGCAAAAACAAACAAAATAATTAAAACAAGTAAGAACGACTATTATATACGCTTGTAGACCGATAACAACCTGTCGACTTCAAACTTTCACTATAAAAGACTAAAAGCGGACTGATTTTTCCAATGAACGCTGAATCAGATAGTAGTCCAGAATAATATCCACATTTAATGAGTTTGGTAAATATATTTTTTAACAAGAACTCATATTTTAACCGATCGTTCGTATGTCAGGTTTATAATTATAGTTGTTCGATCCGGCGGGCTGGATTGCTTCGCATTGAACAGAATGGACCTGGCTATATCGACTCAACTTATGATTAGGAATATTTATGCTATGTGGAGTTGGGGACGTCCTCTTCACTGCATTACGAGCGTTCCGACAAACTTATAATGCCCTTCGACCTAATGTATCTGCTTATGACGTAGCTAGCCTAAATGTTTGAGACTGACTTGAGAAAAATGTTTCTTCTCTTTGGTATGCTGTAGTAGTTTCAGCATTATTCGATTCGATATCTGAATCTATGATAATTTTTTGTAATTTTTTTTTGTTTTCGAAGTAATGCATCGCAAACGCTTCAAGTTGTATAAGTTATTCTCAAGTGTCGTTGTTTTGTATCACTTACAAGGCTTCAAAGTCGATAACATTGGAATACACAAACGTGAGAGGGCACGCGGAGTGTGGAGTTAAGTGATCTCTTACACCAAATCAAAATATATTTTATTAGTTAGTAGTCGGTTATTGGTGCGACCTGCAAATGATTGCGCTGGTGGGAATGGGGTGAATGATGAACAATACTATATGCGGGGGAGGGACTATCTTTTGATATTGTTATTTATAATGCCTTATTATTATTTTTTGGTTTTGTAATTGGGTTTCGCTACTCAGTCAAAACAGTAACAACTCAATTGAACAATTGTACTTTCCTTGCTCGAATAGGACGCCTTCGCTCCTTTTGAATTTGGGGTTAACAATATGAACCAAGGCGGCAATCAACGTGGAAATAATGGCGGAAATAATGTTCCATGGGGACGTCGTCGTTTTTAGACAGCCGATTGAATGAATGGACCATAATGGATAATCCGTAAATCGGCAGTTTTATTGATTTACGTTGAACATTTGACTCTTCACAATTTTGTGAATATGCATACAAAAACAAAAAATCAACAACTACAACACAAACAAAAACAAATAACAAGAATATACATAATAATAAATATATATGTACATCCGCAATCATCTATTATGATTTAATGTAATAATTTTTCAATTATGTCACCCTTAAGTGTAGTTTTAAGATGCAAGTAATAATTAATGCAACATTAAACAAAAACATCCGCCACGAATGGAGATCGAAAAATGTATAATTGGGCGACAAGTAATTAATTGTATATGTGCTCACACACAACATATCTACAATTTCAAAACGGATATTTTTATATGTAAAACACTTCTTTTTGAGTATTCTTTTTTTTAACCCTCTTATCCATCATGTCTTGATAATTTTTCTCAAATATAAGTATATGCTATATATATATATATATATATATATATATATAGATTAAATGGTCTTATCTTCTCCAATATTATGTGCAATGTTGTGCAGCAACAAATTATGGTGAGTATCGAGTGGAAGTCCTGGCTCCAGGGCTCGGTGGGGTTGGATTCTAGTATGTGAAAGGGGGAGATATATTATACACATAACTACAGATCTACATATCGAGCTTAAATTTCAAATTGTCTTGTTGGGGGGAGGGGACTAGGTTGCATTATTTATTTTGTCAGTTCTTGCATTTTATATCCTTTAGAGAGGTGCGTAAACTCTATCACAGTTTTGGCTCATTTTTTTTTCAATTTTGATATCTGTTAAGCATTCCGTTGCTCGGTAACGATCAGCGACTAGGATTCTTATCATAAATATTTTCTAAAATGTTAAAATTGCTTCGACAATTTAGCAAACAACCCAAAACACGTCACTGAAATCTTGATCCATTCACATCTTGTTTTGGCTCCTGCTTTTTCATCCATAAAGATGGTCATCCAGCAATATGATGCAGATACTTCACAATTTTTGGCGTTTTCTGTCCAAGTTTGAACATTTTTTGGTTAATATCGATATGCGACAAATTTTGTGGAAAAACAATAACAAGAAAAATATAAATGATTCGTATGCTTAAAGTTTGTAAAAGAAATTGGGAAAAATGTATCTCAGCCGCTGTTTACAAAATATGATTCTGATTTTCTATGCACATCAACCTTTTGCAGCGGTCATTCAAATAAACTATATTGTGTATTCTATAAGGCGAATAAACGCTTTTTGCTTTTCGATTTACGGATAACAACCAACTCTATTACTACAATTCTATTATTGACCAAATTACTATAGTTTGAATTCATAAAATGAAAATCTACTGTTTAAAAAAAAAGAAAAAATGAAAAAATAGTTGGTAAGTCATATTATAAATGATGACTTTTGGGTTTTTGGTTGGGGATCATAATAAAAATAATGTTATCTATAACTTATGGGTGGAACAAGTTTTGTGGGATATAAGGAAAGGGAAAGTCTTTCAACAATGTTCTGGGCGCTTTTGGTCTCTATATATATGTATATATAGAAATATATATATAACCATGATGTACAAGGGACCGCTACAACAGCATATTCTAGGTTGGCCTGAAGATGCCAACACGAGAATTCGCATTGTAACTTGGAGTAAAAACCTGATTTAGCAAAAGGTATGTACGGTTCACTATCCTAATGTGCCACGAAATTAACACTTGGTTTATAACGAAATGCTGAAATATTGAATGCTTGAGTGTGTATGTGCGAGTGTGTGCGTGTGTATATAGAAACAGTTGTGAATGATAGAAGATTTATTGATATTTACTTTATACATTTGCAGAGGTCGTTGAATGAAAGTATATATATATTTAAAAATATAAAAAAAAATCGACGTCTTCTGTATTCTGGCTTTGTCTGTCTTGTTCGTGTAGGTAAACTGCTCTTTCTTTTTGCTATGTTGAGTTTTATATCCT
Organism: Drosophila macrothrix; assembly: GCA_035042055.1. Lineage (NCBI taxonomy): Eukaryota > Metazoa > Arthropoda > Insecta > Diptera > Drosophilidae > Drosophila > Drosophila macrothrix. The sequence continues at coordinate 19,322,447 of JAWNLX010000587.1, read as the reverse complement.
ATTGTCACGATTATCAAAAGCAGTTATCGAAATTACCTCGACTATTAATAGAACTCATCTATTTAAATAGCGAAATAAAAAAAAATGTATAAAAAGTGCATTTGTTTTGGATTTAAAATGTACATTTCAAGCGCAAGTTCTGGTCTTATGTATAAAGAATTCATGCATTTCTCAGCAGTAAACTACTATAAATGAAATTCACAAATCGTTCTTTATTTTTATGAGACATGAAATACTCTGATAATACAAGTGTATTTAAAAAGTGATCGCGAATTAATGAAGTCCAGGTTCAGCTTTCTACACAGCTATACCGAACTGCCTTCTCAATTGGTTTGTCAAGTAGGTGTATTTGAGCTTATAACTATATGTATGTGTACGATATATTCATTGAGTAACTTGCATTTGCTTCGTCCAACACTTATTGGGAATTACAGTCACGTACTTAATATTGTTTCTTTTGTTAATTGCACAACGAGTAGCATAGCATTTATTGGGAATTCTGTTTTTTTTTTTTACGCGAAACCAAATGGTGATACAATTTCTAACATCTTTAATCTGAGTCGTCAAACGATTGCATTTATTTCACCTGAATGGTGTGGAGAATGTTTGCTAAATGAGCAATATACATTTTTAAAATGGCAAATTTTCTGTTGTTTTTTTGTTGTGTATTTTAAATCATCTACTGCTAATGCTAGAAGAACTGTAAAATCGAAATATCTTTTTTGTGAATCTTTGATTTTCAAACACTACACAGAATCTATTTTACTCACATGAGTTCTAAACAGGATCAGTATTTGGCATACGTTACGAAATTAAAATATGCAAGTATTATAATAATAATTAACACGTGTATGGTTATATAGTATCTACAGCAGCGAAAAAATAATAGCACCATGCTCATAAGTATATGTTTCAACCTTTTTACTCTTTATAAAAAAACTATACAAAAAAAATTATAATAAAGATTATTACTCCATATTTAACAGCAACTTTTGGGGTGTATTTTAGATTCAGAGTTTTGGGGACTCCCAACGACTGTACTCTTATCTTTCCATAAAATATCCTTAAATAATTGAACTGGATAATTCACATGTTCCTTTGTGAACTTCGTCCAATTGCAAATATTTTCGACTTTTGAAAGCGGAAACTTTCTTACTATGCATGATTTTTAGTTGTGTTCTTTGAGACATTAAATGTTGTCAGACGTGAACGTGAACAGTTTGCACAGTCGCAATTATGTTAATGTACATTTTTTTTTAGTGTAGCTGCTCTATACTGACATAAGGCTGGATTCCGGTTCGATTTGTCATCATTTTCCTTATAGCTTATATGCGTCTGAAATATATTTCAATCACCCAACTAATCGACTAACTTCTCTATGATTTCCATCCATACATCGCTTTTTTCGCACTGCACTTTTTTCCACCACGCATTGAGAATTTTGGAGTTATCTTGAGCTTTATAATCGAAATAATAAATGATCGGATAGACCAAATAACCAAAGTCGAATCTCTTAGCACGAACGTTTTGTATACAAGCAAGTCTGCGAAACAAACCAGGGTCTATTATTATTTACCTCGCTTTTCCCTTGAAAAAAAAATGTTTTGATAAGTATTTCAAGGACAGTACTACCTGTTACGTATGTGGGGAAAAATAAACTAAAAACCAGCTTTTAAAAAAAATTTGAGACTAATTGTTCGACTGTTGATCAATGGGAAAAATGTCGTGGTGGTGATATTTTTTCGCAACTGTATATATGCACTATGTACATATATATATATATATATATATAGATATATATGCACTCAAGGAGCTCTTGTAGAAGTGTCTTAGACACCCATTGTATATTATTGATATAAGATCAAAATTGTTGTATTGTTGAATTGCTTAACAAGTGTCTACAAATATCCCCAAAATAAAATGTATTGAAATGGAGTCTAATGAGCATATTTAAATATACATGAATAAATCATTTTATGGAATGTATTCAATCGCAATAAATAAAGTCAAGATTATCAATAAAACATGTTGGACTCAACCGAGAGGATGGATACCATTATTATCTATTGGTCATAATCCACTTTAACCATTGAACGATATTTATTCCAATTTCCATTTAGCCTTTCAACTTTTTGACAGATCGTTTCCAGTCCTTCCCTTTGGAAGCTAAAAAATTATTTCTGTTTCACTGATTGTGTCTAGTTAATAGTACTAGTTATATCATCCATATACATGTACATATATCTAAGGTTTCTTGAAATTCAAACGGATGCTGTTTCGTACTGACATTGTTTAGTTTTGGCTGAAAATCGATTGCTTAGAAAGGCTTTTGTTGAATTCTGCTGCAGCCATTTGAGCTGATATTATATTGCAATGTGGAGACATTTGACTAACGTTTTTTTATGTTTACAGGAATCAAGGACAATCGGGATGCCAAGGAATGGCCAGAAGAACAGATTTTTGTATACTGTAACCGAAAATCATTTTTTAGTGGACAATTTTTATTTTAAATTTGCCCATGCGCGCAAAAAATCATTTAATTCTTTGCATCTTGACAATAAAATATTGATCTTATACAAAATAAAACTAAAGTATTTTTGATTTTGATATTGGTTCGCTACGATCTCCAGGAACTCCACCACATTCGATTCCAAAAATCAAGGTACGAATTTTAAGACGACGGAAGCGGGTCGATGAAACTGGCACACAAACCCCAAAAGCAAGCAAAAAAAGTACTCTTAACGCGACCGGCACCGCTTGTGGATGGATGCTGGCCACAAAAGGAAACCAATACTCAGCGCCGATGTGTGACGCAATTTAATTAACTTGAACTATCTGCATTACTCTCCCATATACATTTCATATGTGCACACACCACACACTTATTTTTCGATTGCGATGGTGTGAGATACTTTAAGCCGCACAACCGCCATAATTGCTTGCTGATTGTTTCATCGTTCGATGCTGAAAAGGGTGAGAGCAAAACGAGCTCTGCTCTGAGCAGATACATATGAATCTGTGTGTGTATGTATGTGTGTGTGTGTGTATGCACACATACAGACTGTAAATAAATGTATGGGTGTGGAGTACGAATTTTGGCCATGACTGATATTAACGGTACCAGGTAACAATCAATTTCAGATGGCTAAAATATGCACATAATAAACTATTTGTATAGATAATTTGCCATACATGCATAACAAGAGGGGTAGCTTATCAGTAGCACGCGCGATAGGTCAACTCATAAGTTCGATAACAATCGTATGCGCGTCATCAAATCAGCTGTCCACTTGAACAAGGACAAACTATGAGTTTTGTGTCACCCTGTATAACTGCAACGCCATCTAAAGCACACACTTAACAAATTGAATGCTATTATTTTACGATGTGCATTAATAAATAAATATGTTAGTGTTTATTAACAGGTATAATAAATATTTATTAATGTGCATTTAGCAAATAACAAAAAAAAACACAATTCGCCAGCGTCTATCTTGTTTATCCAATAAAAAAAAACCTTGCTTTAAAGACGCTACCTCTTTGAATGTCAGCACTGAGAGCGTCATACAAATGAATACATATAAGCATGTATGTGTGTGCGTGTGTGTGTGTACGTGCGCACAGCTTTATGTGTGCCTGTGTGAGTAAGTTGGCTTTAAGTTGCATACGAAACTTGTCTTAAATGTGTGCTCGTATATACCTGCATAGAGATATATGGTGTGTAAGTGTGTTGGTAAATATGTACATACGTAATACTAATTAGTTTGGGTTTTGTTACAGCACGGTTGCGTGTTATGTTTTGCATTTTATTTTGTTTTGAAAGCTCATAAGCTGTGCTTTCATGAGTATTAATGTTCGGACAGGCGTACATACTTATGTATGTACGTACGTACTACCACTAGCTCATCAAGTCCAGTGAGCAAGAGATAGTCGACGACTCAATACGAATGTCTGTATGTACATGCATACATACATACATACATATGTACGTTCATACACATGTACGTATCGGTGTATGCTTAACTTCAAAATAAAGTTCAGTTTAAGCTGGAGCGCAGTCGAGGTTGCGTCGTTTGCTAGTTCGGTCGGTCCGCTCCGTTCGGTTAGTTCCTCATGGTAAGCACCTTCTCCTTCAGTGCTGTTGATAAACTACTTTTGGCTCTATCGAGAAAAAAAAAACGAAAAAAAAATAGTGACTGCAACATATATGTACATACATACATATATAGGTACTTGCAGGCATAGTATGTATGATTACATCTATGTTACATACATACATATTTGCGATGTGTATGAACATGCGGATGTTAGTGCAAAAGCGTGTTTTATTGTACATAACTTTGTATGTATGTATGTAAATAACAATGTATATAAGAACATACACATATAAAATGCAATGCAAAATGCAGCGCTTAGGCCTTTAGTTTATATACCAAACTTTGTCTATGTTTGTGTATAAAATCTGTGCCTGTACAATTCACCCACACATACAAAACCTATTGTTACCGTTTTTTAATATTTTTTTTGTCTTGTTTTTGTGTTTGTGTTTGTGTTTGTACGGTGAGTGCGAAGTATTTCACTGTGTCTGTGAAAAAATCAGTGATTAAATGCTGGCAAAAACGAACGTGTGTGAATTTATAAAAAAAGAAAACAAATACATGTGAACTATTAGCACATATGTATGTCTGTATGTAAATACATAAGCATGTTGTACATGTACATTTACATACATACACATTTTCATGATTTGTTGTTGTATAGACGAATGGCACAGTAAAATAGAAACCGGAATCAATATATAATATTGTTTTTTCATTCGCATAATTGTATGTACACATACATACATTATACAATGTACTTGTGTCCAACAGACAACACATACACTTGTGTACATCATAACTTGCAACAATGCATATCCACTTATACCCCTTTACTCATGCCTCCAGATGCAGATGTATGTATGCATTTTTATGTGTACTGTTTAGCAAAAGTATTATGTTGACAGAAGAGATAGATGGCAACGGGAATTCAAATTCGATCCCGTCCCCCGTCCAACACGACACGAAACAGATATCTAATACCATGTCTGAAACATCCCAAAGTGTTTTCAATTTAATCCGAAGTCAAATATATTTAATATTAATTTGTAAATATGACTGGCCGGGTACTTTTTCCGACATGGAAACTGGTATAACATCAAAAGTTTAATATCAACATTTATTTTTTTGTTTAGTTTTTTAATTGTATAATATTCCCTTACGTTCGTGTTTTGTTGTCATGGTCCCGCGGTTTTTAATAATGTGATTATATGTAATTAGCAAACACAGGGCCGCTCTCGTACTATAAATAAATATTGTGATTATCTTTTATTCTTAATTAAATTGGTTTTATTATAAAATCACTCGAGATTCGTGGAATTCCCCTCCAGCTATAAGCCATCTCTAAAAAAAATCCAAGTCTATTATATATATATATATATATATAATAAATAATAAATAAATAATTAAGTGCTATGGTCATTCGTGATTAGTGGGAATTTGTCAGTTAGCGTGAGAAAAAAAAACAACAATTTTGTTGTGAATAATTGATTATTGATTATTTGTACAACTTGTTGACCAATCGGCTTTAAAGGGGTGAAGTACCTTTAGACAATCGTATACAGTCAGTACAAAGAGAGAAAAGCTCGGACTTTTAGCAACTTCTTCGAGTGAGAGAATATTATGAATTATGCATACATACACAAAGTTAAATAGCTTAAGCAAATTTATGACTGCATAGATAATTTCAATCTTTAATGATACTCAATAATATCATTTTGTGAAAACACAATATCACTTGTAAATAACAATTACGCTTGCGAATGCGAATGCGAATGCAAAATAAAAAAATCGAGATGATAACTAAGTGCTTCAATGAGAGCAACATTCAAAGAATAGAGAGCACTCCGTACATAAATGTGTAATTAAGCTGTATGCATTGAGATGGGTCGTGATTCACGTTTCCGGCGACTGTTTTTCGTATAGTTATCTTATCTTCTTTTTGTTACAAGCCCAAGTGCAAGCAGTACAAAAAGTGTAGTGCTGTGGAGTTAAAGGTTCGCTTGCCAAGCAATAATTAACCGATGCTTACTCGAGCCCAGTGCGCCTTCACATTGTAAATTGACATATTTCTATCTATTCATGCAGATAATCCAAATTCATAATTATACTATATACCTATGAGGATACATGAAATCTGGAGGACAGACAGAAACACACAGAACCCCACACAGGCCAATAGGAGAATCGGGATCAATCTCAAATTAAATACAAATAAATCTGGAGCTGAACCGAGTTAAATATGCTTGATACAGGCACTGACAAAAGAACCGTCGAATTACCATTTATTGTGGAGCGTACGTGTACGGATTGCGCCAACGACAACAACAACAACCTGCGGCCAGAAACATCACTATTTACATCATCATCAACTGTAACATCATCCTGCTGCTCATATTCAACGCCAAAAGCTAAACTGGGCAACCGGACGGCCAGCAGATGCCATCCATATGCAAAACTCATTAGAAAAATCTATTTATGCAAATGTAATCGAATGGCAACAAGCTGTATATATTTTGTATTAGTTTTAACGATCTTAAGTCTAGGAAATACTAGTGCTGCTTTTCAAAATAATAATACATCAAATTATAAAAATAATAATTACAACCATAATAATATTGAAAGCGTAAGCGAAACTCAACATTCTGCTGGAATACTCGGCATTGATGCGAGCGCCAGTGAATTCTCTCCAACCAATAACTACTCGAAATACCAACAACCATACAAAAGAATAGCAACGAAATCAATTGGAAATCGTAATAGCAAACATCCAACACTGATCATCGCTGAGACTGATTCTGAGGCTAACAATACTCACAACAACAACAAGAATACAACATCCAGTGCGAAGCAACCGAAGGAGAAGAACGCTGAACAGACTGAGAAGCATCATTTAGACGATATTGAAATATTTGGTGCGTATAGCATACCCGACGATCCCATCTACACAAATGAATTTGCTGTCCATATACCGGCTGGCAAATATGTGGCTGACAGCATAGCTGACAAATACGGCTTCACCAATCAGGGACAGGTACATAAAGCGTAAAAAAACAGAAAACAAAACCAAACACTTACATTCTTCAAATATATAATCGTAATAAGTATGTACACATTGTACGCGCCACTCAATATTGTAAATATCTGTATATTTCACAGATTGGCGCCCTTGACGACTATTATCTGTTTCAGCATCATCGTTTGTCAAAGCGTTCGCTTCGTTCAAGTCGCAAGCATCACAGTGCCTTAAGTTCGGAGTTCGAGGTGAGTGGTGGATAGCCAAATATATATGTATATATATATATATACCTTGATCTCTGACCTTCATCGCTTGTTTGTTTAATGATCCGTTTGATTGACGTTTAATTAAATTTAAAAAAATATTTCTTTTTTTGTGTGTGTTTGCTTAATAGATAAAATGGCTGCAGCAACAACACGAGAAGATCCGCCAAAAACGGGATGGCCCTTATCAAGATATACCCACCTACAGTCCGTACAATATATTGCGCCAGACTAATGACTACGCTATCGATCCGCATACGAATACGCATTTTTCATATTCCCCAGGCCCATCATCTTTGGCTGGAACGCATTCACCGCGCCTCGAGTACCGTGACGTCACCTCGCATCTCCTATTCTCTGATCCGTTGTTTAAGGAACAGTGGTATTTGGTGAGTAAAGTATGTCATCATGCCTTTCATGTCTTTCATCTTATGTACAATTTTTAAATATCCACTGTGCAACTTGAATTGAAACTGAGGCTCTTACTTAATATGTAATTACATCACATTATTACGTAAAAAATAATATCAAAATAACAAGGGTGTCGCGAAAATTAGAATTTCCATTTGACGATTTAAACGGATATATTTAAATCATTAAAATTACATAAACCATATTATCATCGGTAATTCCAGAAATTTGAATAACCAGTATTTAAAAAACTGGTTAATCAATTCAGGCGACCACTTTTACTCTAACACAAAATTCACAAACTTGAATTTTAATTAGATTCACATAGGGACCGATGTATATATATATATATATATATATATATATATATATTACACACGCACTACATAACATCATTTATGGCTTACACAGGAGATCCTATTGCTATTGAATCTAACTTATTTTGGATATACATTTCATTGAGTCATTTGGTTGGCAACTTAAAAATGTATAAATGTATTTAACCGAAAGTTCATAAATATGTTTGTATTTTGGTGTCTCCTTGAAAGAACGGCGGAGCTAAGGATGGCCTTGACATGAATATCGGTCCCGCCTGGCAGAAGGGCTACACGGGCAAAGGTGTCGTTGTGTCCATTCTAGATGACGGCATCCAAACTAATCACCCGGATTTGGCTCAAAACTATGTATGTATTGCATATTTTGATTTTGATTTTGATGAATAATATGATGTAATTTAATAATATAAATGAAACATAAACTTTCAGGATCCGGACGCCTCATTTGATATTAATGGCAACGATTCGGATCCAACCCCTCAGGATAATGGTGACAATAAGCACGGCACCAGATGCGCCGGAGAGGTGGCCGCTGTTGCCTTTAATAACTATTGTGGAGTTGGTGTTGCATATAATGCCAGCATTGGTGGTAAGTACTATCAGTGACAAGTATGTGTCATCTTACCACTGATTATCTAATTTTATATACTTATATATATATATATATATATATATAATAAATGTGTAGTGTGCATGTGTACAAGCCAATGTTTTCCTTTGCAGGTGTACGCATGCTGGATGGCAAAGTGAATGATGTGGTTGAGGCACAAGCATTGAGTTTGAATCCATCGCATATCGATATATACAGTGCATCTTGGGGACCAGAGGATGATGGCTCTACGGTCGATGGGCCCGGTCCGTTGGCGCGTCGAGCCTTCATCTATGGCGTAACCAGTGGACGTCAGGGCAAGGGCTCCATATTTGTGTGGGCTTCGGGCAATGGCGGTCGCTATACCGATTCGTGCAACTGCGATGGCTACACCAATTCCATTTTCACACTGTCCATTTCGAGCGCTACGCAAGCTGGGTAAGTTGGCTAAAGATAGTGTAAAGTTATTCCGGGTTCATTGTAATTAATAAATGTATTTCAATGATGATTTGACAGTTTTAAGCCATGGTATTTGGAGGAGTGCTCCTCAACTCTGGCTACGACCTACAGTTCGGGAACGCCGGGTCACGACAAAAGCGTGGCGACTGTGGACATGGATGGACGCCTGCGACCCGATCACATTTGTACGGTGGAGCATACGGGCACATCGGCATCGGCACCGCTAGCGGCTGGCATATGCGCCTTGGCGCTGGAAGCGAATCCAAAATTAACTTGGCGCGATATGCAATATTTGGTCGTTTACACATCGCGACCGGCGCCACTCGAAAAGGAGAGCGGTTGGACACAGAACGGAGTTAAGCGCAAATACAGTCATAAGTTCGGCTACGGTCTGATGGATGCGGGCGCTATGGTAACTCTGGCGGAGCAATGGAACTCGGTGCCGCCACAGCATATATGCAAGTCACGTGAGAACAACGAGGATCGCAAAATTGAGGGTGCCTATGGCTATACGCTAGCAACGCACATGGACGTCAATGGCTGTGCCGGCACCATCAACGAGGTTCGCTATCTGGAGCACGTGCAGTGCCGCATCACATTACGTTTCTTTCCACGCGGCAATCTTCGCATTTTGCTGACATCGCCCATGGGCACGACAAGCACATTGCTGTTCGAACGGCCTCGTGACATTGTCAAGTCCAATTTTGATGACTGGCCGTTCCTCAGTGTACACTACTGGGGCGAGAAGGCCGAGGGACGTTGGACACTGCAGGTGATCAATGGTGGTCGGCGACGCGTCAACCAACCCGGCATCTTATCGAAATGGCAGCTGATCTTCTATGGCACCTCATCGCAACCAATGCGGCTCAAATCAGAGCTGTTGAATACACAATTGCGTAACAGTCCCGTTGCGAACAATCCGTTCCTATTTTCCTCGGCCTCCAATATTGGGCAACCTGCCAACGAAGGTGGCAACTTCAATACGGACAACTATGCCAGCTATCTGAACTACCAAAACATATTCAGCAGCGCTGGCTCCAGTCCCGAGGTAGCAACCGCAACGCTCGACGGCCACAATGTGTCGACAACAGCAGCAGCAGCAGCTGTCCAGACCCCCAAACCCTTGGCCAATGGTGATAACAAAGTCATACTTTATTCCTGTGATGCCGAGTGCGATTCCCTTGGCTGCTACGGACGTGGACCCACACAGTGTGTGGCATGCAGCCACTATCGATTGGATAAGTAAGCCAAGGCGGCCAACAAGCCGCCACTTAGCATTAATGACCTTGCCAATCTCGTTTGAAGAGGGATCAACAAGTTTAGACTGTTGCGTGCTGTCGAAACCGATTGGATTAAACAACATTAATTCAATCGTTGTTTTATACTTATTTTATATTCTTTCAAAGCGGCAAACTCTTACGTATTGGTCTGTGCTTCAATTTCTTATCCGTACGAATTATTTAGAAGAGCTTCTCCCATATTTAATGTACCCTAATGTTTTTTTTCTATATTTTTTTTAATTTTGCTTTTGCAGCACTTGCGTCAGCCGTTGTCCGCCGCGCTCGTTCCCGAATCAAGTTGGCACATGCTGGCCATGCCATGATTCTTGTGAAACCTGTGCTGGGGCTGGTCCAGACAGTTGTCTCACCTGTGCCCCGGCACACCTGCATGTCATTGATCTCGCCGTTTGCCTGCAAGTTTGTCCCGACGGTTACTTTGAGGGTATGTCATAAGCACAATAGTACCAAGAACGAATGGTTAAATTCCTAATATCTCGACAACAATTCATCACTTTACTCAGATATTAAGAATCGAACGTGTGTGCCTTGTGAGCCCAATTGTGCGTCATGTCAGGACCGTCCCGAGTATTGCACCAGCTGTGATCATCACCTCGTCATGCATGAGAACAAATGCTACTCAGCGTGTCCCTTGGATACGTACGAAACGGAAGAGAACAAGTAAGATTCTCTAGTATTATAGTTATTATTACTATTATTTATTTGTTACATGTTACACACAGATGTGCCTACTGTCACTCCTCGTGTGCCACATGCAACGGAGCCACTGAAAATAACTGCATCACTTGCCGACCTAGTCGATATGCGTGGCAAAATAAGTGCCTTAACAACTGCCCGGATGGCTTCTATGCGGATAAGAAGCGCCTGGAATGCCTGCCCTGTCACGAAGGTTGCAAGTCGTGTAGCAGCAATGGCATCTGCACAGAATGCCTGCCAAATTGGCTGCTCAACAAGAAAGACAAATGCGCTGCGGCCGGTAGTGACAGCTGTTTTGAATGTAAGTTTCTAATTTGATTTTGACTAGCTACCATGTGTAAAACTTTTTTGTTGGTCACCCATTTTACTGCCACTGCCACATCTTACATGCTAGCTGAATATTATAGTCACAGTGAGGGCAAGTGCATGCCGTGCTACGACTCTTGTGAGACTTGCAACGGGCCACTATCATCGAATTGCCTGTCATGCCATCAGAATCGCTTGCTGGAGCAGAGCAGTTGTGTGAGTGGCTGCCAAGATGGCTTCTATATGGAAACGGGCGTCTGTACGCCCTGTTTGCATACTTGCACCCAGTGCGTGTCTCGCACCAATTGCAGCAATTGCTCCAAGGGACTTGAACTACAGAACGGCGAGTGTCGCACAACATGCGCCGATGGGTATTTATCTATATTTCATTATCTTATGAATTTATCTATTTTCTTATCTTATGCATTTATCAATCTTTGCAGTTACTACAGCGATCGCGGCATCTGTGCCAAGTGCTATCTTAGTTGTCACACTTGCAGTGGGCCCCGTCGTAATCAGTGCGTACAGTGCCCGGCTGGGTGGCAGCTGGCAGCTGGCGAATGCCATCCGGAATGCCCCGAGGGATTCTACAAATCGGAGTTTGGGTGTCAGAAATGCCATCACTACTGCAAAACCTGCAACGGTTAATATATACATATGCATATACCCATAAGGTCAACTATTAACCGATTTTGATTGTTTTAGGCGCTGGCCCACTGGCATGCACATCATGCCCCCCACACTTTATGTTGGATGGCGGCCTTTGCATGGAATGCCTTAGCTCTCAGTACTATGATACAACAACGCAGACGTGCAAGAGCTGCCACGAATCCTGTCGCTCTTGCTTTGGCCCCGGCCAGTTCTCGTGCAAGACATGCGCTCCGCCCCTCCACTTGGATCAGTTGAACAGTCAGTGTGTGCCGTGCTGCCAGAACAAAAGCGGGGGCGGCGATAATGAAACTGAATCTGAAAACTGTTGTCACTGTGACAAGGAGACGGGTAAATATTGCAATAGCCGCCAAGCGGCGAATTCAGAGATCATCGACATAAATGAATTGTGAATTGTAGGTGAATGTAAGACTGCCTCAACAGCTGGAAAGCGTCGCACTGTAGTGGGTTCCGACAGAATATTCAGAAATATGGATCGAGGCGAAACTAACGGCGATGGCAATAGCAAGGAATTTGTTTTGCGTCTCGACTCACCACTGACAGCCATCACAGCAATTGCAGTCGCCATCTGTTTGCTGATAATTACAATATTCTCCATAATATTTGCAGTTTTGCAGGTAAGCAGCGCCGCAGTCACGCACGTTCAGCGTCCAGCCAAGTGTTTTCGATTATTAACTTAACATTATTTATTCATTTGCAGCGCAATAGTAACCATGGATCGAGAAAATCTGTGAGATACAGGAAAATAAATAGCAGATCAGGCAGTCACAAGAGCGATCCCAGTAATGAAGCTAGATTTATATTCAATGTGGGTGAAAACGGTGACGATACGGATGATAACACTGATGACGATTTAGATGTCAGCGAAAGAAAGAAGGTACTCTACGAACCGAATGGTCCAATGAATGGAAGCGAAATTTTGATTAAAAGTACAAATGATATTGATGCGATCGAGTTTCAGTGCAAAGGTGCAGAATTCGATTCCCATTACAATGCGAACATAAACTTAAACACCGAATGCACCAATCCCACGTATATGAATCATGCAACGAACAGTAGAAGCAGCAAAAGGCAAAGCAATAACGTTCATAGCTGATTCATTGATAAATCTAATGTGAATGCACCAATAGCCGCAATAGCAACACCAATAACTTTGATCCTGAATTTTCTGCTCTGGACTAGCAAATTTTAACCATACTTGAGGAATGTAGCGAATCGAAATATTTAACATCCGAAATGATAAATGATCCGAAATTTATATGTGATTGTGAATTGTTTTTATATATATATATTTGTAAATTTAATGTTTGTATTAAATTTTTATGAAAAATGTTATGTCAAGTTGAACAATGCGTGTTTTTTTTTGTTTGTACTTATCCTGTGCAACAGGAGCTGTATTTAAAGGAACTTTGAATTGGTATATTCATGTACATGTGAGTGTTGAATGCGATATGTATGGTATTAATGAAAATGTGATTGCTAATGCCTCACGATGACCGATCAAAGATTTGGCCATGTGACAAATGCAACTTAAAGATATCAGTAGAAAAATGCTTTTACTTTATTTACAAAAAAAATATACATGTGTATCAAAAGTATCAAATAGGAATATATAATACATATCTATCGCGAAAATGTGTAAAAATCTATACAAAAATTCTATTACGTAAATATTTCGATTTTCAGTTTTGGCCGTGTTCAAAATGTGTGCGCTGCACAAATTCGATGCATTATCAACTGTGGATATTATGTAATCTAATGGAATACTTGGTCACGGTTTTTTTTTTCTGAACAGAGCATTTGTACGTATAAAAAAACTTAATAGCAAATTATCTTCTGATCCGTATAAAAATGTACAAGTTTTTAAATACATTCAAAATATTTGAGATGTTTTTTAAATGCATACGTGGTACATACAGCTGCGTATGTAAACCGATATGCAAATTTTTTCTGCCGTTTTTTTTTTATTATTTCTATATCTATATCTATGATATTGTACAGTCGCAGCACATGAGAGAATAATACAGACACTTAACAACCTTCTCATCATTGTCATCGTAGGGTGTTATAGATTTTGTATCGTGCTTCTCCTTTACTTTAAATCCATCCAGTTGATCTGATGCGTTGTTGTGGAGTGTCTTTTTTGATTTCTTACGCTTGTTTTTGTGCCTCAGCTCGTTGCAGTTGCGCTCGTGCACCATTTCATCGATCCACTCGAAATCGGAGTTAACTTGAATTCGATTAAAACTAGAAATGCTTTCGATGGAATTTATGTCATCCTGTTTGATGGCAAAAACAAAAGTTATAGTTTTATCGTTACACCACGATATTATGTTTTTTGCTTAACCTGATTGTTGTTATGGTTCCTATATCTGCTTTTCTGGGGGGAGCTGCTATTGGCTGCTGGCTGACTGTGGGCTTTTCGGTTGGCCAACGGGGATGAATTGGTTGCTATCGAAGCTGTCGTCCCAGCCGAGCTATTCAGTACGACAGCTGATGTGGACAAATCTGTTTCGCCGAGCGATGGCACCTTCGGCAACTCATCAGGATTGAAAATGTTGTGCTGATTTTCGGGTAAGGTCATTAGTTCAAATATACAAGCGTTTGGTACATACTCAGTTGATTTGAGAGACTTACTTCAACTGTGGTAACCAATATCGGGGATGGCATAGCTGCCGTTGAGGGTGTCGACGGAGCCAGCTCCGAGAGTGGACTATTCAAATTTGGAGTTATTGTGGCGACTGGTGTTGTCGGTAATGTGACACATTCTGGGGCAGCAACTGAATCATTTGGTGTTATGTTATCACGAAGTGAACCTGCTTTCAAGCCAGTCACAAGCGTTGAGGACATGGTACCCAGTACCGCCAATGATGATGTCGAAGCAAGGTTGATTTCCGCCGAAGGCCTAAAAGAATACGATGAATATATATATATTTATATGTATATATGGCTGTAAAGATATGTTATATATGAACTTATTTGGGTATTCATTTAGTAGGCACAACTAAAAAACACATATAATTAAAACATAGATTATTTGCTTGGCCTGCTGATATGTGTGTACATTACATACACACATTTGCTGGTATTTGTGATGTAACAATAACAATTGCAAATAGTGCTTGCGTGAGCGTCGGGTTTCATTAGATGTTGATGTTGCTGTTAGCTAATGGCCGCTCAACTTTCATTTAGATAGCGCGCATTGTACTTGTTGATTGTAAAATATGTTCGACTGTGTGTCGAGAATTTGCAATAGTGGTATACTCACAAGTCAATCAGTTCACTTTGGGCCCGCCTGCCGCCCAAGGTCCACACCTCGTTTTTCTTTTGGGCTGTTGTGTACGAGATGTGTTTATTTGTTGAACTCAATCGACCTTTCGGATTACTTTTTCGTCCTGGTATCCACAGCATGCGCAAACCAGACGATTTTTTTTTAGATGAATGCGAAGACATCTGAAAATCAATGCCCCATTTCAAACATTACAAACAGTTCATCATAGAGACACATGCGTTGCGTGCTTGTATTTCTCAACTTGTAATTTGATCCAGCTTCTTGGGAATTAAGAATTATATATCCAATCGATAAGGTACCTATGTTGCGAACCCCACTTAGCTATTGTACTTATTAATATGCACTTTACGCAATTTTACATATATACATACGTACAATCATTTACGTATTGCATATGTAATTTTGACTTTTGATTATTGACAAGCATGGGAGCATGAGTGATTTATGTACATATGTATGTATATATATATATATGTATTTACCTACAAATTTGGATAGTTTTTAAATATTGCAATATTTTTTGGGCTTATCCGCGATTAGTAATACTTCAACCAAAATTCCCATTTTAACAAGCTTCAGCTGCGAACTTTGAAATGTGCAAATCAGTTCATCCAAATAAGCCAAGATTCACAAAAAGTGCGTGTATATATATATATATATATATATGTATATATATGCATGTGTGCGTGTGTGTGTGTGGTCAATGGCTGTTAATATAAACCTATACAAATATGTATGTTTATTTGAGTGCAAATCAACAATATAATGAGAAGACAGCTGGTTTTATTTGTTGGTATATACAAGTATCGTTGCAATTTAGCTGCAAATCTCACTTACCTTTTCCAAATTGGGCCCCTATATTATTGTTAAAGGTAATGTAATATACGTACCACTTTTTGTGCAAACAATAAGTATGCATATACATTCGCGTCTTATTCAGTTTTGTAGTTTATGTATGTATGTATGTTAGGAGTTTCTTATGATTATGTGTAGCCGAGATTCTATTTATCTTGGACGGACGTGTAAAAGGGAATTCACCAAAGTGTTCAACGTTTTAATTGGAATTTGTAAGATCGCAAAAAAATAGTGTAAATTAGGGATGTCAAAAAAACATAAAAATTTTGATAGTAAAACAAATCGATATATCGATTGTATCCAGCTCAAGACTTATCGATTGACCAAAGACTATCCAATTCAACTCTTATCAATGCAAGAAGCAGCTGAGAAACAATGTGACCGGAGATTATGGATTTGTATTAATTGGTCCAAGGGAAAGCATCTTCTTGACGTGTCAAACGAACCTTTGCATTTTGCAATATATACATGTATGTGCCAATAACCAAATACATTCAAACAAGCACTCTCCTGCATGCCAGCATGTGTATTCATCAAGTGTTGTAGACCAGAACTTCTAATTATGAGACACAATCATCTCAGCCGCCTAATTAGCTTTTTACGCATGCGAGTACATACATATGAATTTGTGGTTTCTTTCTCTGTACCAAAAAGACTCGCAAATTCTAAATATATAACATATTCCCGAGAGCGACATAGAATTATCGAAAAAGAAAGAAGATGAGCATGTAATATACGGGCCAGCTTCGAGCCCAGTCTCCCCGTGTACGTGCTGCACTCAGCTATCCGTTGGTCGCGCGTTTACGTAGGTAATTTGTTAGAATTTCTTTTTGTTTTTCTGTTATATTATTTTTATTGTTAATGTAAGCAATGTACGTACATGGAGTTCAATGTAAATGTCTACAAACAAATACACAAATTGCATATATTATTTGCATGCTTAGCTTAATAAATAATAGTGAGCACGTGCTCAAAAATGAGCTAATGAGAAATCCTGAAGGAGGTTCAACCGGAAATGCGAGTGAGACGGCCAATGAAAATATTTTGTGCATATACATACATACATGCACACCTCCAAAATAGTCAGCGCCAGAGCACGGGCGTACATGTGCACACAAACACAGGCACCGACACACAAACAAGAGATGTGTAGAAACGGACGATAGAGAGGCGACGACCGGACGGAAGGGCAGGCAACGGACCCGGTTCGCGTCTCTAGCAGCCCTCACCGATTCATCAGCGAAATGTATTTTTGGAGCTCTGGCAAAGCAGCAACACTTTTATTTAGACTTAGAATTTGTTTTTATGTTTTTCGACATTAACATACAGTTCGACAACTTCTACATCTCTCGGTATTTCGATGCGAGTGCGGGTTCAAAGAGCTTCAATTGAACATACTATAAAATCAGAAGTGTGAGAAAGTAGAACTAGTGCATCTAAAATACGTATGTACACAGATATAGGCAAATATATAAACGTATATATATATATATATTTATATATAAATAAGTATATGTGTTGTTTTTACATTTTTAATATACTATTTGTGTATATATATTTAAATGGGATTCTTTGTTTTTCTTTTCTTTTTTTTTTTTGTTGCAACAATCTTTCATACCGTTTTAGCTATTATTTTTTCACAAATTGTTATTTGTCGCTTAAATTTGTGTACAGTTATATAACATTTAAGAATGTCAAGACTTGTAATATAATATTTCCTAATGTGAGTCGGAAAAAAGTATCAAGAATCCAAAAAAAATGGTGGTGTATATAATTTGATTTAACTGTATATTTAAAAAAAAAACCAAAATTAGTCCATATAATTCGAATTAAAGTCCACAATGATATATTTTTCGCTTTCAGAATATACTTTGTGAAGGCAGGACACAAGATCAGCTCTGATCATGGACCCGGAAGCATTTTTGGATGTGGCCAATCAGGTCATCAAGCTGAAAATGTTTCCGTTCTTTGATATCGCGCACAGTTTACTTGCCGCGCTGGCCGTGCGCGAGGATTTGGGCGCCAACGCACAGGCCTTCTCCAGGAAACATCCACTTGCCTGCTGGCTATCCACAATGCTGGTGATATTCGCTGGTGGCATGGTTGCCAATGGATTACTCGGAGAGCCCATATTGGCTCCATTGAAGAACACCGGTCAGCTGTTTGTTGGCACCGCTGTGTGGTAAGTGCTATTATTGACTAATTACTCTCAACTACTTAGATAATATAATAAACGAATAATGTTATTGCAGGTATCTTGTATTTTATACACCCTTTGATATTGGCTACAAGGTGGCTAAGTTTCTCCCGGTGAAAATTGTCGCTAGTGCCATGAAGGAAATTTACCGTGCCAAGAAAGTGTATGACGGCGTCGGACATGCTGCCAAACTGTATCCAAATGCATGGATAATCATGATCATAATCGGCACTTTAAAGGGCAACGGCGCTGGTTTCACCAAGTTGATAGAACGCCTCATTAGAGGTGCATGGACACCGACCGCAATGGAATTCATGCAGCCAACGTTGTAAGCGCAGTTAATCAATTTTATTTATGGCTATGGCTATTTATCGAGAGCCGATAATGTTTTTGTTTTTGTATTGACAACTTCTTTCTTTTAGCTACACGAAAGCGTCACTGCTGGCCTCTATTATCTTCGTGCTGGACAAAAAGACTGATTGGATCTCAGCGCCACATGCATTAGTTTACTTCGGCATTGTTATATTCTTGGTGTACTTTAAACTGTCATCCATCCTACTGGGCATACATGATCCCTTCCTGCCATTGGAGAATCTGTGCTGTGCCATCTTCTTTGGTGGTATTTGGGATAGTTTGGCGAAAATTTTGGGCCGCGGCCAGGCAAAGGATGGCGACAGTAAAGACGTTAAAAAAAGCAACTAACCTATTTGTGCATTATCTTCAAATTTGTAAAACGCTGTCAACCGAAGCTACAATTTATTGATTTCGAACGAACTTTATTTAATTGTCCCATAAGTTAAATATGTACTTACAAGGCTCAAAACCAAAAATCAAAAATCAAATTCAATCATAAGCAACAAGTGGGTGTGTCTGCTTATCTTTGACTCGGATTTCCTATACATATTTTTAGTTCTCTGTTAAATTTGTAGAGTATTTAGGGACGTAATCTAACGACATAAACCTAGCCTGTTTTATGTTTAATTTTTTTTTTTTTTTAAACGACTGACAGAATCACAATAGGACGATGACTAATTAAATTTTTGATTTGTGTCAGCACGTTATTAAAATCTGAGTAATTGCTCAATAACACAGTTTTCGGCATGTCGAAGCTATTTTATACTTATAAACTTACATAAGTATATAAAAGTCATACATATATTTTTTTTCAATCCTGTTGTAAATATTTAAGTAATTTATCGCAGAATGCAATTTTGTTAAATATTTTTTGTTTGGGTGCATATCCTGGCAAGTCATACCTTTAAAGAGTTCACCACAAGAGAGTATATTTACATACAAAAATCGGACTTTTAGTGTACATTTTGTACAGTTAAACATGCATTCATACAATTGAAGACCTTTGTATGAGTTACTAACGATCATTGGTTGCAATAAATCATCCATGTGATTTCAATTTTGAAGCGTTCTTTCTTTTCTTTTACAAATGCTTGTATATGGATACGACTGAGACAACAAGAGAGTGATAACAAGTCGAAGGGCGTGCGAAGAGTGCAGCAAACAACGTGTTTACAATTCGAATACGAAAATTGACAACTGATCTTTAATGATTGGCATGAACTTTGAATAAACATTTTGTGCAAACAATTGCATAATAATTATTTGATTTAATGCGCTGTAAAAACAACAGCAAATGAAAAATGCCATAATGTGGAAAGTAGACCAAAATCTTTTTCTAGATCTGCTAAATTTGAGGGCAACTGTTGTAGATGGTTGAAAGTAAAGCATAACCACATTATGAGCCTAACGTATAACACAAATGCCTACAACTGGAAGCCTTAGAGGAGAAAGTTTAATTGATCTTAATTTGGAATTCGGCATCCCAGATGAGTTTAATGCTTAACATCAATTAAGTTCCAACCAATTTTCAATTTACAATTTACAGTTATTTAATTATGTATAAAAATAATCGAGTCATCGTTGATATCGATAAATAACTGCTAGCGGCGAACGTTCGATATATTTATAAATAATTTGCTGGCTAAGTTTTAATTATTGTTTCTATTTATAAAAAATAAAAGAAATAAACAGTCATATTCAATAAAATATTTTTGCTGATCAGCATTGATATATTTTCAATTGCTTCTTAGATGATTAATTGATAAAGTATTGGAAAAATTTGTGGTCGTTTCAAGCACTGTTGCTCAAAGTTGTCTTTGTTTCTTTATAAGGGAAATCACCAAATTCAAAATGTATATTACGAAAAACATTTTTTAAATCTCGATCACGTACCAAACGGTAAAATTATCTATGACGACTTGCTTTTAGATATTTATATTATTTAAATTAACCTTTTCAGCTTTTCAACTTTCAACTTTGGCGGATCTAAAAACATATCGTATACAGCCTTCATAAGAAAGTCGGGCAGCAAGCATGCTACCGTACAAATAATAATATAAAGCCAAATGCGAAGTGAACTTAAAAACATACTGTAGACGTGATAAAGACTGCTGCCAGTGTATAAATTGTAGAGATATGTGCTTAAGACAAATGCAAATATTGATGCAACAATAAATACAAAGTTCAGATAGCTCATGTAGTGTGAAACCAGCACAATCTTTAAGTTGCCCACAATAACGAGTACCATTATAAGCATAGTTCCGAATGTTGAAAAGTCGCCAGTTTGGCCATTGTTAAAGACAACATTATTGTCATTTAAAACTGCATACGCAAAGTAAAATATAGTGAAACACTGAAGGGCGCCATTAATAATCCATACCGTGAATATTTTCCAAGAGGTTAGCTGGTTGTGGGAAATTCCCTTGTAGAGTGTTGGGAATCTGAAATAATCATAATTTCAATTGTAATTTATATATTTCGAATATTATTTTTCGTATACTCTTACCGTAACAATGTCTTTTCGTTATAGTGTTTGTCGGACATGGCCAAATACGTGAAACTAACGGATATGTAAATAATATCGAATAGCCATAGGAACAATTCGTTATACACAGAAGTAGCCGAATACAAGTCATATACTTGAAATAACGCCATACAACCAGTGATAATAATATTTTTATAGCAGTAGAAAAGCACCATAAATGCCAGTCGCTCCGTATTGTAATGACCATGTACAAGTAATAAGCGCTGAAGCATTTTAAATTTGGCAATTGCGTAGTCAGCACTTCGAGCTGCCTGTTTGCCCTCCACACCGTATATGCCAATGCCAATGTGGGCCTCTTGGATCATGGACACATCATTGGCACCATCACCAATGGCTGCTGTGATATGTTTGCCTGTCTTCTTAATACGCATGACTATTTCGCTTTTCTGAAGTGGACTCAGGCGACAGCAGAGCACAGCCTGGCATTTTAGTGCCACTTCAGTGAATTGATCCGGCAAGTGCGATAAAAGTGCAGACACAGTTGTTCCATCGATTACCAGACAAGTGGGTTTAGACGTTGCCGAAGCGATGCCAAGTTCAAGCTGACTCAATCGCTTTTCCAGCTCTGACGGATCGGTTATGTCAATAAGAAAGTGTACTTCAGCCACTTGTGGTATGTGTTTGCATGCCATGCCAATGGAAAAAGCCGTTTCCACCTTGTCGCCCGTTAGTACCCATATTTTTAGGCCAGCTTCCTGCAATGCAGTCAATGTCTCATCAACTTCATCCTCTAGTGTATCCTCTAATGCCGTAGCACCCAGCAGATCAAGTCCTAGAAGAAGAGTCATTTCGGTTTATAAACAAAATGAATATATGAAAATACTAGTAGACACTACTAATTATCAGTTTCTCATAGTGGAAGCCGTACCGTTTTCAATATAGGTTTTCGAATAATCTTTTCAAATTTGTTTTCCAGCTCGATTAGATTTTTGTGAAAAATATTTACATTTTTGCTATTTAAATTAAGATCTGTAGTAGTCTTCTGCCCTACTCGTAAATAAATACCACAGAAAACGATATTACAAAGCATAAACATAATGTTGTCCAAAATATATAAAAAAGTGAAACCTTGAAAATATATCTACTCGTAAGTCGTAGATTTGTATGCGAGTTGCGTATTGGTAGCATCTTACCTACTTCAATGCTCTGGTAACATTCTGCAAGAAGTTCTTGTCGATTGTTTAGTTGAATATTGATATTATCGCAGGATGCAACAAATGCATCATATTCGCTTTCGGTGAGAATTCGCCTGGCTACCGCTAGGGTACGAAGACCCTCCTTGGCATATTTAGTGATTTGCTCATCCGTTTGAGCAATTAACGAAGTTGGATTACAGCGCGGCAGAATCGAAGATTCGGCACCTTTGATGTAAAGCCAGATCACACCGCTTTCATCCCGTATGATAACGCTCATTCGTTTTCTCTCCGAGCTAAACTCGAGCACGTGTAGGCGTTCAAATTGCAAATCGCTGGCATTCGTGCCACCAAAGATACGACCTAGTCGAATCTTGTCATCGGTAATGTCTTTGAAAATCAACCCCAATTTGGCGCAGCCTTCCAGTATGGCTTTTTCATCGGGGCTAGATGCTTGGTATCTACTTATAATATCACTCGGTATTAGGTTTTCGAGCTCAGGTAGGGTTCCTCCGGATTTTTCATCGCAACTATCCAAAATATCTACGGTATGGCACAGAGCCAATGCCACAAAAAAGTCCATAGCCTCGTTCTAAAAAGAGAATGATCACAAATAAGACGACATTAGGGATCAACAATTAAAACTACTTACATTCATCATGCTCAGTTCATAGTTTTCATTATCATCGGGACAATACAATTGAATGTTGTGTAAATGATAGTTTTTGCCACCAGCGAAGCACTTAACAAATATCATTTGGTTTTTCGTTAAAGTGCCTGTTTTGTCCGAGAACAGTATATTAATTTGGCCCAAGTCTTCATTCAAGTTAGATGCATTTACTGCACAGGGCTGATCGGTCTTCTCATCGTATAGTTCTAGATCGGATTTCATAAAGAGAGCGCCGAAAACCCGATATAGCTCAATGTTCATATACATCGAAATCGGTACCATATAGTTAAACAAAATAAGAAACGATAGAAAGTCCTCAAATATTTGCAAAATTTTGTTGTAGTCAATTGGTGGTCCCAAGTAGTACATAGACGGATAAACCTTAGCCGCTTTCTGCCTGAAAATGATGCATAATTTTATAAACATGAATTTTTTTTTTTAATTTGAATAAACATGAGTATTTTGTATAACGATCTCATTTTAAATGATACTTTGCAGATTTAACATTTTGAATTACATTTTTGTTTTTTTGTTGTTTTGAAATCATTTTTAATTTTCCTAAATCTTCGTTAAAAAGATAAGTAAATAATGTAAGTCAACTTGTTTAGATATTACTATGAAGTATTTAGAGGACTTACCGTTCGATCATATAGAGTATAAGCACAACAGCTACCATTCCCACAATGAGCGCTATAATAAATTTATTAATGTATTTCTCGCTGGATGCTGACTTGTTGCCCGTATAACGGCTGTTCAGTTGCAGCTTTGTCGACATGCCCGTGTAAACGGCACAGCCCAGGACCCGGCCCTGGCCCTTGATTCGTACACCACGCAATAAGAGGTTATCGATTTCTAGCGGTATTGGTCCAGGATTGCTTTCGATTCCCGCTGTCGTTTCGAATTCAATGCGTCCATTAAATCGATAAAGATCAGATGTCGATGGTTCGCAAATAATGCAAGCCTTGTCTAGATTCTGTCCACTAATATCGTATGTAAAGTTGTGCGGAATATGGATCGCTTTCAGATTCGTCTCGCCATCCAAGTTAGCTGTATTGACAAAGCACATCTTTTCTGCTCCAGATGTGTGAAGTAATAACAAATCGCATGTTACATCACTGGCACTAGTCACCACAACAATATCGCCCGGCACAATAAATTCCGAATTGATGTGTTCCTCATTGCCTTTGCGTATAACAGTCACTGAAAATACACAAATGAAGAATTCGAGATGTTATCTTTTCGTCGCCTTTTGAATTGGCATTTGCACAAATATACATATGTATATAATAATAGAGTATATAGAGCTTAAAGTGACCATATTTACAAACCTCTTGATTTATTAACAATTTTATCATTTTTCGATCGAGCATAGTCCTCCAGACCTTCCTTAAGTGCCGTTACGATCATCACGAACAACAGAGGCAGGAGTGATACCAAAGGAGATAGAGTAATATCTGTAGAATAAACGATTGTTATTTGGTGTATTATTGATCATACGTATAAACTATTTATACGACATACTAACGAAAAACGATATAATGGTGATAATGAGGAAGTAAAAGTAGACGGCTCTTCGGAATTGGTCGTAAAAATTCAATGGGATAAAAGTAAGCCAGGTGTATTTGGTGGTTGTCACTCGGTTAAGTGGCAAGTTCTTTAGCGGATTGACATTGCCAATGGATATCCGTAATGGCTTCTTCTCTTTATTACTAGACCTCGCCATTATGGAAACTAATTCGTTCACCTTCCTTAACCTTTCTTGAGTATACGTTGAACTCTGAATTTAATGGATTATTGCTAGCACAGGAGTGTTATCTTGCCATGCTAAATTCCGACTGAAACTGGGCAAACATTATTCGTGTATTATCGAATCGAGATTGTTAATGTTATTTTCGAATCTTTGTGATAGGAACCTCCACTAACAAACACTGTTAATCCTGATCACAAGAAGTAAGTCATTTTGAATGAACCAATTGTACAGAAAAAATTAGCTATTGCAATTATACACAAAGCAAATTTGGGTAATCGTTTCTATAGATTAACACTAGCAATAGATTAGATATAATAAACAGTAATCATTCTGAAATGCTTAACTTGCCAACTCTATCAATTTTTCACTTATCAACGCATACATATGTAAGTAAAAGAGTTTAGTCCGACTGCCAATAGCCAACAGGCGACTGACCGTGGGCAATAAGCGCATTTATGAGCAGAGCATTAGAGCTAAAAAGCGAAAGTGAGTATGATTTTAGAAAATGGGAAAAACCATGGCATGTCATTTTTTGGGTAAAGTATATTTCAAATTATTGTTTGAAATTAATACTTACTTAAATAAGAAAATTATTGCCAATAAATACTCCCCTAATTATTCACAAAGTCAGTGTTATTTCTGTTATTAATTAGTATTATTTCATTATTCTAAAATTTAGAAACGATATGTCTAAAATTCAGTTTTTTTGATTTTAGATTGCTTATAAAAATGCATACAAATTAATTTGAAAACAGAAAACTTTAACAAATAAGCAAAGAGAGCAAACTTCATAAAATTTCAAAGTTTGTATTTCGAGTTATTAGAATCATTTTGAAGAAATACGCTTTCTAATTTTAAGAGTTCGGTTTTCGTAAATTAAGAAATTATTGCCATTAGTCAGAAAATTGTTCTAGGTTTTAGGGTAATTTACATATTAACATTTAACCAAATAAGTGTGTACATATAAATGCATGTGCATATCTACATTGATAAGTATGCACCTAAATAGTCATCTTGTGCCTGAAAGTGAAAGGAAACTCACCTCAGATCAATAAGAGTTTGCTGGGCCCATTGCAGTTTTCATTGGCCTAGAACATAAAGCTTACTGATATATATATATTTATATATTACTGATGCATTGGTAAGCTACACACCTTTTTCCGATCTCGCTGACTAAGTGCGTAAAATATGATAATATCGGTGACTCAAGTAACTCAAATTTTTATTTGGTGGTTCACACTAGTATCTTACACATAATGTCCACTATAATTATATTTGCCTGATAAATTTCGACCTTAACGAACAAACTACTCAAAATACATATGTACACGCATGTTTGGCGATTAAAAGAGATTGTAAGATTATAACAAATTCGATGTTTACATACTGGAAAGCACATTAAACATGTCTCTAATGTTTCAGATATTTTTTATGATTCATTATTTATACTCAATAAAATATAAACAATAATTGTTTGGGTTACTAATATTTCTGTCAAAGACTAGGCCGATATTTTACGCATTATTTTTGCACATAATATGACAGATAAGTTCAATATATGAATATTGTATGTACATGACAATGTATATATGTATATATGAAAGTGTATTATGATTTCTTGAGCTATCAGATATAATTCAACACATCGGCTGAGTTCTGAACCCAGGCGAGACCCACCACACAACCAATGGCCGTGAGTCAAGTCTATGGGGTGTTTCGCTAGTGTATGTATGCGTGTATATACGCATATATATGAATCAATGTTTTAAGATAAGATATGGCTACCGACTTTATCTCTTTCGCACGGTTCGCTCGTGACAGTCTATGCTTAAGAGAGTATAACATTAGAATAACAGCGACCGGTACTTGCGACCCGGAGATAACTCCCTTTATCTCACTAGCTTGAAACGGTATTTTGATACAGACCTACATCCATCTGATAATATATACATATATATATATATATATATATATATATATATGTATATCGCTCTCTTAGGTTAATGATCCAGAGAATCAAAATGCTTCGATATTATGAATTTGTGTGCAGCTGTTTATTTATAAGCATTTAAGCTTAGATATATATACATATGTTTGTTCATATATAATGACGTGATGTTAAGCCCATTTCCAGGTGTATACATACATTAATGCATATATGTATGTGTATGAGTGTGTGTGTGTGGCACATTTCATTTTTAGTACTATCGCTATCAACAATTCTTCGACAGTTTGCCAATAGATCAGTTTGCGCGTGGAAGGCTTTGCCTTCCTTTCGGCACTTGTGAATTTTGAATGTATATTTTGTTTTGCTTTTGAATACTCGTTTTACCAGTTGCATACACTTGCAAGGATCGAAGTTCAATCCCAATTAATTAACATACTTAAGTCCAATCCATGACAACAATATCAACAAAATGGTACGTTTACATGCTTTACCAATTCCTTGCATAAATTAAATGTAATTGGTGTATTTGGATATTATAAGTGGACCTTGCCATATTATATTTAGAAATCTCAGTTTATGGCATACCATTGCAGATAATGACAAGTGCAAAACGTAAAAAAATAACATTTTATTGTTTATGTGCAAAGATGAATTTCAAATTTTTTGTTGAAAGAACAACACACTTGAATCTCCATAATATACAAACAAGAAATAAACAAGAATGATCGAGTGCTCGATGTTACCTGCTACCTATATTTATATATATATATATATATATATATATATGTATGTATATATATATATATATGTAGACATTAGTTTAGTTTCGAAAATTGTCATGAAAATGTATGTAACTGACATAAGTAAGCATCTTTCATCCCTTAAAGTATGTACATATGTATATATATTCTTGATCAGCATTAACTGACTGTTTTTCCGTCTGTCGGTCTCTTTGTCTATATGAACAAGGCGATTTCAGAGACTATAAAAACTTCATACTTCGGATTTGGAATATAAGATTATATATATATATATATTGAAAATTGTTGTAGGCAAGTGCTTATAGTTCTGGCTTGTGCTGTCTTGGCTTTTATACCCTGAACCCAAAAAAATAGGGTAAAATATATTCTTAATTGAGTCGATCCATTCTTGCTCGTCCGTTGGTTTGTCTGTCCGTCGGTTAACCTAAGTTCATTTGAGTGTGTAAAACTTGTTAAGATGGAAAATTTTGCAATATAACTGCAATATATTTAACAGCTGGGGTCAGGGCAAACAAAAGCCGAGCTCACTCGCCTAAAGTAGTCTTATTTAATTCTCTAATTGTTTACATTTTGAGAGTGCTTCTTAATAAATGTTATATATATATATATTCAACATCGGGGTACAGTGTAATGTCGACATTGCAGTCTGTCTCTCCGTTCGTATGAACGCAACTTTTTTCGGTACCCTTTTGAAACCTGAAATGTATATTCGTTTATGCCCGCATCAGACAAAGTGTTCAAATTGGGGTGAAGGAAGGAAATCGATCAAATTCATAGTCATATATTGATAAAGTCACATATCTCCCCCAATTTCAAAGCTATAGTCAAAAGAGGTCAAATAAAATGTCTGTTCCTTGCCACCTGTTATCGGCTGGTATTACACTGATAACAGAGTATTTCGCAATCGGTTACGCCCGAGCATTGCACTCATTTGCCTTTTTTTTTTTTTTGAAATTAAACTAAACTATTATAAATACTGAATTTTTCGAAACGGTTTCAATTTTGTTTTCATTCATAATCCCCATAACGTATGCTACACTAAATAAGGCGAATCTCTATTTCACCATTCGTAAGCTTCCAAGCAATTTGATTGCAATTAAATATCCATGATAATGTTGTGTAATTAACGGCTGGGCAAGGTAATTTCAAGATAGAGAAAGAGAGAGCGAGAGAGAGAGAGAGAGAGAGAGAGAGTGGAAAATTGAGCAATAGTTCAGCTACCTTCCTATCAATCACAAATGGCAAGTGTTAGTGTACTCAGTTTACTATTGATAACGTTTATGCATTTATGATATATATGTACATGTTCAATGTACCTGTTCTGACCTCGTTAACTCTGGATAGGCGTATATTGCTGAAACCAATAATTCATTGGAATTTTGGCTATATTTAGACATTCATATATACATTGAACGTTCATAATACGTATAGGTATTTAGCTAAAGGGCATTTGTCTCGATCAATTCGTAGAAATATCGCTTCGGTATTTGAGTTTAGCTGTATTAGTCAACAGCGTCGGTAAAGCATTGTTATAATCTTATCAGTTTTGACAGTGTTTGTGCTGATATGAGAAAGCCTCTAGCCAAGAGCACCACGATTGACCCAAAAGAGAAAACTTTTCGCAGAGAGCGGCTGTAGTTGAGGAGCAGCGCAGTTACAACCGCAACCCGGTTAAATTAGATTAGTGATATTAGTATGAAGATACCAGTACAGAGTGCCTTTAGTATATAGGCAGGCAAATAGTGTTCAGCTTTACTCGTCGGTGCTGCAAAAGTTGAATTTTGAATGCTTCCACTTTGCTGAACACGTAAAGCCAAAATACAAAAATAATAATAAATTCAAATTCAAAGTTAAAGTTGATCTCAATTTAAGAGCAAACCACCTTAAATAGTATTTATCAATTGGCTTCCTGCCCGTTTGTTTCGCTCAATCCCCGCAATCAAAAACGTCTACGCTCTTAAAAAACTGTATCTGCTCATTTGACAACACATACGCATCGGCTTGCATACATACATATATGTATATACATATACTCGTATATGGGTGCGTACCCAGATCGATTGACGGTTGATAGTATTAACGGTGACCGTTAGTCTTTTATGTATTGGTTTCTAAAGGCACTCCCGATAAGCACCCAGACCAATTCGAGGTAAACGCTGTGTTTTCGGAGATACACAAATCGCTCAGTAGTATGCGATTGAAGCGACTCCGAGGCACATTGTACTTAAACAATAACTACAAATTAACAAAAACCACAAGCCGTATTAGACATCAAAATGGATATTTTTGGAAAGCGGGTGAGTTGCATATTTGCATTTCGAAATCCAAAATAGCCATATAAATACTGTACATAAATATTGTGAGCATTGTGAGCAACCATTGTGAACTAAATTTAGTTGTGAACTCAATCTTATACTCTGATACCGAAGGTATCAAGACTATGTTGTGCAATATCCGTCATGCTGTCTGTCCGTCTGTATCAGCGACATCCTTGAGACCTTGTAGCTCAGAACATTTGCTGGGCTATCCCCCACAATTTTCAGGCTACAGTCACCAAAATTTGGTTCGTAGGTGGTTGGTATTCAAAGATTGGTATTGGCCACGCCCACCTACCCCTCTACCGCACCCAAGCCACTGCCCTTAAAAATCGGAAATGGCTATATCTCTTGCAGTTTTTGAGTTGGAGCTATCAAATTTGGGGGGTGTAGTAAGTATACATAAAATATTTTGATGATGACGCACACACCGGCCCCATAATCCGCGAAAGCGATATTTCTTAAAGTATCGCTAGAAACCGCATATCTCCCCAAATCTTAAAGATAGAGTCACCAAACTTGAAAAGTAGCTTGCTGGTAGGCTCATTCAAAGATCGGCATATCTCTAGTCAATGTGAAATTCAGTCGTGAAATGCGCATATTTTACAGTCACTACATTTTGAAAGTAAGATAGCACCTGTAACACAAAATTAGCTGGCCCCTAAAGCTCTCAAACTAGAAAGGTAGCTTACTAGGACTCCTCTTTAAACCTTTTTTTTCCGCCACGCCCAATCCCAAACACAAAAAATGCAGTATTCAGTCAAAAAGTTATTGCGAAGTTGCGACATCATTATGTCAAATATCTCCATATAGCCGCGTACTTATTATCAGCGTATTATCTCCAACTAAAACTAATCATTTATATGGCTATGACACACCTCGACGTGGACGTATATGTACTTATTCACAATTCTGGCTCGTACGCGTTAGTTCTTTTTTTGCTGTTGTAACGGATTTTGAGAAATCGTACGTTCTTTACTATAATAACCAAAAGAAGGGAGACGTTGAGACTAGAGAACTTGCCCAAGCATTTGTTGTTAATAATGTATGAGTTGGGCATAGATGTCTTGGTAAACAAAAACGTTTTTTACACATTAGCTTATCTTCCTTGGCAAGCTATAAAAAATATTGGCCTGATTCAGCAGATTTTCACATATACAGTGTCTGCAGTAAAGGGATGGATAGCTTCTAAACATCATCATTAAAATAAATTAATCGTTTTTCTGGGCTTATTACCGGAAAGCCTGCAGTATGTGTAAATATTTATCTACATATATCATTTAGGTAACTATGATGGGAGTGCTGGGTGCAGGGTATCAAACAGTCTCGAAGAGTTATTGGTGTACATCCGGAAATACATTTCAGGTTTCTTTAAAAAATGATGTCTTTGAAAATAAAAAAATAAACTGAACCTGGCCCAAAGAGTGTCTAAAATGGACATACATACATATGTATATTAGCTGTGCACTTAATAAACTCAGCGATGTCGGCCAGTCTTAGAATCATTGACAGAATTGTACTTTAGCACCACCTGCAAATATATGTATACAATAGCCTACATAGCTATACCACTTCCAGGGAATTCTTTCGTTCAATTATCGACGCATTCGACGCATTCATATGCATAAATAGTAGAACACACATTCCCGTGTGCGCTCAGTCAAATATCGACGAATTTGATAAAACTGACAAATTAGGCATGCACTTTGAACTTATAAATAGAGAATACGAGCACTGGAAACTACTCGGTAGCTCGTCAATAACTTTTGAGCTTTTTACGAATATTGGTTCGTGAGCTGTATGCGAGTTGGATGCTGGAAATGCTCTTTGCATGTGTATGGGTATATGGGCATGGGTATGGGAATACCAGCACCAGTGCCCCATAACAGATCTAATTCTCAGTGTGAGAACGGCTTTTAAGTTGTGCACATCGCGGCGGTCAACTGTTGAGTGTATTTAATTAAATAAATATTTCCATGTATGTGGATTTGTATATAAATATTCAACTGAATATGTATGTATTTGCATTTGTATTTGTATTTGTATTTGCACATACATATTTATGTATGTTTTGTTTTCCTTTCCATTGAGCCTTAGTACCTTGACACTAGCTTCAATTCGGCAATTGATTTTCTTCAATGATCTTTCGTGACTGTAATTTAATAAATAAATAAATGTATATATACATATATATAAGTATAAATATATATATATATATTTATATAGATAAACAATCATCGTGGAGTTCTTCAACTCATTACGTGATCCCGACGTCATGGTCGTGTAAAAATACAAATTGAAATCTTGAAGATTTGACTAAAAGTCATGTAAATGTGAAAATCAAATACCACGCACTGATATACAATACGACCAAAATATCAACAATATATATACATATACGTGATGTGTGCATACGTACTGAACTGTTCAATTGAAGTGTTAAAATTACCCACTTAACATATTTTTAAGGTTATAGCTGTTAATGTGTTGAGAAAAAAAGCCAGATACAGATACATACCTACGGTCACACGTATTTTGTATGCAGATTATATATACATACATACATATATGTAAATAGCAAAACGATACAAACAACAAGAAAAATCATCAGGTGCTCTCAAAGCTCTTCATTTGCGCAAAAAAAGAAGAAGAAATGAACACCCTGGATCAAAGAAAAATAATAAAGATTCGTTGCATTTGATACGATCTAAACTGATCTATCAATCGGGTTGCATGCCCTCGGTTTCTCTATCCACTGTGTACAGAGCCCTGTAGGAAAGATGCACATTCACAACTTGTATGGGATAAAGACGGTTGATCTGATATTGAATGCCAGCCACGTGTTGGACAATGAATTTCTTTCGCCATGACTATCAAAGCCGTTTTCGACGCACTGATCCTATTGGTACATATCACACACCAACTTGGATAGATCAGGAACCGCAGTTATATCTAAAGGAATCTCTTCTACGGAGACGGAGTAAGGTGCGTCACACAATTGAAACAAACAATATAACAATGCCCAAACTAACTAATTTAGTTAAATACATACCAAAAAAAAAAAAAAAATGATCCAACACAAAGATCATGAAACTGTGTACATACATACATATTTATGTGTATTTATTAACCCTATTAACCTTTAACCAACGATATTTGAATTCAAAAGATTCCCAAGCAGAGGCTTACCTTATGCATAGACATCATTGACAAATTGCCGTGAATACATATTTAAAATTACTCATATTTATTCGTCAATTTCTGAAAATAAAAAAGGTACAGTTTGAAAACAAATGAAATATATATATATATATATATATATATATATATATATATATATAAAGTTAGACAGATTATATATTGTGGAAATAACTTATCGATTCAGTAAGTTGTCCAGATAAGGCAAATTTACTTTACTTGTATTCGATCGTACACCTGTTGTATGTAAAAAGATTTTATGTATGGGGGTATTCAATTGTGAATGGGTCTAACATTTATTGAAAGGATTAGGAAAAATCACTCATACTCGCTCAGAAACTTACTGAAGTCTGTGGATTATTTTGAAAACCTTTGATCACACTCAATGCGAATTTAATTTGCATGCATGCATGTAACAGACTAATGTTTTCTAAATGTAAAAAATAATATACTATTTTGTATTTTTTGTAGGGTTCCAAAGTTAGTACAATAAATGACTGGCTACAAATTCAAATTGGCGGCCCGGAAGACGTCAAAAAGAAAAAGCCAAAGTATCAAAATTGCATCAAGTCCACAAAATACACATTGATTACATTTCTGCCGTTGAATTTGTTGGAACAATTTCGTCGCATAGCAAATTTTTATTTTCTTGTTATGACAATCATATCGCTGTTAATTGGTAAGACCGAATGGGGCTTTGGCGTATTTTTGAAGTGCATGGATTGCAAATATGTATTACTCTTTCCTACAGACAGTCCTGTATCGCCAATGACGTCATTACTGCCTCTAGTATTTGTGATTGCCGTTACTGCTGCGAAACAGGCCTATGAAGATATCTTACGCTATAGAACTGATAATGTGGTCAACCGATCTCCCGGTATGTGTCCAAAGTTGATTTATATTATATATATTTTCACATCAACTAATTACTCGTTTGCTCTGTAGTAACCGTGATTCAGAATGGAGTTGAGGCAATAATACAGTCACAGAATGTGGCTCCCGGTGATCTGGTTGTTGTGGAGCGAGATTGCGATGTGCCCTGCGATTTGTTGTTGCTGCGGACAACAGATCCCCATGGCAAGTGTTTCATTACAACGGCCAACTTGGATGGCGAGTCGAATCTGAAGACCTTGATGGTGCCCAGAGATCTGCCGACAGTACCCATTGAGGAGATGCATAAGCTGGGCGTTATCGAGTGCGAAAGTGCCATCACCGATCTGTACAGCTTTAATGGCAAGATCGAGCTAGCCGGTGGCGAGGGTCGAGTCCTGCCCCTCTCCGCCGACAATGTGCTGTTGCGTGGCTCCCGTGTTAAGAACACTGAGTGTGTGATAGGCTGTGCCATCTATACGGGAATGACGACCAAGCTGCAATTGAACAGTCGGCTCACCCGCAACAAGACAGCATCGAGTGAAACCTATGTGAACCGATTTCTAATATTTGTACTCGTAGCCTTAATAGCCATAGTTACTCTGCTCTATTTCCTAAAACGGTGAGTATATATTTATCTATATCTATATCTATATGCTAAGTCTGGCTTAATTCGACTTCAATTTAATTTGATTTATAAATCACATTTAATACAGTTATGAAGAGCTATTTGTGATACCAAAACTAACCTATCTGGGACCTGCAGCGGATGGCTATAGCGTTAAACAGTTCCTGCAGGACTATCTATCGTTTCTGATACTGTTCAACTATTTGATACCCATATCGCTGTATGTGACGATTGAGCTGCAGCGTATCATTAGCGGCTTCTATATGGAATGGGACATGGAGCTCTATGAGAAGGAGACGGATCAACAGTGCATTGTGAACACATCGAATTTGAACGAGGAACTCGGTCAAATCAATATCCTTTTCTCGGACAAAACGGGCACCTTAACCAAGAACGAAATGAATTTCCAGCAGTGCTCGATAGCTGGCAGCAAGTTCATTTATAAGCAAACCCGATTGGAGGATGTGGAGACCAAAGCACTAATTGACATTAACAAATTTAACGTAAGTCCAAAATAAAATTCGAGTTAAATTATTCAATATTGATCAACTAATTTGCTATGGATATGGAACAGATGAGCCAGAAGGTGTTCTTCCAGGCGTTGGCCTTATGCCACACGGTGCAGGTGGCAACAGCCAACCCAGATGCCTCCGTTGCCCCTAAGAATGAAAATAACAAGTCGGGACCACCAGGCATGTACTCCATCACCGACATCACCGAAGAGAGTCACAATACTAGTCCACACACCGAACTTAATGTGAGCAACACGATTGAGACATCCCTGACGGCTCATCCGAATGGCGTGAATGCCACGACTACATCATCTGATGTGAATCCACTGCTGATTGGCGATGATAGCTATAAAGTGGAGCGGCGCAAGCGACCGCAGGTGGTAAAGCGTAGTCCCAATTTCGCCAGATCCAATAAGGTGCACATTGCATCGACGGGAGAGGCAACGGGGTTCAGCAGCACGACTGAGCGGAATGGACATCCGCTGGGATGTGATACACCCAACCAAAGTGCACACATAATGCGTCCCATTTCGCTGCAATTTCAACGTTCTACCTCGGAACGGGATCTGCAGCAGCACGGCGAGGCGAACAGTGAGGTTACCTTGGGCCATAGACGCGCTCACTCCTATGGTGCACCCAATGCATACCTCTCCAATCCCGTTGAGAACATGACGCCACCAGTGGGTGGCATTTTCCGTGCCGCCAGCACCACATCGCGCGAATCCTATGCAGCGCCCACATTCACCCGCCAGCCCACGATACTAATACGAGCCGAGTCCCAGCGTCGAAAGAATGAAATCCAGCAAACACTGAGGTGATTATTAACTTGGCCAGTTCTTCTCCCAAAAGAAGAGTGTGCATTCCCACATCTACTGAAGTGAATTAATATATTTTCATATCCATATATATTTTTATTTGTGTACTGCTTAGTACTCTGGACTATCAGGCCTCTAGTCCAGATGAGAAGGCGCTTGTGGAGGCGTGTGCCAATTTGGGCTTAGTCTATATGGGCGATGATGATGAAGTGCTGCGTGTGTGCATTGTGCCGCCACATGTGGACTACAAGCGTCCGATTAATAATGCAAAGCAAAAAGAGGATTGCTTCTATCGTCTGCATGTTCTCGAGTTCACCTCCGATCGCAAGCGCATGAGTGTGATCGTCCGGGATGAGGCGAACAAGAAGTGGATCTACACCAAGGGTGCCGAGAGCTATGTATTTCCGCTATGTGCGAATAGCTCGGCCGGGTTGGTCTCCAAGACCGATGGGCATATTAGTGACTTTGCTCGCTTGGGTCTGCGCACCCTTGCGATAGCTAGGCGAGAGATCTCCGAGACGGAATATCAGGAGTTTGTCACTTCGCTGGCACTGGCAAACAGCTCCTTAGAAAATCGAAAGCAATTGAGCGAGGAATGCTATTCAAAGATTGAAAGTGGTTAGTGTACAATACAATAATGTAATACAATAATTGATTTTTGGAATTACTGTTTGGAATCATTCGATTAGATCTCGACTTGCTGGGCGCAACAGCTGTGGAGGATGCACTCCAGGATGATGTGGCCGATACGCTGGTCTCCTTGCAAGCAGCTGGCATCAAAATTTGGGTGCTCACCGGCGACAAGGTGGAAACAGCTCTAAACATCGCCCTATCCTGCGGCCATATACCACCGGATGCCAAGAAATATATCATACTAGAGTGCAAAAGTCGCGACGATCTCCTTGTCCATCTGAATGTGCTCGAGCGAGAGATTGTCTTTGGCATTGGACGGGAGTGCGCTCTGCTTATCGATGGCAAGAGTTTGGCCGTTGCTTTGGCCGACGCACCCAAAGAATTCCGCGACATAGCCGTCAAATGCTCAGCGGTCCTCTGTTGTCGCCTCAGTCCGCTGCAAAAGAGCGAGGTGGTGGCACTGATTAAGTCATCCAATGAGAACTACAACACCGCTTCCATTGGCGATGGTGCCAACGATGTGTCCATGATCCAGGAAGCTCATGTCGGCATCGGCATCATGGGACGCGAGGGCCGCCAGGCGGCTCGTTGCGCCGACTTTGCCTTTGCCAAATTTTGCATGCTAAAGCGCCTGCTGTTGGTCCATGGCCATTATCATAGTGTGCGGGTATCGTTGCTGGTGCTCTATTTCTTCTACAAGAATATCGTGTTCATGGGCATTATGTTTCTATTTCAATTCCACGCGCTCTTCTCCTCATCGTCCGTCTACGACTCTCTATTTTTGACTCTCTTCAATGTATTATACACGTCGCTGCCGGTTCTATTCATTGCCCTATCCGAGAAACCCTACACCGAGGAGGTGCTAATGCAGTGAGTACCAATTAGCATTAATACAAATACATTATTATTGGCTTATAGTAGTTGCAATAGCCTTGTAACGATATATACATATATAAAAAAAAATATATATATATATATATATAAGCATTTTTTTTTTGCAAACTGATATTTGGCTTGATTCCTTAACAACTTTTGTGTGTTTATAACTAGTATGCCTAGATATATAATCACCAAATTGGAAGAGTGTGCATATCATAAAAACTGTAGCTTTCATTTCAATCGAAGCCAGGTTCTTATCGATTAGGAAAATAGATACTGATATACTTTAAGAACCATTAGCTACATATATATTAACGATTACTTTCGTTTCATTTACCCAGGAACCCGAAACTCTATAAGAAAAATACGGATAATAAACAATTACATTGGCCCCACATCCTCCTGTGGACATTATTTGCGATTTATCATTCGGTTATCATTTTCTATTTTGCCTTCTGCATCTTCTCCTTCAACAATGTCATACTGAATGGCGGCCAGACGGCGGCCTTCTCTTGCTTTGGCACCTTACTCATCTGGACTGTGGTCATCATAGTCAACCTGAAGATCTGGCTGGAGTCGATGTACCTATCCTATTGGTATCTTGCGAGCATAGTATTTTCGATATTTGCATTTATGGTAACAACCGTCATCTACAACGTGATCAACTTGTAAGTTTTGTATGCAATTGTTATTTTGATATTGATTGAAATCTAATAATCGAGTTTTACAGAGACTACGATACGGATATTTATTGGGCATACAACAAATTGCTGGGCTCCCTGCCCGTCTGGCTGTACATCTTCTTGGCGGTTGTGGCCAGTCTGTTGCCCGATTATACAGTGCGTATGCTGAAAAGAGCTTTGAAAATCAAGAGTTTCACCATATATCCGGGCAAGCAACGAAAACTTCAAATGCGCAAAAAATTTGAGTCGACCTACTTATAATACTTAGTGTTAGGCCATATTTTGTATACGTTTAATTTATTTATTTTTGTCTTATATCTACAAGTGTATGTATGTATCTATGTACATAGCAATCTTTTTTTTTTTTTTTGCTTAAGAAAAAACGTTGTTTGTTAAACATTGTGCACCATTTATTTATTTCCTAACCACAACTTTTGGGAGTTTCAGTACCAGCTGACAAACATAATGAAAACACCTAACACGGATGCTAAAAAAATATGAGTATCGCATTGAGCTAATCAGGGGCGTACTGGACAACTACATGTGTATAAACATGCATGTAATTTTACTGTTGTATATTTAATATTTGGGTATATTGTGGTCGATCAGATGTGGCTCACAAATGTATTTCTGGAAAACAAAGAGACAGAGAGAGAGAGAGAGAGAGAGAGACAGAGACAGAGAGAGAGAGAGAGAGAGAGAGACGGAGGGGGTGATTTAAGTTGTGAACCTTCCAATGTTTGTGTTAACAAATGCAAAAAGCTTTCCATTTTATCAAGCAAATAAATAATGAAAATGAAATGACAACTGTTCTTCCTCTTCTTGTTTACTTCGAATTTCTGTCAAAGTCAACGCAGACTGATAAGAAGTCTTGGTTTCATTTAAAAAATAGTGGCAGGGCGGTACGAAAAGTTGTGGAAATCGTGCTCAAATTGACATGGATAAGCAACATTTGACAACATTTAGGTTAGGCTCGATTTAACGGAAGCATAAGCAGAATGGTAAGTTCAAAAATTAAATAATAATAAAGATGGACAATCGATTAAGGGGTGACAATAAATCGGAATATTTTAAAAATAAATGTGAGCACTTTGGCGGTGTTATTGGATTTTGCACTGACTCACGCCAATTTAAATGTTATCTTTATTGTGACATTACTGTTGCTGTTGCAATAACAAAATATTTGATTGTACAGTTATTTCCATTGATAATGATATCTCGCCTTTTCTTGGACGGTGTGTTTGTATGTCTCTGCTGCTGTACCTGTTCCCAGCTAACTGGAGACAGCCACAAAATGCTTGGCTGATTTAATCTGGAGTAAAGTAGTGCGTGAAGAGCGGTGCAAAAGCACGCTCCGGTTAGAGGCTCTCTTCAAATCAAGTACACATATTGTGAATACACACATACATGCATACATGCACATATAAAGACCACGCAGTTTGGTTTCTCAGGGACGCCCCCGGGCATAGTCACTGATGCAACACACACATGTGTAAACTCATATCTATAGCTGCGTATTCGAATGCAGATACACACACACACAGACAAACACACACACACACAAGCACGAGTAGATATTTTTTATTCCGTATATGTGGTTATCTGTATGTGAGTGTATGACTATATCGAAAGCAATTCTTAATCATAATTTTTTTTTTCGGCCGAATTTAGTATGTTTAGAGACGGTTCACGTAACGGCCAATTTTTGCGTATTTGCGCGGAATAGAAGGGTTTTACGGATACCATTTAATAATGTCACTCAATGGCAAAATAGGTGACGATCAGCCGAAATCAACAACAATAGTCAAATATGAGAAATCTTCCTGTCTATTCTGCAATGAATGGTTTGACGCCCAAACTTTTACGGTGCGTTACGATTGTTACGTATTTTTGGCAGATCTAAACTGAATGCCTATCATATCTTTATATCACATGCAGGAGCACCTCATTCACTGTGGCCAGGTGCTTGAAGAATGCCCGAATAGTTGCAATGTGTTCATACCACGAATCCGGATGCGATCCCATCTAAAGGAGTGTCCACGCAGCAAGCACCAACAAATGCAGCGTCTGAGTGTCAGCATGGAACGACTTGATCAGCATGCGGATCATCGTGTGCAGGTCCTGGAACAGGATATTGCCACAATACGTTCAGTGCTCAACGAGGAAATCCGACAGCGTTTGCACCTTATCACGGATGTGGGCAACATACGCAAACACAATCAAGTCGTCGAGGATTGGACCCGGGACACAGACGAAGTGATTGTGGAACTGCGTCGCCAGCTCCAGGATGAGGGTGCACAACGTTCCTTTGCCGCTGAACAAAATCAAGTGGACTTTCAGTACTGTAGCAGCATTACACACGTAAGTTGATACATTAATCTAAAGAGATACGTCGATGACTATGTATATACGCCGAATGTATTTGGATTGCAGTCCTTGAAAGAGCAAGTGGAAATGAAAATGAATGATGTGCAGCAGCATATGAATCAAGTGTCCTCTGAGGTGACTTTCTATCAAAACCAGCTGAATGACAATATTCTCAAATTGGAGGAAATTGTTTTCGAAAATGAAAGATCGAATCGGTAAATGCAATTACAATACTAGTACCCCTAAAATTTGTAGTTAATATTTTTATTTTAGTGATAAGTTTGTACAGATCGAACAGTTTTTGCAAGAAATCAATGAGGATATCAAAACCAAGTTGAGTACCAGCGACTTTGGCCCCTCGAAGCAAGCAACTTTGGATTACGAAGTTAAAAATGTGAAGAGCATTATCTGCGAAACTGAGGATCGCTGCGATAAGCTGCATAACATGGTACAAGATCTGGACAAAGCGCTCCATCAAACAATGCAAAGCATTTCGGATATTGAGAACCAACTGGCCATGCAACAACGTATCGCCAGTGTACAGAATATCAGAGGTAAGCTAAATCAATAATATATATATATACACATTATATTTTATTCTCTTCAATCAAAACTTAAGAACTTCTTAAATATAGAAGCCAAAAGGCATTGTTTATAAATTATGACAAAGTTACGGCTGTCTTATCGAAACTGCACATTGCTCATATTTGACACGAAGCTACTATGAATTTGGATATTTGAGTTGTTTTCTATCACTTAGCGATTAAATAAAACATATTCATAAACACATATCATTTTGGACTCGGAGTAATTGAAGCAAAACAGATTTTTGACCTTGTGCGGGGTACTCTAAACCATCTGTGTAAAGTTCAGATGACAAATTTAGATTTCGGAAAATGATTATAATATGCTGACATAATATTAGGTTCTTTTTTCATAATTATATTAAAAAAATAAGTCTCCCAAGGTTTTAAAGAGCTTATCTATTCTTAAGTCTTCTATTTGCGATTTTCTTTCGACGATCAATCTCACCATATTTATATATATATATATATATATATATATATACATAAAGTACTTCCCAATATTCTGATTAAATTACAGGTCACTTAATTTGGCGCATCAAGGACTACTCTAAGAAATTGGAGGAGGCAAAACAATATGATACAATCTTGCATAGTGCCATGTTCTCAAACAAGGCTTTTGGTTATGCGCTGCGCGTAAGTTCCAAAATTTAGAATCAAGCTAATTACAAATTAAAATGTATGTATTAATTGCAGCTGGACATATATCTGAATGGCAAGGGCACCTGGAAGGGACGTAACTTGATTGCATGTCTGAATGTGCTATCTGGTGAATATGATCCACTTCTGACTTGGCCATGTCGCTTGCAGGCCGAAATCATAATACGCGATCAGAGTGGCGCCTTAGAGGTACAGGATTATGTGAAAACGATCTTTGTGCGTAAGAAAAGCGATGATTACATACAAAGCAATCAATATTTCCATATACCGCACAAAGTTATAACCAGTCGCAACTATCTACGCAACGACTCACTGTTTGTCGAGGTGCGAGTCTTGAAGTGATGCAATTCACCTATTGTTCAGATACTATCCAAAAGCTAAGTTGCTGATAGGCATCTAAGCAATAGAAGTTTTTGTCGAATTTATACAGCATAATGCTTCAATCCTGATTTAACTGTGGAAAGTTCGTTAAGGTCGTGTTACAATAATATGTATGTAATTTCAATATTTCATTGACCCGAAGAATTAAACAATGTGAATTTCCACAGAAACATACGAATTCGTGCATTCACAAGACATCTATCTATATATGTATACAAAAAGAAAACGGCATTCATTTACTGATAATGCGCCTTTAATAAAATACAAAAATACAAATACACATATATATATATATTTAAAATACAAACTGTATAAGCTAGGTAATGCATACGAAGACAAGCAAAAAAATTTAAGTCATTTAAATTGACATTACAAAAGAGAGATTTATAAATTCCATGTTTCAATACACATAAATGGTCAAACAATGTTTTTATATTTAATTTCGTCTTTAACATAAATGCAATTCCATAAGTTGTAGGGTTTCTTTTAAGGCACAGATAATGTTACATAGTTTTTTTTTGCGTTGGGATGTTCTAATAAACAATTATGCCATAAAATATTGAAGAATTGAATATTTTTTTGCTAATTTAAATAAAAATAATTACTTCGTAGTCAAAGTACATATACATACGTACATGCATATATAAATATAGAAATTTTAAAAAATATAAGAAGTAGGATACATAAAATGTATAACAGTTACTTTAAGTTTAAGATGAGCGTTGTTCTCCCACCAGCGCATACAGAGCGTGTTTGTAATGACCAGATGTGTC
Source organism: Drosophila macrothrix (assembly GCA_035042055.1). Classification (NCBI taxonomy): domain Eukaryota; kingdom Metazoa; phylum Arthropoda; class Insecta; order Diptera; family Drosophilidae; genus Drosophila; species Drosophila macrothrix. Next base: position 19,279,502 of record JAWNLX010000587.1, on the reverse strand, counting down.
GCCCTGCATAAAATACAAATTGTTTTAATAATGATTTAATATATTTCAATATATGAATGTTTGCATGTGCTAACCTTGATCCAGCTCTTTAACGATTTACCATACAAGCGCTCGAAGGCCACCTTAATGTCTGCCAAATCAATCTGTAAGCAAAATAGGAACACATAGGGTTTAAGATATTCGTGAAGTCGGTCAATTCTTTGATCTTTACTTACCTCGCATCGTGTGATGATGACGCGAATCAATTGCTTGTCGTTGGTGCCAATGCCAGCCATGGATTTGTGCAAGCGTGATGCGAAGTAATCGGCTTTGTTTGTGACACACTTGAAGATAGCAATTAGACCTTCCATAATATCGCCAGAGAATTCCTTTTTGATGGCTTTCTCCAGCGAATGGCCAGTCATGTCCGCATACTCTTGGAATATCTATCATATAAATTATTAATAAATATATACACATACATTTGCATATGAAATAAAGTTGCTTAACTCACAAGTTTCAATTGCTGATAATTTCTCTGACAAAGTATCATATTGAACATGCTCTCATCGGTGCCGACGCGTAGCTCGCCAGCCTTCAGTAGCTCCCTGGCATCTTCTTTGGCCTGGTTGGGATCGGCACGGCCGCTTTCGTCCCTCGCAGCAGTGCATAGTGAAATGAGCAGACGCTTAAAATTGCCGGATGTCTCCGATGTAAGCTCGGACTCCAAATGGGCACCGTATACTAAAGAAATGTTCATATATATATTGTTTATGAAGTGCGCATATCAAGTGAAACTTACGGCGCAAATATTGATTTTTGATTGTATGAATTTCGACATTGGATAGTGTGCATAGAATTTCAATGAGCACCTCTTCGTCGGTGCCAATGCCAGCCATGGCGTCATTCAATTCGGCACAGTAGTAATCGACAATTGGACGAAGAAGACCAACCAGCAGTTTCTCGAAATTTCCACTCGTCTCCGATTTTATATCCTCAATAAGATCCTTGCCAAAATGAGTTTTGTACTGACGTTGGATTTCCTGGCGCTGTTCATTGTTGCGACGGCAGATGATCTCAATGAGTTTATCCTCGTCGGTGCCGAAACCTTTCATTGCTTTGCGCAAGTCATGAGCGTCCTTTACCGGGTCAAATCCTTGAGCCGGGAATAAAGTGGGAGTGCCCTAAAAAAATATAAAAAACAAAAACAAAATAAAAATTATTTACATTTCTCATAGATGGGCATTAATATACGTACGCTGAGTACGTAATAAACAATTTGTCCGTAATTCTTTTTGATTCTTCCTTTGCTTTGCCCAACATAGCTAAAGGCTTTACTAGTTTGGTAAGAATTTTGTTACTATCTATAAAGTATGCATTGCATTAACACGATCAACGAGAATTGGGACATTGAGTTATAGACAAGTCGATGACAAACCTCTTTGTTCAACGTAAAGATTTGATTGGGTGTCAGCTGCACCTGCTCATGACCATACACCTGCCCATGCCCATAAGCGTGACCCTGGCCAAAGCCATATCCCTGTTCATGGCGACTAGAAGCCTGATATGTCATGGCTGGTGTGTATCCACGTGTGTTAACCGGATATGAAGCATTAGCATTATGTGCTATTGGATGCTGATTAGAATGGCTTTGACTGTACACATGCTGTTGGTATGATACGCCCTGTTGCGGTGCATTATTGGTTGGATATGGTGGCGAAGACACATTTACAGGATAAGGCGCTGATGTGTTAGGATATGGCGAATGCATAGGATATGGTGCGCCACCATGCTGATTTGGATATTGTTGGAAGTGCTGGGGTTGGTTAGGCGGTGGTGCGGCGCTGTGTATCGGTGCAGTGACAAAACCAATGCCAAACGGCACTTTAGCTTGCTCATTTGTTGGGGGTTGTGATGAGTGTGGCATTCCAGAACCCTATAAAAGTCAAAATACACATACATGGTGCTTCGATTAGACTACTGAACATAGTTGAACACTTAGCGAAGCAATCAAACCAATGATCCTAGTCAACAATGACAACAACAACAGTTACGCAACAACGTTATTATTTATATTCTTCATGATTGAAAAAAATTATAAAGGCCGTTTTGTTTTATAGAGGCTCAAAAAATCAACTTTAATATGAAATCAATAATATGTATGAACATACATACCGAAAATAGTGTAAATGTTTTATATTGGAGATATATTAAACAAATGAGCAAAAGGTGTTTTTTTTTTTAATAAGAAACTATTATAATATTGAAAATTTATCAAAACCTGCGAACGTTTCTTGGGAACACGATAAGCTAAAAATGACAGCTTTTGTAATCATAGTGGCGCTTGTCAAACAGTACGCAACTTGCGGGTAACCTCATTCAAAGATTGGCATATGCGTTTTTAGACCTAGAAATCTTAAATGCGCATTTCTTCAACAATTTGTAAGCCGGAGTCACCACATTTTGATTGGATGACCACGCCCACTCCGCTTGCCCAAAGCGATACACCTGTTAGTGTAAATCGATAAAAGAATATATCTCACACTTGGAAAGCTGGAATCACAAAATTTGAAAGGTATTTTGCTTGTAACACCCTTCAAAAAACCAGAAAACAATTTTGGACCACACCCACTTCCGCCAACTAAAAAAGATAAAAGCCTTTACCTCCCACAGTTTAAGGGCTATTGTTACCAAACTTGGAAGAAATGTTACTAGGAAACTCAGGAAACCCAGAAAACTTTGACCATTTTACATTTTATTACCTACATATTTATTTATTATATAATTCATTTTACTTACACATTTTTCGTTAATTTTGAATTAAATTTCTTCCTTTTGGTTTTTATTTTTTATGTTATATCCTAAATTTAATTTAAAATTAATATTTATTAAAACCTTTTTAAAAACTTTGACTGTTTTAAGTCCACAATAAATAGATAAATTTATGTGACTACAACCTGACGGACTCCAATCTGGGAGGATATGTAATATTCAACGTGTTCTTTCAGGTTTTTGTTCTTTGATATTTTACATAATATTTGCTTCACATAATGTTAAGAATTACAGCTATCGTAAAGCGATCTTTTGTGTTAAATTGTATTAAATTAATGTTGAAAAGAGATTTTGTATACATGCAAAATATCAAAAATTATCATAACTGATTGTAAAATTTAAATTTAAATTATACAAATTATTAATGTTTTACTTACGTATGGATACATGTTGTAGTTTTGTTTTATAAATGAGATTACTGGGTTAGGATATTCCTTTGAGATTCAATACTGAAAAAAAGAAAATGCAGAAGCTATTAAATGAAGTTAAAAATTGACACAACTTTATCACTGCATATGTCTGTGGAAATAAATGCATTAAATAATACTTAAACAAAACACATTGTTAATGCTAACAGACAAGATGATAAATAGACACAATATGTTTCGTGTTAGGTATTTGCATATATAATTGCTATACTATATATATATATATATATATATATAATAAAAATGTGTCCGATGTCGGCGACGTTGACACCGCAGGGCTATCCCTTTAACTACCCAAATTCGTCCAACCGAAATTGATTAGGTTAAGCGCTTGGAAAGTTAACTGAAGACACATATGCATACACATATCTATGAAAATATATATCGAGCAATTTCTAGTGACGCTTGAGCGTGTTTGTTTACCTAGGTGTCACACCCATTGTACACAAACAGCAACAGACAACAGCAATTTTGGGCTACATTTAACAGTCCGTAATATTCGTAGTCATTCGCAGAGCGCAACTTTTAATACGAGCTGTACATATTAAAGTAATTAGCTTCAACTCGCTACAAACTACTATACCTTAAGATGTGTGTGTATGTGAGTGTGCGTATAAATGTGTGTGTGCGTTTGTGTAAATATACATAGATATGTATATCACACAGTTTCGCAGCGCCTACTGTCTATTTTCCTAAGAGTCTGGATTACGACGAACGACGGATGAGTCACGCTCCGTGGCCACGTTGTCTACGAAGAGTTCGTCTATTTGTCGGTTTGATTAAGTATATGAGTACATATATATGATGAGTGGAAAGCATAAGGCCACGGTACGATTTAAATCTGCTTAATTACTCATTGTAAACTGAATGCATTTATTCTAAGAATTTAAGATGAGTATTCTGGCAAGAATGTTGAAATTGTACACATACATATGTATGTAGGCGTGAATGTAGTTCACTTGTAGTCAACAGCACTCTCTGCTGAGTCATTCATCTTACAGCCAGCATACTTTCTTAAGCGATTTCATAGCTGATGGTATACTCATATGTCATGCCCAATATACACACGAACTTTATCAAACGGTTTGAGTCTTGGCAATTGTATTTGATTCTTATATATTCACTTCTGATCAACTTCTCCCTTTATGCAAGGTCGCGAATCAACAGATGTTTGCATGTTGCATGCACATACACACACCGACACACGAAGATACACACTCACACATATATTTATATATACATATATATATTTATACATGTATATGCATATTATCAATCGTGGAAGAAACAAATGAAAGTTTAAATTGCAGCACAACGTCTTACACGAACACGTACATACATACACACACATACGTATGCATGTTTATTTTCAGTATTCAAAGATAAGTATATAGTATGTGTATATGTATTATCTATAAAATGTCAGAAATACAAATTCTTTAAGTTAACTGCACATTCTTCGCTTATAATTTAAAATCTCCTAAAATAGTTGGCAACTTAAAAAAAAAATCCGAAGCTGTTTCTATTGTCCGACTTAAGTAAGCGTATGTATTTTTAATTACTTTTAGTTTTACGTATGCCCGAGTACTAAGTACCCACATACAGCGTCAGTGTAAATTTATAAACTGAGCGACCAATTGACAGGGCGGCACAACAACTTGTTGCAATAATTTATCTAAATATATTATCGATAAGTGCCGCTTAGTCGATATTTAAGACTTCTTAGGAATGTGCGACCAGCAATCGACTATCGCAAGTAACTGAATACTTGTATTGAAATTGCTAAGAAAAGTAACTAACTAAAAAAAAAAATACCTAAGGAAACGATATCAGTGCGGTGACGACCGGTGCCAGAAAGAAAATTGTTTTTCCCCTTGAGTTTTTGGAAAAAAAAATACTTTTTCAATATTTTCTTCGATAAGAATCGCCAGATCCTAGGCGAAAATATCGAAATTCTGGAACACTGCTAAAGACAGTCAAAATAAAACGCAATGCAATAATAATAATTGCTTGTGGAGCTTGTCTGATGCCACGACGGCTTGGAATGAATAATCGTGTACGAATTGTTGTAGTTGGCGATTCGGGTAATTTACTATAAGTGCATCGATGATATTATAACATCTGTTAAATGCTAAGTAATTTCGTGTAGGTGTGGGTAAAACCTGTTTAACGCACCTAATTGCCCACAATGAATCGCTGACACGGCCGGGCTGGACAGTGGGCTGCAATATACAGGTGAAGATTCACGAGTTCAAAGAGGGTACCGCTCGTCAGTGCCCCTATTTTATTGAGCTGTTCGATATTGGTGGCTCGCTGAGTCACAAGAACACGCGCAGCGTCTTCTACAGTGGCATTCATGGCGTTATTTTGGTACACGATCTAACCAACGGCAAGTCACAGGAGCAGCTGCTGGACTGGCTCTATGAGATTGTCAACAAGGATGGCAAGGATACGTACAAATGCCGGTGCAGCTCCCTGCCGCCCTCGCCACAGCCCAACTATCCATCGGATGCCCATATGCGATTCGATCTCGAGGAATTTTTGGGCTCGACCCAAATACCCATACTGGTAATGGGCACCAAGTTAGATTTGATCGATGAAAAGCGTCAACCCAAAACAGCTGTGAAAAAGGCCGGCGGTATAGGTTAGTATCATTATCTGCACCGCATTGCTGCTGTTGCTGTCCATTTGTGATATGTCTAAGTGGTTTTTGCCTTGCAGCTGACAAATGTGGCGCCGAGGAGATCTGGCTGAATTGTCGAAACACACGCAGCTTGGCTGCTGGCACCACCGATGCGGTTAAGCTGTCACGCTTCCTTGACTGTGTCATCGAGAAACGTGAAAGCAACGGCGTACCCAGCACCCACCATGTAATGGGTACCAATATCATCGATAGACGACGACCAACTAGCTCACAGTCCACCATCCCAGAAATACCAATGTATGCGGCAAAAGCGACAACAGACACAATTGTACCACTGCTGGAAACCAGCGATCTGAAATGAGCAACCCAATTGTAATTTAAGCATAAGAAATATAAGAATTGTACTGAAGAAAACCTCGCTTAGGTTTATTTCTTTCCGTGCATCAGTTGGCGATACCACTCGGGTAATAATGGGTCGTCTTCTATCACTGTGTACATAACTTTTTGCTGATCATTTTTATATTCCAGCATGAGAACAGCGTGCGGATCGTCAATGTGCTCCATTAACGTCTTGAGTGCATGTAGAAAGTCGGAGAGGAATATGGTCATCGCTGCTGCGCTCCATGGCTTATTGCGATGCAATTCGCCCACGCTATATTCTTCGATGACATGGATCAGCCCCTTGTTGTCGCGCTTGCCTGCAATAATTGTGGGAATGCCAACTAGAAATGACTGGCTCCACCAATTGCATGACTTGTAGTTGTCGAAAATCCCTCTATAGTAACCATTCATTTTGTTCGTTGTTGTCTTCAGCTCGATAAACTGGGCAGCACGCAATTGATTTGGATCGCTCAAGTTCCTGCAAGTTAGACAATTTGATTTAGTTATACATGGATGTGTATATGTAGCAAACAGATTGTTCGTGCTTGTTTTTGGAGCGTACATCTGAACGTTGCTCTTAATGCAATCCATTTCAGCGCCGTACATCAGGCGTAATCCGTTTAATTTGCTACGGTAAAAGCATGCGAACTCCTTGGCTTCATTAACTGGCTCGTTTGTATCGGGCGCAACTGCGGGATTAGATGTTGAACAGTACTGCTCAAACTTGAAGCCCCAAGAGCACATGTTCCTCAGTTTCCTACTCAACTGCTCCCGTTGGATCTGCTCGTCCTGTCGCACCTTGGATATGTAAATGGTGCCGTTCAATCGTGTGGCCATTAGCCGATAGTCGCCGTTAATTTCGTATGGTGTGCACATAATCTGGCGCAGAATGCCGCGTAAGGTTACGAAGTCGGCGGATAACACCAGGCAACCAGTGGACGATTTTCGCAATAGCTCCTGATGGCTATAGATATACTGGCAAAGCTGAAAAATGTCGCTGGAATCTGAATCAATGCGCTTGCGCTGCACCTTCTCAATGCCAGCATTGAGGTCCAATGGCAGAGTGCTTATGTGTGGCAGACGTAGGTAGGTCAAATTGCTGGCATTGTCCTTAAACTCCCCTGCCTCATCGACGCTGTAAAAGCCAATTGGTTCGGGCCGGCTAAAGTGGGGAAAGTCGCCATCAAATTTTGAACCCAGTTTGTGCAGGCGCACGTTTACACCTAAGTCCCCCGTAGACATTCTAATTTTTCAAGTAGGAACCGCGGTTATAATACAATGCATCAAATTGGATTATCAATGTCCTTACCTATTTATGTATTTAGTAAACAAATAGTGGCAACGACAGTTGGTCAGATGTTGCCAATATTTCCGTATATTCTGAACGACATTATATCGATATGATACAAAGCAATAGAAAAGTAATCGTATGATATCGAAAATATGGGTAATCGGTAAATGATTGCTAGTTACCACGACCAAAACAACTTCATCACCTGAAAAATTGTGGCAAAGAAAGATTCGCTTCCATCAAATATGGGACAGCAGCGAGAATGCATTGTCGTCAATATGCGTTCAGCGATAGTGCTAATTATCGTATTCGTGCTTACCGGCATAAGAAATAGTGAAACAGCCAGTGGGGGCAATCAAATGGATCTAACGGATGTAAAGAGTGATCAACGGAAGGACAACAGCAATGCTGGCAACAACAATAATAACGACAATGAAGTCTTCGTACCTGCGCTGGCCAACATGGCTAGCAAATCATCATCTTCTATCGACAGCAGCAATAACAACAATAATAACAACAACAATAGCAATAGCACCACGAACATGCTGTGCCCCCAGGACAAGGAAACGCAATGCGAACGGCTGCAGTTCCCATGCATACGTTGCACTTACAATTTCAATTGCCTGTACGGTCGCGATGTGAACATCACCTGCGAGGCTGTTAGCAATGTGCAGTGTCAGGGCGAGCGCTCTTTCCATCGGCAAATGAACTGTCGCTATTGCTACCAAACGGAGAAGTGGCAGCAGAGCTGTGAGCAGCACGCCAATTGCAATTCAGCTGCGGATAAGTATTATCGCACCAACTGCACGGTGCATCAGGATGTGCTGTGCCTGGGCACTCGTTCGTTTACGCGAAATTTGCGCTGCAACTGGACGCAGGGATACCGCTGGATCACGGCACTACTGATCAGCCTGACTTTGGGAGGCTTTGGCGCCGATCGCTTCTACCTGGGCCACTGGCAGGAAGGCATTGGCAAACTATTCAGCTTTGGTGGCCTTGGTGTCTGGACGATCATCGATGTGCTCCTTATATCTATGCACTACTTGGGCCCCGCCGATGGCTCTCTCTACATTTAAATCCGTTCGGATTGTTGTGTCCATGTGTATTGATCAGGATGCGTTTCATAATTTTGCGCATTAAACATTTTGTATAATGCTTCATTACTGAGCTAACTGACGAGAAATTCATCGGAGGAATAAGAGTCAAAGAGAAAAAAATGTGGAATTTATAAAAAATGATGTAAAGCTGAAAATTAAGTCTTAAGTTAACCATTAGAAAAATATTCCTAAGTCGATGTACGAAACACATTCAAGTTCAACCCCATGTTCATATGTGAATAACACACCTAGATAAGAAACAATTAAGTCTAATATTTTTGAAATATCTGGTTAAGATACTGGGTTCAAAAATTGTACATACTCATGTTAGAAATAAGAACAGGGAGGTAACATTGTGTTCAGCATGTCTTATTGGATAATAAAAAAGAAAATCGCCTTGTATAACCAACGTCGGTAAAAACCCAACCGCGTCATCTTCATTTTAATAGCTTTTTGACCTATTCCGAATGTATACATATATGTATTTTTGTGACGACCTTTGAAGGAGGTCACCAGAAATGTACAACGTACTGGATATTCCAATATACCAAGTTATAACAATATGCCTTTATTCAAGCCTACGCTTGTAATTGCCAAGAGATCGGGATGACAACAGTCATCAAATTCGTCTGCCAGTTGAGGCAACTTTTATCAAGTGCTTCTCCAAACACACTTTCACAGGATTTGTTTCTGCGTTTCGAAGCAATGTTTTATTTTCTAAAACTGTTTTTTAAATATATATTTATATATTTGCTTAACGCTATTATATTTATGATTCACATCACATGATGTTTTACATGGTAAATACACCTTTTCATTTGTCCATTTTGCCCACCCGCTGCCAAGTCAGAGAAAAGCGATCTTTGAAGCTCGTTGCTTGAATGTGCTTAGGCTAGATGTCCGCTGAGATGATGACGCTAGAAACCGGATCGTTGACGTTGGCGCCACCAGCAACAATCAATGTTTCATCGTCGGCATCATCGAACTTGATGTGTTTGGCTAAAAGTTTGGCCACCTTTTCGCGTCCGCGCTTCTGTTGCACACGCACCTTCTTCGACAGCTTGGCTTCGCGATCCTCCTCGATTTTGCGCCAATATTGCGATTCTGACTGGCCGCGCAGCACTTTGAACTGCATTTCGGCACAGCTTAGTTGGCGTGCCAAATCCTCGGCGGAAGTGGGCGTGACCAGACGCAAATGCGCCACTTGGTCGCCCTCTTTAATGTCGACGTACTTGATGTCCGTATACTGACGCATGTCCGTCTTGAAGTCCTTCACATTGACGCAGGGCTCCTGCAGAGTGCACTCGACAATTAAGCCCGGTTCGTATTTGAAGAGTGGCGATCGCTCCTGTGCCGCATCTTCGGCCTTGCCCGTCATTTTGCTATCGTCTGCCTCGCTGCCGCCGGCGCCATAAAAATTCATATTCATTTTGTGTACGCCAGCATTTTTGTTGCGCTTGCGACGCTTGGATGGCACTGGCACCTCTGCCGCTTCTCCCGCATCGCTGAGTGGCTCAGGGTCTTCGTGGCCGCTGCTGGTGCCGCTGTTGCAGCTGCCCTTGGACTCGACCAGCTGCTGCTGTTGTGCCTGCAGTTGCTGGTGCTGCATCGCTGTGCACTTCTGTGACGGTTGCTTAGCCTGAGAGCTGCGCCACAGTTTGCTCTTCGCCTCACTGATCATGCGCCGCTGCAGATTGAGATATTTGTTGCGCAGACTGCACCAGCTGCTCTTGGGCAGTATCTTGAGCTCCATGGCGTTGGGTGTTATGTTCGGTTTCAGTTTGTCCGCCATAATACGCTTCTTTTGCTTGCGACGACGCTTCTTCTCCTTGGTCCCCTCCTCTTTGCTGTTGTCGTCCTTCTTGTTGTCCGTGTCGCTTTGCTGTGACGTCTCTGCGTCGGTAGTCTCGAGGCCGGATGCCTCGCTTGGCTCCTGCAGCGGCTCAAGCTTTATGCGCTTAGCAGCAACGGTCTCCTGCAAAGCATCCTTGTCGCTTTCGCGTTTGATTACCTGTTGTTTGATACGAACATTTGATTCTGTTCCCACATCCGTACTGCTGCTTGTCATCTGCGGTTGCTGCTGAAACGAGCGTATGCTCGCCAAGTCGGCGGGATCTGTGTGCTCCACCGATAGAACACCCTGAACCTGGGCAAATGCCTTAATGGCTTTCTCCACGGAACCACTCTTCTCAAACTCAATAAAGGCAAACTCCTTGATTTTTCGCGTGCCCGGGTAGTGTGGCAGTGACACATACGAAACCGGTCCATAGCGACTGAACACCTCCTTGAGCCAATCGTGAGTTGCCGTCGCTGGCAGCGCCTCGACATACAACGTCTTATCGTTGACGTCTCGTTGTTTCGGCAACTCAGTCTTACGACGCACTTTTAGGCCGCTCTCATCCAACTCCAGCAGCTGTGAATTGGACAGCGATGTCGATATTTGCTGAACATCCTGTGTGAGTGTCTTGATTTTGTTGAACGTCAGAAATATGTCCAGTGGAACGTCTTCAATCGGCAATAATAAGAACAAGAGACATTATAAAAGTGTAAGCAAAAGTGCATTATCTACGTACATGGCTCCTGCTCCACATAGCGACGCAGAAAGCGGTCCTTGCTTAGATTCGCATCACCAAAGTAGAATTCCATCTGTGCGCGTATGGAATTCAATAGGTGCCGCTTGCGCTTGCGTCCTGCGGTATCACTTTTTGCTGGCAGTAAAGCCGTTGTTGCCTCCGTGCTAGCGACAGCCCCTACAGGCTGATCATTTCCAGTGTTAGCTGCATCATGATTGGCAGGCTCTAGGCCATCATTTTTTTCAGCAGCCATTTGCCAGAACAAATCCCTTTTAAACAAAAGTGAACAATGATGACAGCGTTGCCAGACCTATTAATATTGTGCCACTCATCGGATTTTATAGAACTATCGATAAGGAACTCGAATATATCGGATTGGTTTTCGCAGAATTTGGTTGGTCTTTAAAATGAAATAGAAAGTAATTGCTACAAAATAAAGAAAAGAAACTTATCTTAATGTCATTTTGGCTTACAGCTTTCACAAAAATGTATTTATTAAGACCCATAATGATAGACTAAGCTCAATCATATGAGACTAACACGAGACGCTTAAAGATTTCGTTCGATAAGTGCAAACATAGCCGATGGTAAATGTTGCAATGCAGCTCTACTGCTTCACATTTTGGCGGCAAACAGATGCTATTGTTTAGATATGTACAGTGTGCAAGGGAAATCGGAACAATTACAAACATCGTAAGCAAATGCCGGGTGGAGTTAAGCTTGCTTACTTACTGTCAAGCGTAAATACGATTTACCGGATTGTATACATTGGCAAACATAAATACATACAAATTGTAGACGCCTATAAAGTTTGATCAACATTATCGCCATCGGCGAAAACTCAACAGACGCAAAAGTCATAAAAAGAAGACACAAAGAAAAACTAAATAAATAAAATAAGATACAAACAAGCCTTACTTTTGGTTTTGTTCTGTAAATATGTGCGATAGTTGTGTATGCAATTTGCAATCGAATAAACAACTAACCAAATACGCAATAAGCGAGCAGAATGGAATCCATTGTACTGCATTCGGATATAGCGCGTCTAATTTTAGGTAAGTAGTCTGGCTCTCTTGCAGACGCTGATCTGATCGATCGACATTTTATAAATTGCGCTTGACCATTTCGTCATCTATTAGGCTATTTATTAAATAATGATCTGAGGCATGCGGCGCTAACGTTTTGTCGCACATCAACGCATCTGAAACAGGAGTTCGTCGCCCTGTGCCAGGGACTGCAGCCACACAACTTTCTCAATGGCGGCCTGGAGGATGTCATACGCGAGCATGTCAAAGTCACAAGCATCGGTAAGCAAGCGAAGCCACAACAAATTCCACTTAACTCAACTGTATTGCAAACATTGCAGTGGCCAATGCGATACAGAAATTGCCGATAGGTTCACGGCATCCTCTGCAGCAGCTCACGTTGTCGGAACGCGTTGCCGTGCTGCTAAAGCTGGACAAGTCCACGTCGTCCACAGTCGGTAGTAGAGACACTGCCTGCCAGCGAAATGATAATTCAAATACGCAGCGCAAGAGTCGACGCACGTAAGTTGTTGTCAAGTCAAGTGCAGCTCTCTTTTAAATTAGTTTTGATTGGATTTGATTTTTTTACAGTCGCGATAACACAATGTCAGAGGACGAGCATCTAAGCTCGTCACTGCAGCAGATTAGTTGTAAACGTATGCGTGTGCTCGCCCCCCATTTGTGTTGCAGTGTCGAGCTTAGCCCTCGCAATGTCAGCGACCCTGTGGAGGATAGCGAGTCGCTGAACAGCAGCAGCACCACAGGCACCGATATCACCAGCAGCCATACGGATGAGGGGCTCACGTTTCGTGGGCATGGACCCAAAAACAATTCCACTCCTCGCGCCGCCAACAGCGAAAAACCGGAAGTGATAATGCCAGTGCCGCAGACAATGCCGGTAAGCATGAATGGAGGAATACGTTCCACCACCTTTACACACTTAATGCGCAACGTCACAAATTCCTTGAAGCGTTTGCAGGCTCAGTACCGCACTTAGTCTTTAGTCTTGTGTCCTGAATCCAATTTGGTATATTTGCGTATATATCAATATATAGTTTTAAGATCATTCGTTTTGCAATCTGCAGAAAACCTGATAGTTGTTATAATATTGTGTTGTGTCTGTCCTGGCAAGTTGTCTAACGTAAGCAAACATATTTACAGGAATTAACGCAGGTCATTATGACCAATGAAGACTTTCAAGCAAAGCTGCTCAATAACATCAACGTAGCGCTGCAATCGCTAACGGTGCACGCACCAACGGTAGAGTCGGTGAATTCGGAAGCAGTACTCGATGGTCTGGTGCGAAATATATTGGAGGCCACTGAAAAGGATCCATCATTTGATCGTATCATTCAGGAAGTGGTTGGAATGGAAGCGGCACCAGTGGCGCTAGTGCCGTCACAAGTTGCAACGGAGCCACAGCCACAGACGCCGCTTATCATTCGTTCCGCAATCGCCTCTGCCAATGCTGTGCTCGGCGTAGACAGCAACGTGTCGAATGGAGGAAATGCCAACGCTGTTATACAGCTGAATGCAAACAGCACCATTAAACATCGTATTGATCCAAATTTCAGTATATCCAAGCTCATAGTGCTTAACTCCAATGAGAGCGTACAGAAGCACCATCCACAGTCTGGAAATTTAAGCTTTGGCATCGATAATCTTTTAAATTTTGAAGTTGATGGCGGCTCAGCTCTGCCAGATGTTGATTCTACTGCTGGACTCGGTGGCCAGGTGTGCGTGGACGCCACTAACGGCCAACTAACTTTTCCCATGTTCTCCAACGAGGGGATGATATCGCACTTACCATTTCTGGTTAAAAATGAGTGGTTGGCGCAACAGCTGCGTTCTGATGTGTTCGCCAACCCGAATGTCTCTCACATTGAGATACCCCTGCCGGAGCCCATCATAGTTACCGCCAATCAGCTGCCGCCCAATTCGATAATAATCAACAGCGCCGTCAAACCGTCGCCGACAACTTTGGGATCATCTCTAATCGAGCCACCAGCGCAACTTATTGCGGAGCACCAAACAAATCCAGTGACAGCCACAACAGAGAGTAAAGTGCCCGCCTCACTGGACTCATCACGTCTGGTGCTGGAGCGTGTGACGCCCTCCACATCTGGTATTGTCAACGTTAAGGCATTTCGCAGCCTGTCGACGCCACGCAAGCGAGCATCCCACGTTCGCACGCTAAACTTCTCACCCAAGGTGGCAGCCACACACAACACACATATCACTCCCGTGTCCACTCGACGTATGCAGCACCTGTCGCGGCGAGTTCAGTTGAATACACTTAAGGAAAAGCACGCTGAGCAAAAGACACAAATCGACGTACAACCGGAGAAACCAATTATTATCAATAATGTAGAGATACTGCCAAGTACTGTTGGCAGCAGTCCAGGCGCTGAAACCGCATCCGGTCCACAAATAGCAACACCTGCAGGGGCCGCCGATGGGAGCGGCAATGACAGTAGCAGCTGCGTGCCCCCGCTATTTGCCATGGAGGAGAGCAGCAATCAGACGGTGATCAAGGCAGTCACTGCCTCATCTAAGCGGACCACCACACAGTCCAAACAAAAACCGATGGTGGCTACGCTCAAGCGCAAGCAGAAGCGTCGAGCAGCACGCAAAGCTAGTAAGGCGGTAAGATTGGACAGCGAAGAAAATCCTGGAAAGAACGGCAGCAACCAAACGAAGCAGACACAGTCCAAGCAGGTGACATCCGCAACCATTTCGCTGGACGATAGCAAGGAGAATCAAAGGATGCAAATTGAGCTCGAGATGCCCGCCGGTTCTGAAAAAGCGGATCTGTTGGCCGCCTGGCAGCGTCAAATCCACGGCACCAGCGCCGATCTCGATCAGCGCTTGCGCGCAATAAACGCCAAGCGCGAGGAGCTCTTCAATAGCAGCATGTCAATGCGTCGCATGCGTCCTGTTGTCGCCAGTAAAAAGGAAACGCTCACGCCCCTGGCGCCCAAGCAAAAGAAAATGAAATCACCGCCACTCCGTGCCAAGAGAAGTAAGCGAAAGCAGCTGTTGTCCGAAGAACAGCAGCAGCAGCAACACCAGCAGACATACAGCGCCGAGGGCGAGTTCAATATAAAGACAACAGCACCGAAAAAACTAACACCAAAAAAGCCAGCGGCTGACAGCTGTCAGGAGTTGAGTCACCCCAAGGATACCACAGAAACTGAGGTGGTCGGGGAGCTTAAAAAACCTGAGGAAATTAAGGAACAAGACCAGAAGACTGAGGAACAGCAGCAACAGAATGTGGAGGCAGTGCCTTCAAGGCCAGAGATCAGAGAACATCCTGCACATCGCATGGACCGATGCATGTCGATGTCGCTGCAGGAGACGCCGCTGAAGTTGACGCCATCCGAAGCTGGTGATGTGCCGCCAACGCCTGGACCGACACTTATGCCCCCACCGGAAACGCCCTACTCGCAGCTGCTGCTGCCATCGACATCGTTTCTGTTTGGCAGCGACACTAAGAGCATTTTGGACACGCCTATGCTGATGGCCATAACGCCGGGCGTGCACCTGACGACACCCTTCGGCCACTCGTTGGGCACGCCGCACAGCAGCGGCGCTAAAACTGATCACTCATCATGCAGCTCCTATTATCGGCCAGATGAGGCCGAGCATATGGATACAAATGCACAGTGCGCACTGCAGCCAACAGAAAGTCTGCCTAAAGAAGACCATATCGTGGAGCAGATATCAACTACAACCATCACAGCCACCTGTATCGAGTTGCATGCTGAGCGGTTGCCCGTGGAGCCGACGGTGTTGCGTCGCGTGCGCTCCTTTGGCTGCGAGGCAGTGGATAGTGCCGAGGGCGCCTTGGCGCTGGCTGCCAATGCTGACCATCCATTGGTGGAGACACCGCACTATAAACTCGTGTCCGGGCTGCCCGATGCGGTCGTGGTGAACTCAAACAGCAGCTCCAGCACGAGCAGCTCAACCACAACCACCTCCAGCAGTTCCAGCTCATCGAGTAGTGCCACCAGCAGCAGCAACACATCCGCCGCATCTTCCTCGGCACAGTCGAGCCAGGTGGCTCGGAGTGGCGGAGCACTGACGACAAGAAGCATAAAGCTATTGGATATGGAAAATCTGTCCGATATTAGCAGCACCGAGGATGAGGAGTGGCTAAAGGCTGCTGCTGCCGGTGGCTCACTGGATGCGCCACCGCTGGCCATTGAAAGTGAACCAACACAGCTGGTTAGCCAGGATGGCGAGGTCCGTTATCCGTTGCGCAATTGGCTGACACCCAGCAAGGATGCGGGGGCAGAAACCAGTAGCGCAATCGTTCCGCCTGTCCCAGTTTCGCCAGCCAATTGCAAGAAAACATTGTTGACCCGAAACTCCGCTGAAAAGCTGCACAACCAGAGCACTGAGGACGCGGAGCAGCGCATGCAGGATCTGGCCAAAGTGCGCGAGCGCGTGAAGGCTAAGTGTAAACAGGAGAGCCAACTAACGCCCAAGTCTCGGACCAAGAAAACCAACAGGAAGCTTACAGTCATACGCAAGACAGCCCAGCTGGCGAATCATCCAAAAAAAACACCCAAAAAGAAACAAATCTCACAGTCAACAACACCTATTAAAGCTTTGGAAGGGAAACCAGCAGCAGTGCCAGCAGCAGCACCAGTAGCAGCACCAGTGCCAGAATTAGGAGCAGTATTAGTTAAGAGTTTGCCAACTCCAGCTCCACATGGACCCGTAAGGACGACCCAGCCATCGTTGAGTGAAGCACTTAAGGCGAGCATAGAGCAGCCGTCGTCGTCTAGCAGTGATCTCGATCCAGCGCTTCTTATTGCACTAAATCTTAGCGCCAAGAAACAGCATCAGCCAGCAGCACGTGTCGCAATGGAAATTGCCGCTCAACCGGTGCCATCAACCACAAGCGGACAGCGACGTGGTCGACCCAGGAAGCCAACTAATGCAGAGCCGCCGCGCGGTTGCATGCGTCGCTCCTCTCGACTAATTGATAATAAGAGTAAGTAAAAGCTGACTAATTATTATATCAATTATGGCCAATAGAAAATATTCCCATTCGTTTGGCGCAGCACCCGCACCAGAGGAGCCACAGCCCAGCGGCATTGAGGCAACGAAAACGTCGACCATTGCCAAAGTCACCAAGAAACCAGCCAAAAAACGCGCTGAAGCGCGCCTGGAGTCGGCAGCCGGGCCAACATTGACCACTCTCGCCGAGGCGCACACAACACAGCAATTGCCGGATCACCAGCCGCCGTCTGCCGCGTCCTCATTCACCAGTGGTGAATACGAACTGGACATGTGTTGGAGTGCCAATCAAGTGGGCAACGCGTATAACTTTACGTACGCCAACAGCGGCAACAAGCCGGCACAGTCCGTGCCCCGCCAGCCGCCCGACTACTTTAACAACTTTCAAATGCGCATCATGGTGGATAGTGAAATTCACAATGTGCGCATCACGCATCCGCAGCTCCTGCATCAGTCGCTGCCAAGTGCAGAGGAAGGATGTGCCAGCGTCACTTCGATACGGAACATACCCAAGAAACGAATCATCCAATTCAACAACGGCACCAAACAGGATCAACCAAATGTGGAGAAAGACAAGCCAATGGCCTCATCTACGCCACTGGCCACAAGTGCACAGAGTGTGGAGCGCGACAATAACGACTTGGAGGTGATGGCCATGTAAGTCAACGTTTAACTAATTTCCAAGAGAAGATCAAGAGAATACAATATTATATACTGTTAAGCATGTGTTTCAGATACCCTTTAAATTTGTATTAATTTGGTTTTTGTTCGGAACTCCAAATATTATTATATTTTTGTACATTTCAATCGACAATTTTGTTGTACGACTGGCATGAACTAATTATGTAATTGTGTAATTGTATTGTATCAAAAAGTCAATCCCACAACTTGAAACTCATCTTTCGATCGATTGTTCTTATAGCAGCTATGATTTCAAGTGTGATCAACTTAACACGCATATTTTGCCAGTTTCACCAATATAGCTTTATATAAGTACGGCAGTTTTCCTCATATGACCAATAATAAATTATACATTCACATAGACGGACCGACTGACATGGCTATATCGACTAGGCTACTGATACTGACTAAAAAAATATATCTTCGATTTATGGGGGCGGTGACGTCTTTTTCAATGCGTCACGCATTTCATAAATTATATAGATAGCAAGCCCGCAAAATATAACTTATGTTTTTTCTCTCTCTTTCTGATGGATAATTTTGTATTACCAAATTCTCTATTTGATTGCAGAAATACGGCAATGAAAGACAGCGCTAGCGAGGAGCAGCAAATGGAACCGCACGATGCCGGCGTGCAGATTGAGGATATTGAATCAATCCTTTCCCATTTGCATGGCACATAACAACAACAGAGACAACACACAACAGCAATAACAACGCCCATCATCATCAGTTTCTGAATGAAAATTCAACTGAACCCATAACTTTTTTGTATACTTACACACATTTATAAATATATACATATATAAGTTTATAAATATATATATATTTTTTAAATTCTCATTTCATTAACTTTGGTTTATATAAGTTACTTAAAGCTTAATATTAGTTCATGACCGGATATTCCAAATGTATGAAATATTAATATTAGGTTCAGTTTACGTTCATTACAAATACTCGTTTTTATTTACATCATTTTCATAATCATTTTGTTTGCTATTATTCTGTATATTGTAATCCTCCCACTATCTGTGGCTGGATATAATTATGTATTTATATATATGACTAATACGTGTGGCTAGATCAACTTGCCAACTTGATGTTGTTTATGAATATGTAATCAGCATGTCATACATGCGTCTACCCCAGTCCTCTTTACCCATTGTACTTGTGACATGCTATAAGGGCTTAAGTATAAAATTTGAATAGAAATATCACGACTGTAGTCGATTTACAGTCTATGTGAGCTAGATACATTGAAGTGAGGTCTGTAAGCTTTTTTTTTATACCATACTAAAATCAATTTAATTTTTTATTTATAAATCTTGCATTCTTTCCAGTCAATTAAAAAAAAAAAGATGAAAAACTGAAATAATAAATGGTATTTAATTTTGAAAGCTATATCCTACTAAGCAAAGATGTGTTCTTTAATTACGATATTTTCAGGAAATCCTTGCCAAACTTACTTGACGTTTAGTTAAGACCACAATATTAAATTGTTCAAAGCAATGTGTCTGTAAGGGTGCCTAGTCTTCTTTAGTGGATTCCAGTGAGCTTCTGAATGCTTACGTAAAAAGAATATAATAACGATGGGGGTATGTCCTGCGAAAGCATTCAAATTTAATGTGACTTTCAAATTGACAACGGCGAGCTGCTTTAGAATGCATAATGCCATGACGACTGTCCAATTGATGGACACCAATTATGAGCAATTATATAACGGACGCGGATTTGGCTACAATTGTGGTGTAGCCTTTGCCAATTTACTTGGAACACTCGTCGCTAACGGTCAAAATGGGACTTAAACTTTATTTGTACGTGCACCTGGTGCTTAGCCTCAGCCTGACAACCGGACAAGAGCTTAAGATAAGTATGTGTTCCTTGTGATAAAAAAAATCTTCAGACAGCGAACTGATCGCCTCACTGAATCCGCTTGCAGTCTTCTGGATTGAGCCAGTGCAGCGTGCAGAGTTTGGAACAGATTTTGCAGCAGTACTAAAGGAGTTGGACTCACTGAAATTGGGTGTGACTATAAGCGATGCTGTACTGGAGCTCAGGCGCACCGATGACCAGCAGGACATGGAAAATTGTAAGTAGCACAAAACAATTGTCGCTTTTAAGTCCATTGAACCATTAATGTCTAACACAGTTTGCGAGATTCTGGGCAGTGTGGGCAGCACAGTGGTTGTGGACTTGAGCTATAATTTCTGGTCTGAAGGCAACGAGTTGGCGCGCGCCCATGGCATTGCCTATGTGCGTCTGGACAGGATGATGCGTCCGTTTCTAACTATGTTCAGTGATTTCATGCGACTGAAGCGCGCTAACAATGTGGCCATGATCTTTCAAAGTGATCGCGACACCATGGAGGCCATGTTACAGCTGCAGGACGGCTATCCATTTCGCACGCTCATCATAAATGCCAGCGATGCCCAGCCGAAAGATTTTGCCGAGCGTTTACTTGCGTTGCGACCCCCACCCACATACTATGCCATTTTTGCCCGAGGCGCCGCCATGAATGGAATCTTTGAGCTCGTGAGTACCTGGCTAGCCAGTAAAAGCTGACCTGGTTCCCAGTTGTCGATATTGTTTCGCTAATGCGTTGCAGGTGGAAAAGAGCAAACTTTTCCAGCGGCCCACCGAGTGGCAATTTGTTTTCCTCGACACCAGAGATCGCGTCTTCAAGTACAAGCGAAATGTGGAGTTTGCCACACGGTTCCTTCTGAATGCACGCGCCATTTGTCGCTCAATGCAGATGCGAGATCTTTATTGTGGCAGTGGATTTACGGTAAGTCTGAGAATTGAAAAATGTAATCGTAAAGTCGATTCCTCTATTTATAATTTATAGTATACATTTTAGTTTTAATTTATAAAAAAAAACTTAATTTATAAAATTATAATTTGAAAAACAAAACCAAATACATTTTGTTCGTCTCCAAACCGCTTACAAACAAATAGCGACAAGTTTGTCATGCTTGGTAATCGTAGTCTTCCATGAAATAGAATCAGTTTAAATTTTTGAATACGAAAATATCTGAAGATTATGGCGAATTTAAGCTGCTTTAAATTAGGACAGCAAATGAAAAAGTCCGGCGGCAGTGTATAATAATAGTCGAGATATCTTTTTAATTTTCAAAAGAAGCCTTTTTATTTTGATAGTCCTCAGAGTCTCCTCAAAATATTGGTGGGAACCAATTACAGTATGAGAATAGTAATCGAACGTGTCAAAATTTATTGCAGTTACAACGTGGGCTGCTTCTGGACGTGATACGGAGCCTGATAGATGCGGCGCTTGTGAGCCAACCATTTCCACAACCAGTTCACCTGGACTGCAATGCGAGCAGCGAGGTAACAAATGCGATAGAAACAAACAGCATCTGGTTTCAGAATGTTCAATGGAGTAATTTTGTGGGCTACGCGCCGGAGCAGGCGAACGATGAGGAACTGGTGGCGAAACTGACATTTGTGGCCAATATATCGGCTGGCTTCTATTCCAGCGAGCACGAGGCCAAAACAGACCTGGCCACCTGGCTGTCTGGAGAGCTGCGACTGGTCAACGAGACAATCAGTCCGACTCGTCGTTTCTATCGCATCGGCACCGCAGAGAGTCTGCCCTGGAGCTATTATCGCCGCGATCCACATAGCGGCGAGTTGCTACGCACACGAACCGGCGTACCCATCTGGGAGGGCTATTGTATCGACTTTATCGAAGCGCTTGCGAACAAGCTCAACTTTGACTATGAACTTGTGGCGCCTCAAAAGGGACACATGGGTGAACGCAATGAGCTGGGTGAGTGGGATGGTGTCATCGGCGATTTGGTCAGTGGTGAAACTGACTTTGCCATTGCTGCCCTCAAAATGTACTCGGAGCGCGAGGAAGTGGTTGACTTTCTGCCCCCTTACTACGCCCATACGGGCATCTCAATTGTGATGCGTAAACCGTTGCGCCGCGCCTCGCTGTTCAAGTTTATGTCGGTGCTGCGGCCGGAGGTCTGGCTAAGCATTGTTGGTGCCCTGATGGCAACGGGACTGCTGATCTGGATCTTGGACAGGTATTCACCATACAGTTCGCGCAACAATCCCGATGCCTATCCATACGAATGTCGCCAGTTTACGTTGAGGGAGAGCTTCTGGTTTGCGTTGACCTCGTTCACGCCCCAGGGTGGTGGAGAAGCACCCAAGGCACTGTCCGGGCGCATCCTTGTGGCCTCCTATTGGCTATTTGTGGTCCTTATGCTGGCTACATTTACGGCAAATTTGGCGGCGTTTCTCACGGTGGAGCGTATGCAGGTGCCTGTGCGGTCACTGGAGCAGCTGGCTCGACAGTCGCGTATTAATTATACGGTGGTCAATAACTCGGACACTCACCACTACTTCATAAACATGAAGTTCGCCGAGGACACGCTGTATCGCATGTGGAAGGAGCTGGCGCTGAATGCATCCGATGACTTTCATAAATATCGAATTTGGGATTACCCGATTAAGGAGCAGTTTGGAAAAATTCTGGTTGCCATCGGCACCTCAAAGCCAGTGCACAATGCTAGCGAGGGATTTAAGAATGTGGAGGATCATCTTAATGCCGATTATGCTTTCATACACGACTCAGCGGAGATTAAGTATGCGGTCAGCCAGAACTGTAATCTAACGGAGATTGGCGAGGTCTTTGCCGAACAGCCATATGCCGTAGCCGTACAGCAAGGCAGTCATCTTGGGGTAAATGATCCTCTTCTATATTAGAGCAGATTGAGATTCTCTTTTTTTTCATATTTACGCTTGTAGACGATAGATATTATAATTTTGTAGTTTGTAATGCATTGAAGGTGACAAGTCGAGTCGAGATACCCATGTCCATCTGTTCACAGTTAGTTGTCTCGATGAAAATGGGCATATATCCGTGCCTAAGAAAGACATTATTTTCTTCTTCTTATATAAGAAAACATTTATGCAAAAAATCTTTCTTTTTTTTTAATATCTTTCATTCTTTCTTTACCGATTAAGACGTTTATTTTCAAGGTTTTGATTTATTTCTTGTAGGATGAGCTGAGCTATGCGATCTTGCTGCTACAGAAGGAACGCCTTTTTGAGAATTTAAAAGAGAAATACTGGAATGAAGATAATCGGGACTGTGCCAATCTCGATGAACAAGACGGCATTTCTCTGAATAGTCTGGGCGGTGTTTTTATGGCGACAATAGTTGGCCTTGTCTTGGCCATGTGCACGCTAGCTTTTGAGGTGTTTTACTATCAAAAGAAGAAAGCGCAACTGGCGCTGATTACAAAGGTTAACCCGATTTACGGAGATGAACCGCCCAAATTTGCCTGGCTTGACACCACGGATAAGTCTAAGGGAGGCGAAATAAAGGCCAAGACTGCTAAACTGACGCCGCCACCATCATTTGAAGCTGCCACATCCCGAGGCGAAATGAAACCGAACTCCATCATGCGGGGCGCTGGCAAGTTCAAGGCCCGCATGCGCGTTTCGCTCCATGACAAATTCTCAAAAGATTCGGAAATGCATTACTTGGAATAAAATATTACATTCACATCGAACAATAAATTCAAATAATAATACAAATATAAACATTTTGTATTACCTGATTATCTGCTTGACTGTGTTTGTCCCTTTCGCATAGCTTTTAGTATTTAATTCAACGAAAAATAAATTCGTGCAACGGAATTGAATTATTTTTTAATTTTCAAGTTTTTTCGGAGCTTACAATTTAAAAAAGATGATTCTATGCGAAAGTTCATAACAACTGGTCTACATTGGTCTCCCAATGGAATATGTCTTATAGAAATAATATTTAAATAAATATTTGGATTTTCTGCGACTAGTGGATATAATAGATTTTATTGTTTAAGCTAAAAATAGGATTTACGATTTTTGATTTTCTCTACCAAATAATTTGTCTTCGCTCTTGTTCTCCATCCTGAAAGTATTCTGCATAAGTATTGACTTGTATCTTAAATAAAGCTTAAGACGTGAACAATTTTTAAGTGCCATACATAACCCATTAATATACAATTTAAGCGTATTTATTTCAATTAATGACATTATTTTTGTCCATCTGTGATTAATCTTTTTTTACACATGTGCACTTTCATTTAATAATAATAATAGTTTGAATAGCAATTATTTAAATTCTCGTACAAATAAGAGAATTTCCAGTTAAACATCAATAATCAGAATCAAACTCCAATTGGATACTAGTTCACCACGTATTCATATAAATAAGAATATCGGCCTATCGATAAATATTTTGCACATCACTAGCTGGTACCAATGAAGCAGCTAAGAATTTTACTGTGTGCAGGAAAACTACAAACGCAAAGCAAAAGATACCATTGAAGTGTGAACAATTGTACAATTGAATTGCAATAGCAACGGCAGTCGCAGCAAATCAAATTACATTAATTGAAATCAAAGCAACATTAGTTTCTCACTTCCATCCCTTGCCATCACATTCATATAGCATTCCGACACCTGCAAAAAAGTGCCACACAGACGAAAGGGGTCGCAAAATAAACAAGAGGAATCAAAATGCGTGTGCTAGCGCCATCGCACATATTAAATATTAAATCAATATTTCTGGCTGTAATCGCCACACTGTTGACGGCACCCAATGCGGTCCTCACGCGCAAACATCACTTGGAAGTTCGAGTAAGTTGCTCATATAGCAGCCGGCATCGCATGATCTGATTGCGATTCGAGTTCCCCTAAATACATATGTCCGTTTCTACGTATATGTGTACTCAACGTATATGTGTGTATTTGTTTAATAAACTTGCAGAATGACATGCGCCCGTATATTGCTCTCAGCACATTTGGTTTCTATACAAACGGACATTTGGACGTCCAGCTGAGCATGTTAACAATTGACGATGAGCAGTCGACGGATTTGGTGTGTTCAATGGAATTGCAATTTAATAGCATTTCTCTTAATATATTTTATTGGTGATTGCAGTTTGGTCTTTCGTTGGACAAGACAACCATTGATCAGCTGAATCCCTACCTGGACTCGCATCAGAATAAGTGCATACTGGAGGAGCCGCCGTCCAATCAGAGAAGTGGACCAATTCTATTCTTTGTGCTGGATCTAAAGGAGTTAAAGTCAGTTTGTAATCGCTATCAATTGAACTGGACTGGCTAATCATTGCTGTTTTGTCTTCTTTTTTTTGCAGAGTGCGTGTGCAGTGCTCACCGGAATGGGTTAACAAGCATGTCTACAAGGATGTGATGTACCGTCGCAAGCGAAACTCTCATATCGCAAAAGTTAGTGATACGGCGCTGTTCATGCAACAGCGTCGTCGTCGTGCCGTGTTGCCCGTGAGCTCAGACGAGCTGGGCGATGAATTGGATCGTTCGGCTGAGGAACCCATTTTGTCCTCACAAATTGTTGCGGGCAAAATTGAAACAGCTTCCAAGTTGGACTCTGGCGTTAAAGAGCAGAATGCAGAGACTGCTGTCGTTAAGGAGCCCAAATCTGCTGTTGCTCATCCAAAAATCGAAGTATCAAGTGCTTTGCCAGTTGCTGCACTGCCGCCACTTGAAGTTGAGGTTGGTGCTGGCTCAGTTGCTGATGATGGTGCCATTGCGGCCGCAGCATCTTCTTCGTCCAGCAACAACAACAAGAAACATGACGATGCTGAACTAGAACCATTGCTGCCCGTCGAGAATGCTCCGGGAGTGGTGCCAAACTTTTACGATTCCAATTCGTACAGGCAATCGCAGGAAGAGCTGTGCAAGAATTTTACGCTGCCGTTAATTAAAAAAACGATCGACGGCACCAACTATTACAATTTTACGTTCTCCATGTTTGTGGCCACACAGCACGACGAGGGCTTATACAATTTATACTTCCACGCCTGTCCAAACTACGATCGCCCCAAGATATTGTCGTTTAATGTGAGTTTTAAAGTTTTGAAGGCATTGCGCTAGTCTCACAGTGAAATATTTTCTCTCATTTTCAATTCAGGTGGACATTGAGGAGAATAACAATGGCAACTATTTGTCAGCAGGTGAAATGCCGCTGCCAGCTCTGTACTTTATGATGAGTCTGCTATTCTTCTTGTCCGGCCTGTTCTGGGTGTTCATACTTAAAAAGAGCAAGTAAGTTCGGCCATTGGACCAACCAGACCCATTTTCTTTTCAAAATATATATTTTCTTCTGTTTTTGTGCGCAGGCACACCGTCTACAAGATACACTACCTGATGGCTGTTCTCGTGTTCCTCAAGTCGCTTTCCCTTATGTTCCATTCCATTAATTACCATTTCATCGAAAAACGTGGCGAGCATGTGGAAACCTGGGCCATTCTCTACTATATTGCTCACCTACTGAAGGGCGCCGTACTTTTTATAACAATTGTACTTATCGGGACCGGCTGGACATTCATTAAGCATATACTATCCGATAAGGATAAGAAGATCTTCATGATTGTCATTCCGCTTCAGGTTGGCCATCAAATTTGTAAAGCACTAAGCCTTCAATTTTCTAAAGTGTATATAAACCCTGTTTAGGTTCTGGCAAATGTGGCTCAAATCATTACAGACGAATCGGATCAGAGCGACGCCGAGTTCCGCACCTGGCATAACATATTCTTCTTCGTGGATCTCCTTTGCTGTGGTGCCATACTCTTCCCAATTGTGTGGTCGATCCGCCATCTGCATGAGGCGTCTGCTACAGATGGCAAGGCAGCAATTAATCTGCGAAAACTAAAGCTGTTCCGCCAGTTTTATATCATGATTGTCTGTTACATTTACTTTACGCGCATCATTGTCGACTTGCTGCAGATGACCGTTGTCTTTCAGTACGCCTGGCTGGATGAGATGTTCCGGGAGATGGCCACATATGTGTTCTTTGTGCTAACAGGCTACAAATTCCGTCCAGTCTCATCGCACCCATACTTTACAGTGCCCGACGATGATGAGGATGACGAGGTGGAGGTGTTTACTGAATCCGGCCTTACAGCGTCGGTGCATCGAATTAAGCCGCTGAATCGCTCGGCCCATTCCAACAGCATCACCATCATTGAGGGTAACGATGATGAGCGCGAGAATCTGATTGCGAAACGAGAGTCAAGTCATGAATACGATTAGATTTTTGAGAAAACACCATACACAAGCATATATATATATATATATATATATATATATATATATATATAATAATAATGATATACATTTATATAATTATGTTTGTATAGGATACGCACATAACTGCAATCGTACTTTAAGCCAGATGAATTCCAACTATCGCCAGCTGTTGGGATAATTAGTGGATGTTTGGTAGGCTTTGGGATGAATCATGTTTAGTTTGTAGTTAACCTCGTTCCCCTCCAAAGAGAGCCCGTCCAACCCGAACGCACGTGTAAATAGAAAACGACGCTTCACCCGTTGATCCACACACACCCACCCCCGCCTCGACCCGCCACGCCATCAGATCGATGCTTATACCCTATCATTTGACGGCATCATTGATATAATTTTAATGAATATACGATACATATATACATATAAAGCTTTAATATAATATACCACATTGATCAATGTCGCTTGCGCTTCTCCTTCTCAATCGAATCGAATCGAATTGAATTGAATTGAATTGAATTATGTTATGCAGAGGGACTACTCAACTTGGGCATAAGTTGTGCGGTAAAAATGATGTATGTGCAAACGGCGCACGCAGTCTGGAATTGTTGGATGCGGATGTGCAGATTAGTTGCCAGCTACTGGAATGGAATGGAGTAGCATTCACTTACCCGTGTTAAGAGATGACTGTCTAAGATGATTATGCCAAGGCAATCAATACGCACCGGTTCATGTAGCATCTGTAGTGAAAAGTTTTGAATCTGTTTGGGGTGAGCAATCGGGATCGTTAAAAGGCGACCTTGTCTTTGAGGATTGTCTGTCTGCACCTGAAGGGAAAGGGCTGGCGAGTTGGCCATGATATTGTGTAGCTGATAGGCAATCCGAGGCACCATCTGCATGCAACTCTGGGATGCGTAGATGAGGACAACTACGTGCAGGACCGCTGGCAGTATTAGAAAGTAGTCTGTGGAGATAGAGATGGAGGTTAAGAATGTGAGAGAGAGAGAGAGAGGCTTACCAATATTGCTAATATTATTGTAGACCGTGTAGAACATAAAATAGCAATCGACTGCGATGCGTATATAGATCATAAGCAGAACGGTGAGCATGGAGTAGCTAAAAGACCTCCTAAAGCTGAAGCACAGCTCGTAGATGCGCTCATAGATTAGCTGCTTCTCCCGCAGTTGTCTTCTTAGATAATCCTCGAAACCGTGAAAACTGGCCGCACCGCTGGCAAAGCCTGAGTACTCGACCAACAGCGCCAGCTCCGAATCCAACTGGCGGATTTGCTGACGGACCACCTCCAGGTGCAGCACAAACTGTGTATTTCGCAAGTGCACCAGAAACACAAACGGCTGAAAAGTGGCCCAAAACAGTAGAAGATTATGCGTGATATCCTGCAGGCAGACAAACATGCCCAGCAGCACCATCTCCGTCAGCAAAGTGCCATAGAATGCGATAAGGTACCGACGATGCCGTTTCATCAGTATTCCTACATTGCCCAATGGAGGCGTTGGCGTTGTCGTTGTGACAAGTTCTGCGTACAGTTTCCAGAAGCGTGCCTGGTGGGAACGTTGCCACATCGTCTCCACATAGATGCTCAGCACTGCCAGTTCAGCAAATCCATACTTCATTACATCATTGAAGTAGCCAAAAGCATCGCCCGGGTAAAGGTAGTCATCGTCACTGATCAGACACAGGAGTGCAACTCCACTGAAGCTCATCAGCAGGCAGCCACCCCAGAGACGCAATACCCTCGAGTTTCGTTCTAGATACACGTCACCTGACAACGGCAGACCGTGCAAGCCGAGCAGCTGATAGAAGCGCAAATGATAATGCAGCACCTGGTCAACGCAGAAACTCATCGTTGTTTGACCACAACTCCACAACTCAGAGTCCAATCGATGATGCTATCGGACACCCTTAACGCAGTTAGCCATCCTGTGCTCATGCTTCACTGCACAAACTGATGATGGGCGACGATTACAGCAAGGACACTAACTTTATTGTCACACTGGTTGGGCAGAGGTATAGGTATAGGTATAGGTATAGGTATAGGTATAGGTATAGGTATAGGTATAGGTATAGGTATAGGTATAGGTATAGGTATAGGTATAGGTATAGGTATAGGTATAGGTATAGGTATAGGTATAGGTATAGGTATAGGTATAGGTATAGGTATAGGTATAGGTATAGGTATAGGTATAGGTATAGGTATAGGTATAGGTATAGGTATAGGTATAGGTATAGGTATAGGTACAGGTATAGGTATAGCAGATTAACTCTGAACAAAAAGGGCATGTACTAAATATATCCGCTTTTTCCTAATTTAAACTGATTTCAGCTGAGATAGTTTTAATGTATTAGTATCTAAATATATGTATATATATGTATATGAATTGTAGATCACAATGTTAATATATATGATAGTGAGCACTATTTTTCTGTTGCAATCTGCGTCGAGGCAATTCTTTAATGCGTCTCAGATTTCTTTTGGATATTCGAGTACAAATTCAATTAGAAAAATGTTTTTAATATATGTATATATAGTATAGTAATATAAGTATGTTATTTAATTTATTATGAAATAAGATCTGCGCTCTTGTATCAAATGTAATATCCAATTTCATTTGTTTTGATATTACCGACAGAGGAACTCAGCTCATTCGATTCGTCGTTGTAACTTAGGCAGACTTTAACGAAAATCAATATTTTATTATCTCCGATTATCTCCGTATATTAATACATGTACATATGTAAAATCGTGGAGTGGGAGGTTTTCTGAATCCAACTTTTACATATATCGTTTAAAACAGTGTAACTTCCTAGTCAGTAACTGTCAACAACTTAAATTGCATATATAATCGCTTGCAATTCATCAGGGGTAACATAAAAATAAAATATATAATAGCACTTTAAATTTTAAGCAGTATTCCGAATTGAGAACATCTCTATTATCCTCCGATGGTTCCAATTTAAATAAAAATATTCGCGAAACATCGTTGAGTGTATTTTTAAACTTTCAACTTTAATCGACTTATTTACATATACATAAAAAAAAGAAAAACAAAATTAACAATAAATTAGCATTAAATTTGATATTTTTGTTTACAAATAGGGTCCGGGATACCGATATACACTGCTGGCCCCTTCCACGCCTTGCACATGCCCAGCATTGTAGCTGTTGGGGACACTATATGTTTCGCTAGCCCCACTATATGATTCGCTACCCCATTCCACTGGGCTTGTACGATGCCGGCGAGATTGAGATGACGCTGGCGCTGCGTATGCATCGACTTCTTCCTCGTATGGATCCGGTGCTGAATGCAGTTCCGGTGATGGCCGGAAATCGTATGAATAATGAGTGTTCTCAGGTGCTTCCAGCGTATAAGCAGGCGCTCGGGCGGACTTGATGCTGGCGTAGGATGGTGCCGCATAAGTGTAGTCCAGATCTAAATCTAAAGGCTCTTCGACCGGCGCTGGCTCCGCATAGCTACCGCCCAGGTACGATGATGAGGAGGAAGACGAGGAGGATTTATGGCGATGATAGCGGGCTGGTGGCCGATAGTTGTAACCCACTTCGTTGACATCGTCATCGGGCTGCTGATGCTGCTGGTGGTTGTGATAATGGGACTGCGGCCTGCTACTAATCACACGATACGTATCCACGTTATGATCCGATGGAGGCAAGTACTCGTAACTGTTTGCCCGCTGTTTCTCCTCGATGATCGTGTAGGTTTTCACCTTCTTCTTGGGCTGTGGCGGTATCTTCTTCGCCGCATATGATTCGCTGAGATGATCAGCGATCTCCTTGGCATGGTTCAGATAGTCCGCATGTTCGCTCATGTGCAGCGGCTTATCCAGATCGGACAGTATGACGCTCTCCAGCAGCGGGCTGCTCTGTGGCTTTGGTGCGGCACGTACCCGTGATCTCTGATGCGGTGATCCATGATGGTGATAGTGATGGATGACCTTATGCGGCGGCACCGGTTCCGCATCGATGGCAATGCTCGGCGCCTGATCCTTGGGCACATGCACCTTAATGTGCACGTACTCGTTGCCAAAAGCCGACACCACCATCGGCAGCACTACTGCTAGCAGTAAGCCTGGAATCACTTTCGGCATCTTCTGCTAAATACTTGGAGCTGTTGCTCTTGCTGTTGGTTTGTTGGCCTTTTCGGTCTGGTTCACTGCTCTCGCGCTGTTACTTTATGGCCGCGCGCATTGCCAATATTGATTTAAGCCGAAATCTTTCTTTTGTCAAAATATATACCACCAGCATCGGTGGCGACTGCGCAGCTCAAATGGTAAGATTCAAAACAATATCGGCACATCGCCTATTTTATGCCCTAACTATTTATTTAAAATTGTTACCCAAGTTTAAATAACAAGTTAATATTTACATTTGTATCAATTCAAATTTTTTATTTCCAAAAATTTTGAGAAGTAAAATTTGCCATAAAACTAATTAAATAATCTAATTAATTTTTGGAAAGCAAGTGATCCACCCGAATCAAATTACGGTTTTAGTTCTCAATTTCAATCGGTTAATTTCGATTAACGGTTCCGGCTTAAATACCGCTAAACGAATGTTGAAATTCGGATTTAGTTCTCCATTTCAAAATGTTCGTTGACTATACGCATAAAACATTTCTATTTATATAAAAACACTTGATAATAATATTAAATATGCTCAACAATTCTAGCTGTATTATTATTATTATAAAATTATCATTCCACCAGACGACCGCAGTTTTATTAACTTTTTGTGATTTTTACTACACAAAATAATGAAAGAGTGAACTTTGTTGCAGCGCAAACTTGTGCACAAAGTGGCTTGACTGTTATGGAAAGGGTAGCGCGAGCAACTGTAAACTATCGATGTCATTATGAGGAGCATCTTGTCGTAATCGTTTACCCCTTTCACCGTATCGATCTATCTGCCCCAGCATTCCTCATGCGTAGCCGCGTCTCTCTGCCTCTGTCTCTGCCCTCGTTTGCGCGCAGCTAGCGGTTGTTTTTATACGCTTGCATAGGTTATTATGCTTTTCTAACCAAATATGTAACGGACGACAAGTTGGCTGAATACAGATGAATATATGTGTGCTTATACCAAACTTGAAATTATATTTTCAATGTGTTCAAGGGTATACAATTGTCAGCACGACGAACATGGCTGTTCTTTCTTGTTTGTGTTGTTTCAGCGGTTGTTTTAAACTTTTGTTTTCATTAATATTGAAATAAAATATGTCGCAGACGGTCGCATACACATTTTTGTAGCCGCCAGCAAAACGCGGCAGCCGCAGCGGCAGCAGCAGCAGTCGCAGCAACAAAAAACCGAAACCGAAAACTGTTTGTGCTATGCATTTCGTCAAACGAAAGTTCGTGATGAAAGCGACTGTGAACTCAAATTCAATATAGAAAACTATAGAATGGTTTGAATCGCGCTGCCCTAGATGCTGGTTGGGAAAGACGTGTTTATGTTTGAGATAATTGCTGTACGTACCTTCTAACTAATCTTATATAACTGTCGATATTATAATGAATTAAGCTTGCTGTGTTTCAATTACATTTTATCAAAAGCAATCAACTTTTAATTGTTATGCTAATGGCAAAATGCGAATACTGGGAAAGTTGACAGCGACTCCATCGCCGTCATCATCATTATGCCACCTCATTCAACACTCTCTATGCTTGGTAAAAACATAAAAACATAACATAATTATTTATGCTTGAATTTTTGGCGATTAGTTAAAACGTATTATGCGAATACAGTAAATTTCAATAGCAAATTAAATTAAATTCTTTTTGTTTAAAATCGGAAAATTAATAAAAAGACAGCTATTATTATTTACTTTTATGCTTGAATTTATTCAAATATATATTTTAAAGTGAATGCAAATGTGAGAGAAAATATTGAACTATAAAAAGACCTTGTTCACTTGTCGCTCAATTTTATAGGTAAATTTCCCAATATTTGTTGCTTAGATCAAATTTACATTCTACACTCTTCGAATTCTTTATAGTAGTTATATATATATACGTCATTTATGTATGTAGCCATGTCAGTAACGTAATTCCAACAGAGAGAGACAAGAAAGCTGTTAGAAGCCAGCGACAAAAACATGTTTTCATGAAAAGAAGCAACACATCATTTTATTATTATTCATGGTCAGTCGTTAAAGTTATGTATGTATGTATAACGGCATATTACGTCTATGCAGATGTGCTACATTGAAAACAAAGACGAAACAATTTGATTTTAATTTTTAAAAAAGACATATAGTTTTTGCACAAATAAGTATGAAACAAAAGAAATAAGATGCTTTTCATTATGACTTATTCTTACGTAATAAAAAGAAATCAAAAAGAAACACTCATCTGTGGTACACCGAAAATGCCATATCTGTTCGCAAATTTTGAAATTGATGAAATTCATTTAAAAAACCGTCAGATATTTCCAACAAGAATATTTGGATGATCAATTATCGAAATGCGACTCTCAGCCAGCGGACACATGTTTTGAACATTGCACACATCTGGCAGCACTGGCAACAGCTGAGCTGCAGCACTTTTGCGCGCTTGTTTTTGTTGTCCTGACATAACGCCAATATAACACATAATATGGGTCATTTATGAATTAAACTGCGACTAAAATGCTAACGACAACAACGAGATGCCTGCAACGTGGCCTCGCCATGGGGCATAGGCCGCTTCGCCTGCTGTTGCGTCGTCAGATACGCAGCTCGTCAGCGCTGCAGGCCAAAGCGTTCGTCGACTTTGAGAATCAGTTCGCGCACAACATCCTCTCCACATCCCTGAAGCCGTATCAGATTGTGCGCACCAGCGATTGTCAAAAAGCCGATAGTGCAGCCTATGCAGCCACACCCCAACGTGTGCTGGAGCCGGCACAGGATGCCACACCGGATGAATTGTACACGGATTTGCTGTCGCTGGTCGAGCACTGTGCCCTTCTGGGCACACAGATCAGCGAGCAGCGATTCACTGGCTTTATAAGCGCCTACTGCGAGCAGCTGCACAAGCTGAGTGACAAGCAGTTGCTTGGCACGCTGCGTTGCCTGCAACAGCTGCCGACGCCGGCATCCACGAAGGTGACCAACTACATGGAGCTGTGGAATACGCTGGACATTGAGTGCTGTAGACGCATCGAGCGCTGGCCCACCGCACAGCTGCTGCTGGTAAGCGATGCGTGGTACCAACTGGGCCTGGCGCGCATTGGCGAATTTGTGTGGCAGGCGCTGCGCAAGCTTGGACGCAAGGTGCGAAAGCTGCCGCCGGAACAGCTGGTGCAGTCAATGTTCCTGTGCAACCTGCTGCGTCGGCCTATCTTCGAGATGTTCGACTTTGAGCAGAATCTGGCGCAGTGTGTACAGCAAATGACGCTCCAGGAGCTGGGCGTAATGGCAATGGGCTTCTTCAAGACACAGACGCAAATACGAAATCCCGAGCTGCTCCAGCAGCTCTACACGCGCCTGGAGGCGCAACTGGATAACGTTGAAGATATCACACTGGTAGCCATGCTCAAAGTGTTGCGCTACAGCAGCAAACTACCGCAGGTGCCGGCACTGAATCAATTACTGGTCAAGTTGCAGCCGCAGGTGGATCGCGTCTCGCTGTTGAGCTGCCTACACATGGCGCTGCTTGGCAGCGATCTGCAGACCTGCAACGATGACCTCGTGGAACGCATTCTCTTGCGCTTCGAGCGCGAACTGAATGCGACCAGGCTGAAGGATTTGGAGCGCATCTGTCTGGTCATTGCGTTGTTCAATCTGAATACCGCCAGCGGTGTTGAACGACGACTTTGCCAGCGTCTGCCGGACATGCTGCGCAACCGCATCGATGAGATTCTGCGCTATCCACGTTGCTACACCAATTGCCTACAGTTTCTCACCATGCGCGACATTTATGATGTCGAGCTGCTGGGCGTCGCCCTGGAGCCGCGCTTCCTAAGTCATGCCTACCACAACGGCAAACTACCCGGCCGTGACTATTTCCACCTGGACAGCTTTGCCCAGCTCCTGGGCTCCAAATATGCGGGGCCATTGCTCACCGAGCGACAGCGTCAGCAGATGGGCAAACTGTATACGCAATATATACCAGAGCGTAAAGAGGGACGCTTCAAGCTCACCAGCACGGATCGCATTCTCGTTGAGGTCCGTGATGCGGTGAGCAGTCTGCTGCGCACCACAGTCACCATGAAGCACATACTGCCCCACTACGATCGTTGCGATCTGGTCGTCTGCTATGATCGACAGCAGCGACGCCCTTTGCCCTTCAATGCCAGCGGCTGTCCGGAGGATTACAGTGGCGTATTGCTGACGCGCCAGCATTTGCTCGGCAGCAAGGAGGCGCCCCACGTGGACACACTGATCATTGTGGTCGCCGGCTGGAATAATGTTATACGCGACAGCGAACGCCACACGGGACAGTTTGCCATGAAGTTGAAGCAACTGCAACAGATGGGACACAAGCCCATTGTGGTGAGTAGCTGATTAGACAATTTTAGGATATTAAACCGTTCTAAATAAATATGTAGTACTAAATTTAAGCATGTGTAATTGGAATCGAACTAAGTTAGCATTATAAGGTCTGCTTGTGGCTGAGCTTTCAAGATTTGTAGTCAGCCCAATTTTGGATATGCATGCATTTTGCAGGACTCATAGCATAGTTTTACATTTTTACTAATCTCTATGTTCTTTACAAGTCTCGTTTGAGCACTGCCTAAAACAAAAAATCGGAATCAAAAGTTTTATTATATATGTATGTATACCAGTCGTTAACTTAATATTCTTTAAGCTTCAGTCAAGTAGGTAATTTTCAAGCTTTAAAAGCTTGCTTGAAATCATTTTTATTGTCACCTTTAACAAAAATGGCAGTTGTTTTAGCCAAGGAAATATGAAATGCTTAACTAATTCCAATTATTTTGTTTTTGTTTTTTTGTACACCATCATCATCGACACAGATCTATTGGAACGAATGGCGCGAACTGGAAACGTCCGCAGACAGACAGGACTTCCTGAAGCGACGTCTTCGGCAGGCGGCCAACATCTAAGAGAGGCAGCATCTGATTCGGGCGAGGAGCTCCACAATAACCATACTCCACACATTATGGTTGTAATATAATAATAAAAAGTAATAGTAATGGTAGTCGTAACGTAATTCTAAAAATAATGATAACAAGAGCAAGAGCTGTTCGAAAATAATTATATAATAGAGCACTAGCAGCAACATGATGAGAGTCATTGGTAATGACCGCCCGCGGTCACGCCCACGCCTGCCACAACTGTCGCAGGTCACATTGCACCATGGAGCGCTTTCTTGGTATACTCGTAGACAACAAACAGAGTGGCCGTCGCTGGGATGGTACGCAGCACAGATGGCAACAGTCCACGGTATAGAGCAAGGACGCCTTCACGTCTCACAATATCCGCACCGACCTGCAACATACCCTCATTGAGGTTCTTCACCTGTATGCGACTCTTAATGACATCCGCTGGGAATGTTGATGTCCACAGACAAACGCCACCAATTGCACCAGCGACCATTGTGCGAACCGGTCCAATTTCATCCTTCGTCTGATCCTTGCTATCGACGAAAGTAAGCAAATATTGTGTGTGACCAACTTTTCACGTATCTTGCATGCTCGACAATTCACTTACCGACGGAACAGTTCGCGGGCGCCTTCGTAGCTGCCAAAGAAGAAGAAGTAGCCGGGCATCTCGCGTATGAAAGTGGAGGTCAGACCGCGATAAAAGCCACGGATACCTGCAACACGGAAAGCGAATATGATAGAGACAGAAAGTGCGAGAGAGAGAGAGCACAAAATGAATTAGAGCAAGAGGCCGTTCATACATGTGTATAGGTTATGTATGTGTGTTTGTGTATTTGTATGTACGCATGCATACTGACACTGACTTTTCGAGGCGTGACGACGCGTGGAAAATAACAGTAAGTCGCACGTGCAGCCAGCCGGTCACTGGCTCTATTTATAGTTTGTTTAGCTTAGCTCTTCTACGCCGCTTATCTGCAGTTGGCGTGCCAGTCGCGAATGAAAGCGAGTGAAACAGTAACAACAAAAACAACAAGAGCAATCTGACCCAACAACATTCGCCGTCAATGCATATTAACATACATACATACGCACACATAATGTGTGCATGTGTGTGTAAGGCCATAACAACTGCATCACAGCAATAACATCGATTGGGATTTTGTTAAAACCTTCTGGCAATCAATCAAGAAGAGATTGTGTAAAAATTCCACTTGACTGATAACGTGAGTCATGAAAAAGCTACTACTGAAATTATCCACGCAACGTGACTACGACTACTTAACGCTTCATTCTTCATTCATTGAGAACACTCGTAAATTGCGATCACACATACATACATATATATGTACATACGTATATGAATGCAAATTGAATGAGCTGCGTACTTGTCTCAAGGAGGGGAGTACACAACAATAATAAATACTATAAAATGATTATATTATATTATATTGATTTACTATCATTGAATTCATTTCAATTTATTTATTAGAATTCTAATCTTAATGTTTGGCTAGAGCACTCATAAAAAACCAGCTATCTCCTTCTCATCAAAGATTACATGCCCATGAACACCTGCACCTACGTACATACATCTAAATGGATCTATTATTATTTTTGAAATGTTTCAAAAGGCCTTAAACAAGAAATCACATTTCAAACCATTGACCAAAGGAAATGCAGTAAATGAGATTGAAAATATCTTCTTATTATCGTTGCAGACATTTGCACCATTTCCCCCTTTTGAAATGGGTATAAGCCGTTTGGTTCAAAACATTTGGCGCTAGGTGGCAACGCCGAAAATGGGCAGCTGGTAAACACGCTGATTATTTTTGTACAGCGTATTAGCAGACCTCGCGTTTAATTTTGAATTATGGGGTAACGGAGAAATACAACAAGAGCGAGATATGCACATAATCTTATCAAATAAGGAAAATATAAAAACAAAAACAACTGCAAAAAACCCAATGGAGAATGACAACTCACCTTCGGTGCGCCAAATGTAGCGTGTTAGGGTCCATGGCGTACGTAGATCAGCCGCTTGGCTCGGTTCCACAAAGTGCTTCATCTCGCGCAGGGCTTGCAGCTTGCACTTGATCAGCTCGGTGGGGCAGAGGGTGAGCGTGGAGAAGAAGGCGGCTAATGAGCCGGCGCATGCGTTCTGTGCGATTGTCAGTTCGCTGGTCAGTTCCTTGCCCAGCATGTAGGAGACAAACTTTTGGCAGCCACCGTAGGCGGCAAAGAGTACGGAATTTTCCGCAACATTTGCAACGACAGCCGGCACCGATCCGGCATATAGGCCATGCATAACGCCATCCTTTCGATATGTGTTAACGAAGCAGTCAAACATACCCTTGTACTTTTCGGGAAATGTTTGCAGCTTCACCTTGACCGTATCCAATGGCTGCGAGACATAAACCTGAGCGGCGCCGCCTGCCCAAAATGTCGGGTTATATTGGTTGGTTAGCATTGTGCTGGGACTACACTGGACTTACCCAACGAGCCGGCTGTAAAGTCAATGAGTCCTGCAACAAAGTTGACGTTGTTGCCGGTATCGCCCCCATGCATGTCTAAATGCAAAATGAATGTCAAAATGCTGCCGACAAGCGGCAAGAGCTTGTCACGAAAGCTGCGGCCCGCTGCTAAAATACTCCGAATTCTCGGCAGAGTGAATCGCGATTTCTTCTCTTTACTATCGCTGAGCCGTTTCTCTTCATCGCTTACAGCTTTCTCGTATGCTTCGGCTATTGCCGCTGGCGAGAGCATCAGTATGTCGCTGCCCACTTTGCTGACACCGACGTCGGGTGGTGGTGGTGATCGCGACTGTGTCGGCAACGCCTGCGCCTCACTAGTAGCAGATAGCGAAATCTGGTCGGGGCTGTTTGGACTGGGTAACGCTGACGCTGACGTTGACGCTGATAACGCCGCCGCCGCCGCCGCTCTCTTGTCATCATTGTCGCTGTGTGCTCTTTGCGACGGCGGCGTCAACGTCGCTGCTACAATCTCCGCCGGCGTCGGCGTCATATATGCAATGTACTTGCTGTGCTCCCAACGATTGTGACTGTTGCTATTTCATTCATTGGATTGGCTATTGCGTCATGGCAGCACCACAGTATCGCCCTCTCTTAAATGCTAGTTAGCTATCGCTAATGCTGCCAGATGGCGAACTATCGCTCTGAGGGATCGCAATCGAAACCGTTTTTGAATACGACTCCTAGCGCTGTGACGGTCTTGTTTGATATAATTTCAGTTCAGCTAAGATATATAGAATATAGAACTCTGTATTGCATGCGCAAAATAACTTGTGCATTTTGTTTAACAAGAATTTCGAAATTAAAGCCAAGGCACATTTGTTCCATTTAGTTAAATGTATTGTTATGTGTCATTTGTAAAAATTATATTATATATTAATCTTTGAGCGAAGACTTCTCAGTTTCATCTCTGGCTGGCAAATGAAATGACAATTTTCATTTAAATCGTTCCGTTTCAAGTTCCGTTTCGATGTTGGTCTGTATTTGCTTAGATTTCAATTAACTTTCACCGTGTTATCAATAGCGAAATGAAACTGGTATATATATATTTTTTTTCATTCAAATAATTTCCATTTTATTAATAATCGATCATTTTATTACACCATATGTAAATATAATTTATCAGCGTTTTCAATGTGCTTACTGGCGATTTTGCACATCAGCACTATTCATGTCTGTTAAATATCATCCCGCACACTATTATTATCATTGGGATGCACATACATACATATGTATGTATGTATATGTGTGTGTTTGTATATATATCGCGTGTGTGTTATTTTTCTCTGACTTTGTTGTTTGCTTTTTTTTTTTTTTGTTTTTAGCTTTATCTTTATCTTTATCTTTATAATTAAATAATTTACATGAAATTAAATGTATTTACCTTTACAATTCATTTATTTGCTATTTGTATGTATCTGTTAATGCATGCATATGTTATATATGTATATGTATATGTATACACATATATGTATATACACACATACAGATGTACATAGGAATGTATCTGTGTTACACGTTCATATATACATGTACGTATGTAATAGCTATATATATATATATATATATATATATATATATATATATGTCATGCGTTTACCAAATCTTGCATTTATCAAAAGGCATAAAACACCAGCACAAAACATGTATTTAAATAAGAAGTTCTAAGTGTTAAAGTCGTTTGAGCTAAGTTCCTGATCTGTCAAAATATTCTGTATGTGTGTGTGTTATTACATTTATGTAGGTATGAGTGTGTGTGTGTGTGTGTGTGTGAGTGTGTGAGTGTGTGTGTGTACCTCAATTATTACAATGAGTGTTTTAGCTAGCAATAATATAACTTGGTATTCATTATATGTTCATTGGTATTTTTATTTTTATCTTTATTTTTGTTATTTCTTCTCTTTTCTTTATCGCTGAGTTTGTAATGGCCTGTTGGATATTTGCGTTTGGGTGTTTTTTTTTTATTTTAATTTTAAAACGTTTTTTTTTTATTGAAATGGCCTTTCACTCAACTTTTGCTCAACACTTTGTACTCGTTTATAATTTTTGACTTCTTGGATTTTTCTCCCGGTGTAAAAATAGCAATGTATGTTTTTTTTCTTCTGTGTATTGTGTAATTTTTTTTTGTTTTGTTTATCCAGCTTTTATACAATCTCTATTTTATACAAACTCAGCCGCAAATCGTTAAAAATTATACATTTATATTAATATTTATATGTTAAATTTATGTTTTTATTTCCATTTTGTTTTTTATTCCATCTATATGTAATATTTAAATTTTGTCCTTTTTACATGTACATCTATACATATTATTATTGTTACGGAATCATACATATATATTAATATATGCGTGAATGTATATATATAAATGTCGTTTGCCAGCTGCAGTGAAAAAAAAGAACAATTTACACCTAAACATATTGGCACACATTATGGTTGTTGTCGTTTTATTTGTTCGCTTTTCGCTTTTCGCTTTTCGCTTTTGGGTTTTAATTTTTTCTTTTTATATGCGTGCTTATAAGTTTTCACATATAATTCAAGTAGTAGTTAAGAAGCTAAACGTAATGACATCCTAATTGTTTTTTCTTTATAGCTTATAATAAATTATTTGTGGTATGTTAGTAGAATTACATGCGAAGAAAACCGAGGAACCAAAAATTGTTACGTTTGAAACATACATTTGAAATTGAACTATTTATATATATATATATATATATATATATATATATATGTATATGTATATGTATATATGAAATCAAGGATTCGTGGATAGTAATCGTACATAAGCTGTTTGCCATTTCTGTTTGCAATTTCTGTACGAGGAGCGCGTCTTAATAAAACAATATCCGATTTTTGAATTGCACATTGTATATAGTCCCGGTTCGCTACGGGTCCTCCCCCTTCCAAGTCGCATCATCTGGCAGGTGGCAATCAATCAATCAATCATTCAAATCAAAATCCAAGAAAAGAAAAGAAGAAAGAACAAATCGTTTATCTCGCAAATATTTTGTTTGAGCACATATATATATATTTATATATATATATATATATATATTATAGCTTAGATAACTGGGGACAGAGATTGGGATCTATGAGAGTCAACAGTGCTGGCCGCCAGGTGGCGCCACCTAATAGTAGGCGGGAAATGGATGATAATTCGAAGGATTGGAAGCATGATGATTGGCCGATGGCAGCACCGGTGGCGGTCGCACGCCCGGATGATAATTGCTCGATGCCACCTGATGGTAGGCACCAAAGCTTCTGGCCATGTGACGATTCTGGGCAGCTGCAGCCGCCGATTCACCCAGGAGACGAGACTGATCCGCTGTGCCCAGCAGTCGATTATTTTGCTCCATCAGCAAATGGGCGGTGGGATCGACGAGCAAACGATGCTGATCCGCTGCCGCATTCGAGGCTGCCAGTATGCGATGCTGTTCCACCGTCGACAGCAGTCGATGATGTTCGAGGCTCTCGCGGCTCTGGTGTTGCATCTGCGACGACAAAAACGATCGATTGTTGCCCACCGCCATATTGGCCGTGTTTGGTGTTAGATCGAGCGATGCCATCCGCAGCATATCGTGATGTGGATGATTGTATGGCAGCTGTGGCGGCGATGACACCACATAGTTGGCGGTGCGGCTCAGATCCACCGATGTGGTCTGGTCGTGCTCCTGCTCGCCCAACTGCTCCGTCAGCATGTTGTGCATGGCAGCCGACTGATGTTGCTGCATGGCCTGCAGCTGACTGCTGTGCCCGCCATGGCTGCCATGCTCCTGCTGGTGCACCACCGAAGCGGGCGTCTGCTGTTGCGCCTGTGCCTGCTGGCTTTGCTCCCGATCCGAGAGTATGTCATAGATGTGATGATGGTAGCGGCTACTCGGCAGCTGGAAATTATGATGATAGTTGCTGGACGCATTCGAGCGTGAGCTCATGTCCAATCCCTGCAGATCGGACATATCGTTGGCAGCACTGGCCGCCGCTGCAGCAGCAGCTGCGGCACTTGCCGCATTGCTGTTGCTACTCTGACGATACTCGGCCGGCGAGTCCAGGTCTTGACTGTTGTACTTCAGATTGCTGGCCATGCTCTCGTACTTGGAATACATGAGATCGATCTGCGATTGTGGGAACTTCATGCGCATATCCTGCCCAGCGCTGCAGGAGAAGAAGTCGTGAATCTTGTGGCAAATGTGCGAGACTCTGCTCGGCGACTTACCTGTTTTGTGGCATGATGCTGTTCTCCTCGTCGCTGGACATTTGATTGTGCCGCGAGATGTTGTGGCGTCGCTCCTGTTGCTCCTGGTCCTGGACGGCCCGCTTGTGACGCATCATGTCGCCGTTGAAATTGTAGCGCGGTATACTCGGCGAGGAAGCGGGCGAGATGAGCTCATGCTCGGGATATGTGCTGCTCACGCTGGACGCGTTACGTCGCTGCGGCTGCAGTGCCGGCAGTGGTGACGATGCGGATAGATTGTTACCGCCCGACTGGGCACCGCCACCCCCGCTCGAGCTGCCAGCCGGTGTGCTGTTCGAGCCGGGGCCGCCAGTGCCGTTGCCGGCGCCAAACATGCCGCCATAGTCACGACCCGGTGATATGGGCGGCGGCGACGGCGGCGTACGATGATGCGACGAGGAGAAGCCATCGGAGTCCGGATGCTGGGGACGCGGTGTGCTGCCGGCATCCACATCCACATCGTTCTGGTTCTGGTTGCTCTGCGGATTGGTGGGCGTCGACGCACTGGGCGATATGTGACAAGCGCCCTGGAACATAGGCAACGGCGGTATCTGCATGGGAAAGCTGCCCAAATTCTTCATCATCTTCAGCTCGTTCTCCAGGTTGTCCATGCCCCCAATGCCGGCGCCATTCGCCCCACTGCCCCCGCCGCCGCTGCCAAAGCGTTGCGCCTCCGCATCCACATGCGCACTCATCGGACTATCGCTATTTATGTGGTTGTCGGTGGGTACCTGGCAAATCGTAAATCGCAAATCCAAAACATTTTATTATTCAATTTCAAGACGTACATCAATCAATCAATCAAGCAGACG
Source organism: Drosophila macrothrix (assembly GCA_035042055.1). Taxonomy (NCBI): domain Eukaryota; kingdom Metazoa; phylum Arthropoda; class Insecta; order Diptera; family Drosophilidae; genus Drosophila; species Drosophila macrothrix. The sequence continues at coordinate 19,235,815 of JAWNLX010000587.1, read as the reverse complement.
TAAGCAATTTCAGCAGCTTAGGTAGGATTTGGTTTTTGGTATGCAAAAATTTGAGGTGGACGTTCCAGAAATCTACACAGATTTTGGCTAATCTTGGCTTGCAGATCGTTTTGGATTCGTTTCGTTAATGGCTTTTGTTCGAACTTTAAAATTGAAAACAATTGGCTAAGCTGCTTCCGCAGTTGATCAATATTATACCAATGTATATTTTTATCGAATTGGAAAGCTTTATCTCCCAATTGCTCGCGGTTATCGGTTGTGATTGAACAGGTTAACAGGAAACAGGTTAAGTCACCGATAAATTGAACTAAATTTGATATGTCACAGACAGACAGACAGACAGACACACGAACATAGTTAATTCTACTCTGCTGTTGATGATGATCAATAATATATACGTATATATATATATATATGTGTGGGATGGGAAATGTACCCTTTAACCCACATGCAATGTGCTCGTGCTTTAACTTTTGGGCACACAGAATAAGAAACATGAACTCACCTTTAGATCATTGCTCTCGCTGTCAATCATATTGCCAACGGAGTTGAGGGCAGCCTCCACCAGCATGCTGGCCGAGGAGGAGTTGGCGCCAACGCCAGCGCCGGCGCCGCTCAGTCTTGCATTGGCATTGTTGTAGAACGAGCTCATGAACGACTGCGAGTGGCTTAATGAGTTCATTTGCATTTGCGGCGGTTCGACGGCGGCGGGCACTGAGCTGGTGGGCGTGTGACCGCCAGCACCACCGCCCGCACCAGTGGAGGCCGCACCACCAGCTGCTCCACCGTTCGTTGAAGCACTGTGATGATATTGTGACATGGCCGCGGCAGCTGCAGCAGCGGCAGCTGCTGCATTATTATTCGACTCGACGACATCCAGGAAGGAGCTGTTCTCATCCTCTTCGCGACTGTGGGCACTGTGCTGATGCTGGTGTTGATGGCTGGCATGACTGGCAGTGGCGCTGCTCATGAGACGCGCAAGGAAATCCCGATTCTGGCCAAGTAGCTTGCTGTGCTCATCCACAGAGCTCGGGGGCACGGCGAAGCCCAGATCCTGGCCAGCACTGCCACCACTCGATAGCTGGCCACAACCCGAACCGCCACCACCACCTCCTGGACCACCGACTGCGGCATCATTGCCCACATCGCCACCGTCACTCAAATGACGATCATCGGCCCCGATCCACTTTTTGCTACCTTTGCTGACGACCAGATTTTGACCGAGGGCTGCATTCATGCCGCTCGAATGGCGATAACTGGCATCGCTGTGCGTCTGTGGACCCGCCTGCTGTCCATGCTGATGTGGATGCGTGTGGGCGTGGTGCGGATGCGTTTGATGTGAATGGTGCTGCTGATGCTGTTGTTGTTGCTGCTGCTGCTGTTGCTGTTGCTGCTGCTGCTGCTGATGGTGATGATGGTGCGCTGTGGCCTCATCGTCATCCTCATCGTCATCATCGTCGTCGTCCAGGCCAACACCTACGCCACCCATGTGACCCATCATATGGCCAAGCTTGGCGGGATCTTCCCCGCCGGCCATTGCGGAGACGGCGGCTGCAGCGGCAACCACTTGTTGCACTTGTTGCTGGGCGCTCAGACGTTGTGCCGTTGTGGTCAAGAAAGATTCGACGAGGCTAAGCTGCGCATTCTGCTTGCGGCGCACCTGCTCCAGTCGTACGCTCTCCTCCTCCTCGTCCGCATCATGCAGCTGCTGCTGATGCTGTTGTTGTTGTTGCTGTTGCTGCTGCTGCTGTTGTTGATGGGCATGTGCATGCGCATGGGTATGGCTGTGAGCATGATATTGAGGCTGTTGCTGCTGTTGTTGCTGCTGCTGCTGCTGCTGCTGCTGCTGTTGATGCTGCTGATGTGCATGGGACAGATGAGAAGGCGATTGATCCAAATGTCCGCCATGGAGCTGTTGTTGCTGCTGCTGCTGCTGTTGTTGCTGCTGTTGCTGTTGTTGCTGTTGCTGCTGCTGCTGTTGGTGGCATTGCTGGGCGTGTTGCTGCTGCTGCTGCTGTTGCTGCAGTTGTTGCTGCTGCTGCTGCTGTTGATGTTGACTGGCATGCGATGTTGTTGGCTCCTTCTTACGTTTGCGTTTACGCCCAGAGACGGAGGAGCCAACGGCATTGACCGGAACTGGTACGGGCGGACCCTTCTCACCAAAGATGCTGGAGATCTTGGAGCTGAGCAGTGATAGATTTGGTTCGTTGCGACACAGATCTTTGATGGATTTGCCGCTCTTCTTGATGGCCTCGAAGATGTTGTCGTCACTGTACTCGGTGTCGCTCTGCATCGAGCTGCTGAGCATGGAGTTCTGGTTCTGATCCTCGAGACTCTTGCGACGACGTCGCGGTGCTTGCTCTGTGGGAAGGGAGGGAAGGAGGGCAGCGTTAGGGCCAGCTGCTGCCAACTGCGCCTGACCCACTGGCTTACCCAAAAAGTCGACCTTCATGCCACCCGAATAGGCATCGAATGTGTAGGCAACGCTGCGCTCAATCTTTGGCATCTGCTCCTGGGTATAGTTGTGCACCTTCTTATAATGGAATTGCAGGCACTGCTTTGTGGTGAAGGCAGCATTGCACTCTGGTTCCGCACACCTGTAAGAGGCATCACGATGTTTAATGGTTCGAAATGAGTCTTCATATGTGAAATGGGATTGGGATTGGGATTTGGATTTGGAAGCACTTACTTAAAAGGCCTGACTCCCGAATGCGTGAGCATGTGAATCTTCAGGTTGCTGCGATTCTGGAAGAGTTTCTGGCATCGCGGACAACTCACCACTGTTGAGTTGCGGCTGTGCACCTCCTTCGAGTGGCGCTGCAATGCCGCACGCGATCCTAGAAGTTTTGAACATAATTTACACTGAAAATCTCGTAAAACTTCAGCCATATCTAAAATGAAATTGTATGAAGAAAATGAAATTTTCGGATTGTGGTGATTTTGAAAGAAAATTAGTGAGTACAGAAAATTCATAGGTAAATCGAATCGAACGCAACAGCAAACGAATACAACAAACCACAACAAAACTTAAGCCGAAACATACAAAAAGCATAACTCACTAGATCGAATAATAAAATCATAAATATATATTTATACAAATATATTACATAATGCTGCTCTAGTCAGCACTAAGAAGAACTCAAGAACAAAGACCAATCCCAAAACAAAAACACAAAGCAAATCATTCACTAAAAGCGATTATACAATGATGCAGTTTACGAATGTGTTCTGATGCTTCTGGTGTGTGTGTGGTGTGTGTGTGGTTGTGTTATGGTATTATTGAGTGGCTCAACTAATTGAGGATCTATTGTCAAATAGTATTCTTAAGTTGAGGGCCTGCACAATGCACAATCACCAATGTGCCTCGAATCCATAACAAACGTTTGAATAATCTGATATCTGTTTGGAACCCGTCATCTTTTATTCCATCTGTATTATGGAGAACTAATTAATGAATGAATAGTCAATTAACGTTTTATAATCAATCTTAAAGCCGTCAATAATTGAAGCTCTTCCCATTCTGATTGAATTGCTGCCAACATGCTGAAACTAGTAGAGCATAAAAGAGTTTCCTTAAAGAAACCAGTCTAACTATTTAATTTGACCCCTTGATTTGTTTGATAAGCCGAAAATTCTGTATCAGCCCCGATAGATCGTTATCGCGTTAGAACCCAAATTATCGCCTAGACTAGTACTAATAATACTACGCAACATTTTGCATATAAAAAGTGCTCTGTGTTTTTTTTTATATTTTTATATAATTACTGCTGGGCCACTTTTGGGTTAGTGATGGTCAGTGAGGAACCCTTAATTTGCTTGATATCTGGAGTTAGTTAGTCGCCAATTGAAAGCGGTGATTAACTTTAGATGCCATTCAGTGTGATGTTTAATGTACATATTATGTTAGATGTGTCAACCGAAAAGTTAGTAAATTCGTAAACAAATGATAAGCAAGTTGATAAAAATGTTATCGACCAATTGGGCATATGTATAACTGAAGAGGCATGAAGATGAGCGATCGATCACAGATGCGTGTGTTGTGGTTGTTTATTGTGTGCTGATTGGTGATTGTTCATTGTTGATTGTTGATTGGCGATGGGTGATTGGTGATTGGTGATGGTTATTGTGTGCTTAAATGATTAGTTAGTAGTTACGGCTAAGCGATTTGCGTTATTTTATACGATATTAGTACATACGTTATTCGTTAGTTAGCATTTGCTATTTTGGTTTCTTGGTGAGGGGGTGGGTGGGTGTGTGTGTGTGTGTGTGTGTGGTTTGGGGAGGGGGCGATTAAGAGTGTTTATTAGTATATGGAGAAGCGGTATAACGACGTAGTAGTAGTAGTAGTAGTAGTACATATGCGAGTTTACGATTAACGATTTACAATATGTATGCATGTATAATTTACGATATACGAGCTTTCAATATTTGCCGCTAGACGCTTGCATACGCTTACGATATTCAGACAGCTATGTACGTATATGCATGTAAGTGGTAATTACACATTTACGTAAATATGTATGTAGGTATGTACAATACGATTTACGATTTACGATTTACGATTTACGTGTTACGATTTACGGTCTACGATAGAGGCGTGGCATTCGCAACTTACCGCTGTGCACGTGCTTAATGTGCGCCTTCAGCTTCTGCGGCTGACAGAACTTGCGACCACAGAAATCGCAGACGGGCCGCGATCGATTCGGATTCGATGCACAGCCGTAGGTGCGATGCATCTCCAGATAGTTGAGTCGCAGGAAGAACTTGTTGCAGTATTGGCACTGGTAGGCGCCCTTGCCGTCATGCTTCTCGGCCGCATGCTTCATGATATTGTCCTTGCCCAGCACCGCTTCGCCGCACACCTTGCAGTGGTACTTTCGTATGGTGAGACTCATCGATGGATCATGGAAAACGGAGCAGTGCGTCCGATAGTAAAGCGGATGCTCGAACTTTAGATTGCAGCCGCCGCAATCTGGATTTGTTTTTGTTTTTTTTTTTCAAAGAGTAAAATAGAGTATGAGTCAAATATATATATAATGAGCACATAAACATACACACATATATAAAAAAAATACATAAATAAAAACCAAAAAAGATTAATTGTATTTTGTAGCTTGATATCAGTTGAATACAGTTCGATTTTGACACAATGCTTAACTTAACACGAAGCTCAATTAAAGAAGCTGTTAAGAATATGTTTGAGCCATAATTGACTTGATGGAACGAATAACTAGGCGGTTGCCTGACCATAGGCAGAGTATGTGCTTGTCCGACAACTTACTTATCTTCTCGGTGTGCTTCTTGCGCCACATGGTGTTGCAATCGTCGCTCCAATAGAGCAGCTCCATACCGTTGCGCAGATCGCGACAGCTAACAAAATATGCCTGTCGATCGATGGAGACGAGATTCACATTGCGATCCTCGTAGCTCGGGGCGGGCCGGATGAAGCGCAGCCAATTGGAGGCATTGGGATTATCGCAGCACAGCAGATAGGATTTATCGGCGCCAGCCTCACAAATCTCAAATATCCATTTCATGTCGCTGCCTTCGCGCACCTCGCCCGTCTGCACCGGCTGCCCGATGAGGGGACCCAGTTTGGTGTAGGCCCGTACTTCGGTGCGGGCAAAGACACCGGTCACGTTGGGCTCCACGTTGTGCAGCTCGAATTCGGCGGGCACCGATGCCTCCGCGAATGTAATCAGCGGCTTTGTCTCCAGCTCCGATAGCTGCGATGACTCATCCATGTCCATGTCCATGTCCTCCATATCGTCCTCATCGTCATCGTGTCGTGGCCGGCCATGCTTCGCCTGACGCTGTGCGTCTGCCTTCAGCTTGGCCAGCGCCTCCAGATTACGTCGCTCGATCCACTCGGCCAGATCCACGGCATCTGTCACATTGCCGCAGGCATTGCGCAGCGGGCACAGCTTGTGGTCATGCGAGATGGAGCACTCGCGGCACGATTGCTGCGACCGAAACGCGATATCATGCTCATCCTCCTCCTCGACAAAGTTCTGCTCCATTTTCATTTCACGAGCCAGCGCCTCCTCGTCCAACTCCTCATCGTCCTCATCGTCATCGTCAATGCCCGGCCCAGCAGCCAAATCATCCTCGGGCTCATCATAGCTGTTCGGTGGCATCATTGCTGCTGCCGCCGCAGCTGCTGCTGCTGCAACCGCTGCTGCGGCTGCTGCGGCGGCTGCTTTGGCTGATTGAGACTTCTTGTTGCCCTTCAAGGAGCGCACATGGAAATGACCCAGACCGGGACCATTGCTCGCAACGGCGCTGCCATCCACTGCATCCGCACCCAAGCCAGTTGCTGTTGTCGTTGCCGTCGTGGGATTAGCATTGTCCGCCAATTGCTGCTGCTGCTGCTGCTGTTGCTGATGGTGATGATGACGATGATGACGATGGTGTTCCTCCTCGTCATCGTCATCCTCATCGCTGTGGGGCGCCTGCGTCACTGCTGCTGCGGCTGCTGCTGCCGCCGCCGCTGCTGCTGCTGCCTTCTTGAGGCAGAGTGCACTCGGCAACGATTCCTTGCTGCTGGCCTCCAGCTCACTCTTGATCTTCTCCGCAATGCGACAGTCGAGCACCTCGGGCAATGCCGTTGATGCAGATGCCGCTGCCGCTGCTGCCGCCGCCGCCGCCGCCGCTGCGGCAGCGTTTGCTTTGAATGCCGCAGCAGCCGCTTTGGCATCCTGTTTTTTCGACTTGGCTGTCGTTGGGAAACTACTGCTGCTGTGATAACCCCCGGCTGTGACACCGGCGCCAACTCCCGTTGCCACTCCAGCTGCGGCTGTTGCAGAGCCCTTGCTGCCCTTGGTGCCCGCATAGCCATTGAGCGAATCTGTGGTGAACTGCACCCGCTTTTTGTAGCGTTTGCGTTGGGTTGGTGTGGGCGTGGCCAGGGCACCAGTCATGCCGCTGGACTCCAAGCTGCCGTTGCCATTGCCGTTGATACTCTCCGACGTTGGTGCAAAATCCTTGACGCTCAGATTCGGCTCCAGCTTGAAGTTGCCATCGAATCCCTTGGTGGGCGTGTGTGCCGGCGACGGTGGTGGCAGGCTGCAAGACAGAGAGACGTGCAAAGAGTGAGACCCAGCTAGAGAATTGATTTGTGGTGCAAAAATGCAAAAAGTGGGTCAACAAAATGCGTTGGTGTCCCGTTGCCATGGCTTGGCGTCACGTCCACTCACGCAACTCCAACGCCCAGCCCAGCAGCCCAGCAGCCCAGCAGCCGTAGATCTGCACTGTTCTCACTCCACTATCCCACCACACACCCCATCCCACAAGTCATCGTAGTCGTGGGTCTCGTTTCATTCTCACTTCGCTCCCTCTCTCTCTCTCTCTCTCTCTCTCTCTCGATTTCTCTGTCTTGCATTTAATTAATTTCGCTGATTTGCGGCAAAGGGGCTGGCCAATGTACATAACTCTGGCTGCCAAAATGTGAGCTGGACCACTGCCAGCAATTGATAGCGACAGCAGCAGCTGTAGGACTTCTATTATATATATTATATATATATATACACTACTCAAGCCCAGCCCAACCTCAGAAAGCTTTTCAACAAAATCAAATATATATAATGAAATAATAGTGAGTCTTAATTTCAATTGAGTATTTTTCAAAAACCTCAGAAGCTCTAAAACATGTAATTAATTTGTATGAAACCAAAAGAGTATTTCAAGTCGTTGGTTTTATTTAAATCTTAGTTCTTAGACATTTGACAGTGTTATCTGAATGTTAATTATTATAATCGATAAAAGTCGTTCTCAAAGTGTATTTTCAAGGACTCCTCAATCGTTGTGTATTTATCCTGAACACAGATCAACTGAATTGTTTTTGGGACTGTCTTATCAGATATCACAAGGATCATTTTCTATACGAATACAGAGCTCTTCAATATTGTTTTGGCATTCATGACTATATCAAGTTGTATTACATATTTTTGTGACAGACATTTATCTGCATATTTTGTGCAATATCTACTAGAGAAAAGATTTTTGGATATCTATTAAGGATGCCAATTTACCAGAAGCACATCAATTGTCAGTGGAATACCACTGGAATACCACAAAAGGGGTATACCCACGCATGCTACTGGACTATCATACTACGCTTGGCCATCCAATCGGTATTATTAATAGTCCGATGGCAACTATTCGAACGTTTATTATGCATTCATTTTTATTTGCCACCAAAGCTGCGCAACTAGTTGCTGCTGTTGCAGTCAATGTTCCCACTTGCACCAAGTCCCCTCCCCCTCCCAATACTCCCATGCCATCCCATATTTGTTTGCGCATACATTTTTTGCATCAATTTTTTTGCATTTTATATTGAGTCTGCCTGGCTGGCAGTTGGTCACTGCAAGGGTACAGAACCCATACATTTGCATACGTAAACACCCCCAACACCCCTTCCGCACTCCAACCCAACCGTTCACCCCTTCTACAGCCCCTGCCATTAACCTATTGTCCACTGTTTCGTGCAAAGGAAATTCATCGTTGGATTTTGTTATTGTTATTTTTGTAGTTGGCAGCGCTGAAAATTGCACATGGTCCGCGGCAACGCGAACATGGTGCAACTGTCTGTGTGTGTGTGCGTGTGTGTGTGTGTATTTCTGTTTATTTGTGTTATCCTTCATTAAATCCTCCACCTTAGGACCTTAACAACAATATCGAAAACAGCGCCCAGCACCAGAGAAACAACCGGCAGGCAGTCAGGCAGTCAGGCAGCCAAGCAGTGCTCCCCATCCCATGCCCACTCATTCTGCTCCACTTTGTCACTTACAGACCAAAAAACACCCCGGCACCCCTACGCCTCCACTTCCCCCACTTCCCCAGTCAAATTTCCCAACCAATTTTCCCTTTCGTGCCTCGGCATCGTCATCGTCATCGTCATCGTCTCTTAGCTCTGTTGCGGGCTGAAACTTGCTGTTTGGCTGTTTTTGTGTTTATGTTTCTGTTTCTGCTTCTGCTTCTGGTTCTGGTTCTGGTTCTGGTTACTGTTTCTGTTTCTGGTTCGGTTTCTGCAGTGCCGTAGAGCAGGCGCTTTCTCTCTAGCAATTCCCTTCACTGAGTATACGTATGTGTCGCCGCAATGCCATTAATGTGCTGCTTGAGGGCGTCGCGGGGGTTGGCTTTGGGCTGTGCGCCGTGCGCCTTTCAGCTGTGGGAGGATGGGTTTCAATGGGGGCTGATTCGGAATCTGATTCAATTCCTGGCGCTCGTTTCGTGTGCGTTACTCGTTGGCGCATTAAGTACATTCTTCCCTGCATACACACACACACACAAACACACACCACCCACACACACCCACCCACACACACACACACACACGCATACGAAGTCCCCTTGACACCCTTCCGTTACACCCCACGGTTGTGCTTTTTGGCGAAATGTGGAAAATGCGCAGAAATTGGCGACATGAGCGAAATGCGAGCATCGAAATCAACACGAAATAAACGAGGAAAAGATATGGCAAGGAAGCGGCAACATTCAGGCACAGCTATTGCAAATTGTTGTACAACAACTTTGTCTCTCCCCCTCGATGTGTGCATGTGTGTGTGTGTGTGTGTGTGTGACGAATCTGTGGAGTGCTTCCCAAGGGAAGCTTGCTAAAAATTACAATATATCTGATAAACTTTCTTTTTTTTCTTCTCTTTTTTTTGCATTAAGTGATCACTTGAATTTTGATCCTATTTTGATGCTATTGGTGTTTCAAATATCGATTAAAAAAACTGGAAAGAATGGTGTACACACCTGGACAATAAAATAGGAAAGAAGACAATTACTTGTGAAATGTGCAATTAAATAGAATCAAGGAAAAAATGAACAATTGGATAGCCACATGAATCGGATCTTGGTCCCAGAACTTCCTTACAAATGCTCTTGGGTCAGAAAAAAGGTGTTTGGAATTGAAGAACCCTTCATCAGCAACCGATAATCGTAAGGTGTTATTGGCGAAAAGTGTTCCTTTTGAGACATCAAGAGCGATTGCAAGCGAAATTGAGAATGTTGCAGCGTCACCAACTGTACTTGAGAGTGCTCTTTTGGCAGATCCTCAATTCAAGTCCTTGCCTATCAAGCCAGCACATTGAAGTAATATATATGCATATATGTTTATCTTTTCTATTTCGATCGGAAATCAATTTGTATCCACACAGAAATCATCGATAAATTGAGGCAAATTTTATCTGAGTTTGGTGATTATCGTATAACTTGCTAATTTCTCTGATAGTCTGTGCTAATTCAGACACGGCTGTTGGTATTGATTAAGAATATCCTCTACACAACTTCATTATAGTTTTGGTTAATATATATATATCATTCATAGAGCTTCAGCAAAATTGTATTCCGATGTTGTTGTTAAAGTGATAAAACATGTTTTTAATATTAGAATTCATTAATTTATATATTGCTTCGAATTGCAGTACGTTTCAAATACTTGTAGTGGCTTCAATTAGAGCATATTTATTTGATTTAAGACCTTTCCTACTTTGTTGCCCCAGACACAATGGCCAGCAACTAATCCATGTGTCCACTGATCGTCGGCAGATGAGCTGAGGGAAACAATCAATGCTGAAACTCGCCCCTTACTTATCTGCAACTGTATAATGCAGACTCATACGATCTATGTTGGGTGGTGGATAGTGGATAAGTCCTTGTATCATATCGTATATCATATCTTGTATCAGTGGTGATCAAATCAAGTTAAGCATTTTGTCGCCCAGATGAAATCGAATTGTAAACTTCAATTTTTGAAGATGAGCGGGAGGAAAGGGGTAGAGCACAAAGCGCCAAATAGTTGCAACAACAATATCAAAGTTGCATTCAAGGCGTGGCAAGGTAGAGGCAACAGCAACAGCAACAGCAACGGCAACGGCGATAATAACTCTGGGAAACATGCCGCGCTTTTGGTTGGGTGGCTTGGGCTGTTGCAGCAGCAGACTTATATATATATATATATATATATATACATATATATAAATATATACACACATATATACTAACACTCTCGCAGATACATGTACAGCAATTGGGCAGCATGGCATGCAAATGCATGCAGAATGCTGTTGTTGCAACAACGACAACCGCATTCTGCACAATGTTGCTTGAGTATGTGCCACAGCGTGCTTCTGTTTTCCTCTCTGTGTGTGTGTGTGTGTGTGTGCTTCTCTGCCTGCTTGTGTGTGTGTTTTGCTTTTCCGGTTCCGCTGACATGGCGGCTGCAACGACGTCATCGTTGGCGCTTGCACACAGCGGGCACCGGCTCCGGCTCTGGCTCTGGCTCTGGCTCCGGCTCCGGCAGTGTCAGGCGGGCAACATGAAAGCTGCGTTGCATGCAACCGCACAAGTTGGGCACCATGGCTGCCTTTGTCGTTGGCATCTGGGTGCACTGGCAGCATGGGGGCAGTGGGGAGTGCTTGGGGAGGGGCTGTTGTGTGTATTGGGTTGAGTTGTCGAGAGTTGCCTGATGCACTCAGGCATGAATCGCTTTAACATGCCTCGCTTTTATGCCACGGCGCCTCCCCTCCCCCCCTCCCCCCGTAGCCCCGGCAAATCCACCCCATTTTGGGGTCGCCCTCTTCGCCGCCCCCTTAAACATAGTCCACAGCGCGTCAGACATGGTCCCACGGTGTTTCTGTGTTGCCCAAAAAGTTGCCTCCTTCTCTTTCCTATGTGTATGTGTGTGTGTGTGTGTGTGTGTGTTAGTGTGTGTGCGCGTGCCCCAAACTATCAACAATCATGGACAACGCAGCGTTGCCATATCTTCTGTGGCTGCCTTTTGCGGCATTTGTTCTTGTTCTTCCCTCGACTCGATTCGCCTCAACTGAGCTCAACTCGTTGCGCCTCGTCGCAATTTCTGCAATGTGCCTTTATACGGGCATTCGCTTTTGAGTAGCACGAGTCCGGGCGAGAAAGAGACAGAGAGAATGAGAGAAAGAGAGAACGAGAGAAAACGAAAGCCGCACAATCTATTGTGCTTTCTTTGTTGATACTCGGTTGTATTGCAATTGTCAATGACATCGAGTGAATGAGAAGCGTTAGCTTTTAAGGAGGCCATTTCGTCGGAGCTTTGAGCTCGGCGAGCTATAGATCGATCAGCAGGTGCAAATTGCTCGTTAAAAATTGGTAAGAGGGGCAGAAGGAAGCATCTGCGACCCCAAAAAGTATGCAGTGTCTCACGGCTTATTTCCGACAGTGTCTAGCAAAAATTGTAATTGCTAATTATACAATATTTTTCAAAAATTCCAAAGATCGATGGCAGGTGCATATATTAACCACCTAAATGAATATATGACCCCCATGGGGAAACCCCCACCTGCTAGGTCGGGTTATGTAAAAAAGTACCTTAATTTATGGTCACAGTTGATTTCCAACAGTGGCATTATGGACACCTGGGTGCCATAAAATATATTCTTAATCAGAGACTAGAAGAGCTAGAGTACCAGTATAAGTTCAGATCAAGATCGACACATTTCGATTTCCGATAGCACTTTTAGAGTCAGACCCTTCCAGTTGATAAGAAATATATGTGCTGCCCTCATTTCGCACACTCCTCAGTATTTGTACAAATAAGAAGACTTCCACATCAATATACGTCGTAAAGACTACTTGCTGTGCTTGAAGTTATTGCCAAAGTGGATATTTGTGTTATTATTTGATTATGCCATGGGAATGATTTCATTTGAGACTTATGTTTCCTAGAACTCTTCCTGCAAGATTAGTGTCTTTCGGGATAGCCCAACTATTTCTATCTGCACTTACTACAAATACTAATTTTGGAATATCTGAGAAATTGAAAGATTTTACGCTTTTCGCAAGCAGCGGTTAACTATTCTTTTCAACAAAGTATATTATGTAAGTGGGAGTATTAGATACTTGATTTAAGACTTTTCCTATTTTATTATCCCAGACCTAGATTGGTAAGCAAAAAAGTCCAGCAACGATAAAATAACGTTAGGGAAACAATCAAAGCTGAGACTTCCTGTCCGGTAATGAACTTCCTTAACACAAATAGCAAAATGACTAATTCTCTTCATTTTGCCCATCTCCAACTACAATTGACAACTATTTGCCTCGCTAGTGAGAGGGATGGAACTGACTTTCAGATGATCTATAATTCAAAATCTTGCGATTCCTGGGAATCAAGTTTATTATTTTATATTAAAGCTATGAAATCGTTGCGGTTAAAACTTACTTGTTGAGGCGATCCGTATCGTTATCGGCCAGATTCAGCAGATAGGCCACGAACTCGACATCGTTCTTGAACTGCAGCCGAGTGCGCATATGCTCCCATTTCTCGGCGTTCTTGGTGCCGATGTAGATGTTCTTGCTGTAGTTCTGGTGGCGATACTTTCGGCGTTCGCTGGCAGCGCTGCCACTGCCGCTGCCGCTTCCAGCGCTGCTCGACTGTTGCTGTTGCTGCTGTTGCTGCTGATGTTGCTGCTGCAGCTGCAACTGCTGCTGTTGCTGCTGCGAGTGTGAATTGCTGCTGTGTCGCGTTACCAGCTGCTGGTCGCTGTTGCCACAGTTGACAGTGCTGCCCATGTTGCTGTTGTTGTTCGTCGAGAAGCTGGTGTTGCTGTTGCCCCCAATGAGGCTGCTCGGCGCAGCAATGCTGTTGCTGCCACCAAGACCGACAATGTTGCCACCGGCAGCAGCAGCAGCATTGCTGACCATATCCAGCACCGACGCCGTTGCATTCTGACTGTGATGCTCTGTCAGCTGTGAGGCAGCAACATTTGCTGCACTCAATTTAGCAGCAGCTGCCGCTGCCGCCGCCGCAGCCGCTGCCGCAGCAGCGGCCACAGCGCTAATATGCAAGCCGCTGCTCTCAGCGGCTGCAGCGCTGCTCAATTGTGCTGGTGTCAAAGCTGTGCGACTGTCGAGATGACTGCTGGCCGCATCCGCATCCGCATCCGCATCGGCATCGGCATCGGCATCATCATCCTCATCATCATCGTCGTCCTCCTCATCGTCATCCTCGTCCTGATCGTCATAGTCCACCTGCGCCTGGCCATGATCGTGATGTGTTGCAAGCTCGTGCCGCAGATCTGTGGGCAATACGGCAATAGGCGCTGCAATAAGGTTGTTATTGTTGTTGTTGTTGTTGCTGTTGTTGATGCTGCTGCTGCTGTTAATGTGCTGATCCATGACATTATCGTCATTGTCATCATCTTCATCATCATCGTAGTCATCGTCGTCCTCATCCAGCGGCTCCTCCTCATCTTCCTCGTCCATTTCACGCTTGTTGCTGCTGCTGCCGTTGCTGTTGTTATTGTTGTTGCTGCTGCTGTTGTTGTTATTATTGTAGAGATGTTGCTGCTGATGCTGATTTTGCTGCTGCTGACTTTGCTGCTGCTGCTGCTGTTGTTGCTGCTGCTGCTGTTGTTGCTTGCCATTGTGCAATGCGTTGACTGCCGCAGCGACGACAGCTGTTGTTGCTGCTGCCGCCGCTGCGGCTGCTGCTGCCTGTGCCGCTGTTGGACCACTGCTGCTGTCGTCGCTGCTTGGCGAGCTGCTGCGACTGCTTCTGCTACTGCTGCTGTTGTTATTGTTGCTATTGTTGTTGTTGTTGTTGTTGCTGCGCACATTGTTGCTGCTCAGCAGGCTGACATTGCTTATGTTGTTGTTGTTGTTGTTGTTGCTGTTGTTGCTATTTGTAATGTTGTTGCTTTGTGGGTGGTGATCATCGTCGGGCGCGTTGTCGCTGCCACTGCTGTTGCTGCCACTGCTGGCACTCAAGGCAGCTGCCGCTGCCGCCGCTGCAGCTGCCGCGGCGCGACTGAGAAATGGGGCTCGTGGCACCAAAGGCGTATCGGAATTGTCGGAGCTATCATTAAAATCGAAAGCGCTGAAATCGGTTGCATTGATGCTGTTCGCTGCTGCTGCTGCTGCCGCTGCTGCTGTTGCTGTTGCTGATGCTGATGTCGTTGTTGCTGTTGATGTTGCTGCGGCTGTTGTTGTTGTTTTCGACATGTTTTCGGCGCTCAGCTTGCGGATGTTATGGTTATTGTTGTTGTTGTTGTTGTTGCTGCTGTTGTTGTTGTTGCGGCTGTTGCTGATGCTGCTGTCGTTGCTGCTGCTGCAAGTGCTGCTGCTGGTGCTGCTACTGCGACTGCTGCTGCCGCCGCCGTCGCCGCTAATTGGCGTTGTTCGACGTTGTTGCGGTTGTTGCTGTTGTTGCACGGCTTGTCGACGCCTAGTTGACGTTGTTGCCGTTGTTGTTGTCGCTATTGTTGTTGTTATTGTTGCAGCTGCTGCTGCCACTGCCACAGCTGCTGATGATGATGATGACGATGAAGATGTTATTAGATTTGTCTTGAATGCGTTTTGGCGAACGCTGCTCAGTTTTTGCTATTTGTTGTTGTTGTTGTTGCTGCTGCTGCTGCTGCGTCGCGAATTGCTGCTGCTGCAACCGCTGCTGCTGCTGACAACACCTCTCTCGGCCTCTGCTACCGTCGCTGTCGCTGCCGACGCTGCCGGCGATGCTGCTCGTGGCGCCTCTCTTTGCCTCTGCTGCTGTTTCTGCTTCTGCTTCTTCTTCATTATTCACACGCACACACGTCGCGCGTGCAAACTACACCCACACACACACACTCACACAAACACGCAAACACACACACACACACACACGCAGACACACACACACAAACACACAGACACACACTACAGTCGCTGTTGTTGTTTTTGCTGCTGCTGCGTATGTGGTTGGTGTTGCATTGCTTGCTGGTTTGTTGTTGGTCTGCTTGTCCCGATGATGCTGCTGCTGCTGCTGCTGCTGTTGATTGTTGTTGCTGATGCTGTTGTTTGATTATTTAGTTTGTTAGTGGCTATTTTTATTTGTTTTTAGTAATTGTTGCTAACTATTGGGCGAGACGTTAAAAAAAAAGAGAGAAAACGTTTACTTCGTTTTATCTACACCCGTGTTCAGCAGCAACACACACACACGTACACACAGACACACACGCGCACACACGATGTGGCTAGCTGCGTCGACAGCACTGCCAACGTCGACGTCAACGTCAACGTCAACGCCAGCGCAACGTGAGCGCGCGAGCAGAGCAGCCGAGCAGAGGAAGCACAAATTGGCAAGCGCGAAAGCCAACTCAAAAAAAAAGAAGAAAAAGAAAAGAAGAGAAGAGAAGAGAAGAACGAAATAGCGAAAAGCTCGCTAAGCGTCGTCAGGTCCCGTTACTCGTTATCGTTGCCTGACAGCATTTGCTGCAACGGGTGGCAACGCTGTGCGCCAAAGTTCCTCTTACTGTTCTTTTTTCCTATTTAGCAAAGAATTCCTTCAATATTTTTTGTTGAATTTGTCTCTATTACAACTGTTTTTCTTTTTAATTTTACTGTTGCCTGCGCGTTCGAAATCCTTGCCGTTTTTGCAATTGCAAGCTCACGATTTGAAATTGCAGCTTTTTGGCCCACGCCCTCAAACTCCCACACGTTTAAATTAAACCAAAAGGGGAAAGAAAAAAAGGCAACACAATTTAAATAAATACAAAGGCTTGCAACTACTACATGTGCAGCAACAATACGGAACACTATGGAAAATTGTGGGCTTTGTGGGTTGTTCCTATCAGTTTCCTTGGGCAGCTGCTTTGTTATTTGTTGTTGTTGTTGTTGTTGTCTGACTTTCGAGAATTAGTTTTTCGCCGTCCTGTCGCTCGCTCACTTTTAATGTGCGTCCGCCTGTGCGTGTCTGTGTGAGTGTGTGTGTGTGTGTGTGTGTGTGTGTGTGTAACACCCACAGTGCTCTCAATGGATTATTATGTGTGTGTGGTGGGGAGGGGGTTGCGGGGGTGCTAGACGCCTCGCCTCGCCTTCACCGCCGCTGCACTTTTTGCCATTTGCCTGCTGCGTTTTCCATTTTTTTTGTGTTTTCTTTTTTTTTGTATTGAACTATTCACACGACTTTGCACTCACTTCAAAAGAATTTATTAAAAAACAAGAAAAATTTGTATAGATTTTTGTTGTTGTTTGTGTTAATTATTTAGAACTTTTGTTTTCTTTTCTATTTAGCATTTGCTGCTTATTCTTTTGTATGCTTTCGATTGTGTTTGGTAATCCGCCGTTTTCTCCGCAGCGTTCATATGCCGTTACTCGCTGGTCGCGTCGGAATGAAGGACTTTTTATTTATGTGTATGTCCTCGTCGCAGCCATCGCTGCCGCGTCGCTGCCGCTGCGACTGCCATTTCTCTATGTTGGCTCTATGGCTGTGGTCTGTGCCTGCGCGCGCGCTTGCTTGCCTCTGCCTCTGCCTCTGCCTCTGTCTCTGCCTCTGTCTCTGCCGCTGCCTCTGTGTGTGTGTGTGTGCATGTGTTTGTGGATGTGTGTCTGTATATTGGAGTGCGAAAAAGTTTCAGCGAGCAATGCCGCCAAAGCGCCACAAAGGCACACTCACACACACATGCAACCGAGGACTCTCTCTCATTCTAAAAGCTCGTCCAAGTCGCGGCACTGCTGTCGTCGTCGACGTCCACCATGCAGAGAGCCCGCCGACAACGCGACTGTGTGTTTGTATGTGTGTTTGCATGAGTGGGTGTTTGTAGGTGTGTGTTTCTACACGCGAATTGAGATGACGACGACAACGACCAAAACGCTGATTGCACGAGAAGGGGACGAGGACATTGTTGACTGCACTGCAAGGAAGAAAGCTGGCGAAATGATGTGTACCAGTCAAAACTAAATTCTATTTCTTTCGCAAACACGTCGATTTTTACTTTACTTTATTCACAACGATTCCGCTCTTTTTCGATATCGAAATCAGCTGAGCTGCAAATAAGATCTCGAAGACTATGAAAGCTGTAGACTAATTATTATTTGTACATTGTGTGAAACGTGTTATCGATATACATGAAAATCGATTAAAATCGATAAATCACACACATTTTTTATGACTTGTACCATTGTTCACTGTCAAACTTGAATGATAGATTACTGAAACTTTTCCACCTGTTATTTTAGATTTATATTTTTTGTTGCAGCAATTAATAGGGCATTAGGCAGTCGGATACAATTGCGTTTTGAAAAGCTCTCACTTTGTTTTTGAAATGTTCTTCAAGGGACAAGGACAACGAAAGCAATGGCGCCATCCCCAAAAAGTCTATGCGAAACACACACGGCGCACAAGGCACACATAGTCAGAGCCGTTGCCGTTGCGGCATCCACTCGGAGTCACAGTCACAGTGCGAGTCCGAGTCGGAGTCGGATTCGGAGTCGTGTCCAGTTCGTTCACACACACACACACACACACACAGTTGGGTCATAAATCGAAGTATTGTTTATGTGGTGGTGAGTGAAATGCTGCTGGGAAGCGAAGCAGTTGACTGCCCGCCGCCTGGCTGCCTCCCACTGACCCGCCCTCCCTTCCACATCCTGTCAGTGCAAAAGACAAGAACTGTGTGTGCTGCCTGCCTGCCTGCCTGCCCGCCTGCGTTGGCGTCGCTGCTGCTGCGACGCGGCATCCAATGGTTTACGGTTTGTTATGTTTTCGTGTGTCGATACCCTCCCCGTCCCTGGGTGGATCGATGCCTTCGCCACAGTCGTCGTTGTCGTCGTCGATGTGCCACTCTTTGTGCGGGTGGTTGTTCTGCCTGCGTCAATACGGACAGCAGGCAGCGGGCAGTGCTGCGTCGTCGTCGTCGACGTCGACGTCGTCTGTCGATGATGGGGCGACTGCGTCGCTCTTTTGCGCCTGCTCGTGGCTCAGAAGCTCGCACCTCGTGCGCTTCGCTCGTTACATTTGGTGTCCCTTTTTTTTATTTCTCTTTGTTGGGGGATGAAAAATGAAAAATTCCTTCTGTCTTTTTCGCCACATGTACGTATTTGCACGTTGCGTGTGTGTGTGTGTGTGTGTGTGTGTGTGTTGCTGTGTGCCTGTGTATGTGGAAAAATGTTGTGAAAACAAAATTTGCGAGAGCTTGCTTGTGCTTGTGTGTGTACTCGACTATCGCACTCGTTGAAATCATCTCGCTACATTTGCAAGCTTACGGTTCAGCTTCAAAATACCAATCGAAAAGTTTTCAATTCTAAAGTAACGAACATAATCGTAGTCGGTATCTAAAATACACTAGCAATTTTAAATTGACAAATACTTGGACGAATTAAATACCTGCAAATGCCACAGGCGATTACTGGATTTATTGCTTTATTTAAGATATAATTTATTTTCAAATTGAAAATCTTTTAATTTTAATTTGGTCGTAAAATTTCGTTGACTCTATTCAAGAGATAGTTTTAGATATATAGTTATAGATAGTTTTATATTATAATTATAATATATATTTGTGGCTGTTGCATACACTTAAGCGTTGGTAAGCTTCGCGTGCTGAAGTTTTTTGTTGGCCAGGCTTGATCATAAAGCGTAAAAGCTGCGTTCGACTTTTATGTCCAACTTAAGTAAGCTCTAACAGCTTGTCAGAGCTTATTAAAGACCTGAGCAACTCTGGTGGGCATATTGTGAATTAGTTCACGTTAGCCTGTATTAAAAGAAGAGCTTCTCATAAGAGAGCTTTTGCAGAAGGAAAGAGCTTTATCAAGCTTAGCTAGGTACAACTAGCGCCCCTTGTGGGCATATTGAGCATTACTGTAATACAGCACTGGATGCGAGAGAAAACATGCCAGAAGGGTGGCAATGACAACTTTGGCGCATGCGTCGGCGCTGGCGTTTCCGTCTCTCTTCTGTGCTCTCTCTCTCTCTCCCGCTGTCTCTCTCTCCCTCTCTGATATTGTCATCGTCAGTTCAACGTTTTCAGGTTAAACCGTTGCAAATGTCAAAGGCATGACTTCAGTTTCAATTTCAGTTTCAGTGCGTTCTCTGCATTTGGAGCACTTTGCAGCTTACACGAAACACATCAAAACGGTATTTCTTAAACACGACAAAGTAAAACAAAAAAAGAATCGCTTATCGAATAAATTGCGCGTGTATATTTGTTGCTTTTTTTCAATTGTAATTTTTTTATTTTTTTTTTTTTGGTCTTATAGCGTGTAGACATTTAGTCATCAAATTGAATTCCACGCTGTGTTTTCTGTTCATAAGCGCGCGCGTGCTCGCCTGCATGTGTGTGTGAGTGTGTGTGTGAGTGTCTTTGCGTGTCTTTCCTATTGACTTTATATGGCATACTTTATTATATAAAGTGTGCTTGCGTATTGCCAACTGACAGTTGCCAGTTGCCAGTTGCCAGTTGCTTTGATTTTGTCGTGAGTCGAGAGACGAGTCTCTACTTATGCAGAGAAAATGTAATTAGAATCAAAAGCAGGCCCATAAGTATGCTTTAATATCATACATACACACACACTCACACACACACACACACATACACAGCACACAATCGTTTTCGTCGTAGCAACATGTCTTTGACTCAGATAGGAAATTACTCGCACTTTTCCCTCAAGCACTAACAACTATACACGCACGCATGCCTACACACACACACACACACACACAAACACACACTCACACATACACATCTATATATATATACAAAGACAAGCACCCACACACACATACATTATTATTTTCAGTGAAACATTGACGCTCTTCAAATCAGTGAACGGCTCTCGCGCTCTTTTGCCCTTCGTCAAATGTCAAAATATTGCGCAAAAAAAATTGTTGACTAACGCTCTCCCCAGCGCTGCTGAGCGTGGCGATGTTGCCAGCTTCGAATTAGTTTTCACATACAATAGTCACATGGTTTCCAGCTCAAAAAATGCAAATGAAGGCAGTTGCGCAGTCGGCACTCAGCTCAGTCAATCATTCGATTTCAAGACTTCTGGCTTAACATTATCTTAATACATATAGCTATTTTATGCATGCTAGTTAACTTTAGCAGCAGTTTAATTGCCAATTAGCTTCATTTAAATTTTACCGCCCTGCTCTGCGCACATCGCCAGACGCCAACAACAACAAGAGCAGCTAGAGCGAAAACTCACAGCTGGCAGCGTCGCTCTCGCGTGCTCTTGCACACTCTCCCATCGTGTTGTGCTTTCACTCTCTCACTCTCTTTCCCACTCTCTTTCTCTCTCGAGCGCGTTTCTCGCGCCGTCATCGGTGGCAAGTTGGAGAAATCGAAATCCGATTGGCATGTCGCCTGCAGGTTTAGTCCTGACTCGTACGCATAACTGAAAGGTCCTTAAACCGCCTTTGACAAGTACGCAAATAAACCATTTTTTTTTAAGTGTCTTGCCTTTCTGTGTCTGTGTGTTTGTGTGTGTGTATGTGTGTGTGTATGTGCGTGTGCTTGTGTGTGGAACGCGCGCTGGCAACAGCAACAGCAAAAACAACAGTAACAAAACAAGCACGGTGTAAAATAACAAACTCAAGCAGAACAGTAAACGGCGTATTGTAAAAAAAAAAGAAAAAACAACAACAACAACAAGAAACAAAGTGATGATTAAGTTAAGCTAAGCAGCGACAAGGAGGACAAAAGCTGTGATTCCAACTAATGTCGCGCCAAATATCGGCTAAGCAGGAAGAATAGGAAGATAAGAAACAAGTAGCGTCAAATGTCGATGTTGGCGTTGTTTGCAGTTTGTATTTGTTGTCGATTTGTTGTTGCCGTTCGATTTTTATCGATGAAGAAAGGCGCCGAAATGAATGCCACACAAAGAAAATTAAAATGGGCGACAATTGAAAGTGGAAGTGGAAGACGACTGACTGAAAAGAGAAGAGTGTTAAATTTGCGTACTCTTTGATGAAGTATAAAAGTAAATGCTAAATCAAGAGTCCCGTTAAACGGCACGTTTTTGGTTTTTCTCCATTCCGCACTTACTGTTCTTTTGCCAATTATCGTTTACCGTTTACCGTTTAATTTCTTGTGCACTTCTTTCATATTATGTACATCGCCTTAATTTCCACAGTCGCAGTCTCAGTCGCTGTCGCAGTCAGTCTGAGTCAGCGCTTATTCCTGCTGCCCGCTGTTCGCAGCAAGGGTTGTTTTTTTTTTGTTTTTTTCTTTTCTTTTTCTTTTCTCATTTATTTATAAATTTTGCCACGTTACGCCTTCAACTTCAACCACTTGCCGCTGCCGCCGTCATCGACATCGTACTCGCCCTCTCGCAAGCGCTGGCGTCCGGACTCCCGCACCCGCCCTCTGTCCAGGGGCAGACATATAACACCAACGCTCAGTCCTTTATTTTATATTTGTTATAAGCTTTTGCACCCCTTTGGCTGACTGTCTTCTCGACCTCAGCTGGTTAGACCAAATGCTTTGGAGAGAATCGAACAAATCAGTATCACTATTGAAATATTGATCGGCAAATCGCTATGCAATTCGCATTGCGATGTTGTCAACGCTCATCGCATGACAAACACTCTTGCAACAGAACATAACAAACGATAGACGTAATTAGTTAAACTCGTGCATAGAACGTTGATGCGTCCTTAACGTGATTTGTGACAATAAACATTAAAGCGAAACTGCAACAGCAACAGCAACAGCAATAGCAGACAACAAACGAACAACAATATCGTATAATAACAATAATAATAATAATAACAACAATAATAATAATAAAAGAATAAGAAGAAGATATAGTTGCATATGTATATACATACATATATATAAGATCCGCTAATGTTGCACCCACCACCGTTCACCGCTATAGCCACCGCTCACCGCTTACCAATAGTACAACCACCACAACCACTACTACTACCACCACCATAACCACCACCATCATCATCAATACAACCACCAACAACAATTACTAGCAAACTGCAACAGCAACCAAAGCACAGCACTTAACTCCGGCTTGAGCCTGAATTCAACTTGAACCAGTTCCAACCGAGACACCAAGTAATTTAATGACGTTTCTCAAAATGTCTTCAACGTTTACATTTGCAAAAAGTGAGCGACTTTTTCCAATTATATAAACCACTACAGATACAGATAGATACTACATATATGCATATGTAGACACTACATATTCTACTTCCTTCTAGTAGCTCTCGTTCTCATTCTCGTTCTCGTTCTTGTTCCTGTTCTCGTTCCTGTTCTCGTTCTCGTTCTCGCTATGAATAAATACTTTCGCCTATTAGTGTAGTGGTCCATCCGTACACCCACATATAGCCTCTATAGTCACCCAAAGTCCAAAGTCCAAAGCAACACCACACCACCCCACCCCCAACCCGGATTGCACCCTTAAAATAAGTTTTTTTTTTTTTTTTTTTGGTATTATGTTCAAGTTGTTTTGTGTCATTTTCCATGTTTGCCACTTTACATTTACTTATCTGACTGGCAATCGAAATTCTCGTTGTGCGAATTTAGTTGAACAGGATACACAACTATATATATATGTATATTGCTTGTTTCCTCGTCCTTCTCCTATCTACCTATGTACATATATATGTATATTTTCAACATTTTTTCAACTTTTGTGTTCACCTATTTCGCCAAAACTTTCGACAACTTTCGTTTGCAGTTCGAGAGAGCTAACGAAATATGCAAAATCTAAGCATCATACAATTTTTACAAGTTTTCCAAAGTTATAAAATTGTAGCTAAATTCATACATACATGAATGTATCCACTTGTTTTAACACCCTATCATTCATAGTCAAAGTTATGTTCTAAATGATCTTCAAGTCCATCAAACTACTGGCTACTGACCTGTGTTCGAATTGGCAACATGTAAATAAATTTCATCTGAACACCTAAGCTTGCTGCAAACTACATTTCATACTACAAATTCAACAAAAAAAAGCATGCACCGATTAAAAACAAAATATAAACCAAATCGAGATACATTTTTATGATTTGTTTTGTTTATTTTTTAATATTTGCGAATGCTTTTGATCTACATACATACGTGTTGCACACTACAGTCAGGATAAAGATTAATGTATGAAGATTAACCAAATAATAACCAAATCAAATGTAAAATTCCAAAAAGAATATTGAATATTAATTTTAAAAATTGAATTTATGTTCTAACTTGTATTTGTTTTAATTTTCGTAGTTTCCACCTTTAATACGTTGGCTCGTTCCTCGTTTTGTTTACCAGTTAATTTTGATGTATAAACGAAAATAGCATAAATAGCCAGACAAGAAAGAACTTAACTCAAGCATTACAAACGAATAAAAAAAAACCAAATAAGAAATACGAAAGCGAATTGGGAAAAAATACATATAAATTCCTAGAGTGTTTTTTATCCCAAAAATTCTTAAAATTCCTCTCTAAAAATAATCTCAACACAAAATTCTAACACACAAAACTAAAATTAAATTTAACGATTCCTCATTAAATAAACGCAGCTGAAAGTGAGCATTTAATTAAACCTCGAGCATATGAGCTTTTGGAAGAAGGTAAGTGAGAATCCATTTTTTGAAAACATCATTTTAAAATACCTATTTAAATTTAAGTTTTTAATCAAAGGGAAGTTTTCTTTTTATTCAAATTGTACTTTATTTTGATTTTTAAATGGCATGATCTGAAAATGTTATCAGGGAACAGTTCTTATATTCTGAAAAATCGAATTAGAAGCTTATACCCCTAGTCAAAAATGGTAGTTAACATATAAGGACTACGATTTAGCCAGACATATATTCTGGGCAAAGATCCTTCCCAATAAGTATGATATTAAACTTTTCAGAATTAATATTCTCGCAGACATATTTACTAAGTTTAGATATTGCCAAATAAGTTTGAACCAGAAAAGATTGCATTTTCGGAGAGGTGTTTTTGCATCTTGGATTTTAGGGCATAGGGTATCATCTATACTAGTTTTGGTACAACTTGGTATAGAGAAAGACCTGGGTATGAGGGTATCTTCTAGTCGTGCATCCGACAAGAGCTTTTTTGCTTGGTTTATGTGGCTGGCAACAATTTCAAAGGCAAACGACTGGCTTGCTCTAAAATATTGGTTATTAGCATAGCAGTTGCTAGTCCTCTGTTGGGTGGTGGGGGGAGATGTGCTGGGTTGGGAAGGGGGGTGTATGTGTGGCTCTTTGTCGTAATTTTGAATTGCTGACAAGGCAGCCAGCGCTTTTTGTTGCCTACTTTTTGGGGTCAGGGACTTGTTTTGTCAGCTCGCTAGACACAAACACACTCTGCGCACCACAGAGAGAGACAGAGAGAGAGAGAGAGAGAGAAAGAGAGAGATTGCCTATACATCTATTTATCGCCACCCATCATTATCTTTTTACTTTTTTTTGTACAAGCACCACGTCGCCGGCTGGGCTGCATCCATTGTTTTGTGAATCATCGCCAAATGCATTGGCCTTCGTCGCCGCTGACAATGCCTCAGCGCCAGCAAAGCATCAACTAGATAAGTGCCACCCACCCGATTGGCCTGTTGTCTCTCCCCCGAGCCCCCGCAAGCGCATCAGTTCTTTTAGACCAACCCCCGCAGTAAGCCCACACACTGATGTTGTCGTCATCGACTGTGGCTGCGGTTGTGGCAGCTTCAGTTTGGCCTTTGTTGCAGCGACTGTCGATTGCGGATAATTTAGCGTTAATCGAAGTGTATTAACATCCATTTCTGCTTACTTCTTACTCTGTCTTTCCCTTTCTCTGTTTCACTATGTTTCATGCTCTGTCTTTATGCTTAAAGTGCTTACATAAAACGGATCCATTAGCATTTATCGTTAGTGCGGCTAATTTATAATTACTTTCTTGATGCCTCAATTGAAGTTGTTTCTCTGCCAACCAGAGTTGGGCTTGGGACAATTTCGAAAAACTTAGAGTGGAAGGGAACGGATTGGGAACGACTGTTAAGATTGAGGGAGGGTCCAGGGTACAAGACCATTCCCGACAATGGCGACAACACCGATCAATAAATGCCAAACGCATTAAAATGAAATAAAAACCATGTTATTTTGAGTGGGAAAGCTTTCTACCTTACGCTCATATTTATTGTTGCATTTTAATTTTGGTTCATGAAGAGTTATAGGTTGGTGCATTTCATCAAAATGGAAAATATTAAAGAAATTTAAGTATGGAGTAAGCAGATTGTACAAGCCCCGACGATGAAGACAATTTGAAAGACAATAAATATGCAGGAAGATTGTCACTAATTTCAGATGTTGCTTAGAAAGATAAGCTACAAGTTAAACCGGTCGAAGATGAGTTATAATCGTAATTGCAAAATTCAACTGTAAGATCTAAATTAAATATTTTAGAGTAATGGGTAAATGCACTTTTGCTCCAGCAACTTTCCAAATAAATATTGAATATTGCATCACATTGAGAATCAAAATCAGACATTTTCGGGCTTTGTCGGATTGCGACTAATATACCAATTTCGGAACGGAAGGGTTTTGGGATTGAATAATTAGAGTTGCGGCCATCTCCTTCGTATAAGCCCATGGATAGATGGAGATATCCACAACATATTTCCACGTGTGAGATCCATCACCGTTTTGGTCTGAGGCTTCAGCAGCCCAAGGTGGCCAGTGTGTGGATCAGAGTCGGCTGAAATAGTGTTTGTCCCGCTTCTCAATGGGAACACAGTTGACGCCAGAGCCAAGCGACTTCGGCAGCTGATAACTGTTGATGCGTATCTTTTGGCCATTCTGTGGAGCTGGCCGAGTAGAGCTTGTAAGCCGGCAGCTTTCACAGAGAGTAGCTCCCATCTGCCCGGGTGCCAATGCCAATGGACCGGCCTTGTAGTGCAGACCACATGTATGTGCAGCGTTCGCGCCTCCATGTAATGCCATAGTGAGATCACCACATCGACACGTTTATTCAAGGGCTTGTTCAGCTTCTAGGCCACATTTCTTACATTGTAATAATAATCAAAACTGTACCCAAATTTTTGGAAATCTCATCTGAAGTTAAGTCTAATTTTTCTGATTTTCTTTATATGTAAAATAGATTATATTTTATTTGCAAATAAAATGTACATAAATTGTTATGTTATAGATAAAAATGAATAGAAATTATAGTTTTTTTTTTTATAACAAAATAAGGTTTTTTTTTTGGCAAATACGACTGATGAATATTCCTAGAAAATGGGAATGGGCATTTGTCGGGATGGGATTAAAATGAAAATTTCGGTACGAGAGATCTCGGGATTGTTAATTAATCTTGCAACTATGTACACCCACAACGACTCCCAATTATCCCAATATATTCTGTGCTTCATCCAGCATTGGGAAATTGACTGAGAGCTTTGTCAGCTTTGGCCACATCCCAAATAATGCAGTACGTGCTCTGTAATATTCAATTCAAATGGTGTTTTTTTGATATTCACATTATCAATGCGTATTTCATAATATCTTCATAAAGGGTCCGTCATGGGTATGTAATCGATAGCAAGCCGACGATTACTATTCTTGTCGTACTTTATGCCAGCTGCTAATGGGTCCATTAGGAAGGCATCTTAATTTGAATACAATCTGCATTTGACCGCAACAACAACTCATGTCCATTGTATAAGTGCAATGCAAAGTAAATTTGGGGCGAGACTTGCTGTTTGCCTCCACTTGCCTTCATGCTCCAAAGCTCTACCCTTGCAAGACTTACACTCAGAAAAAAGATCGCTCTGAATTTTAGAAACGCGCCACATTTGCGACTCCAATGGTACTTAGCTGATTATCAGGAAACTTCGAAAAATTTGTCTCATTTTCAGGCTGCTCTCTCATAAGTGTACAAGCGCAACTAAGCTAATGTTGATATTATTAATAAAGAATTCACATATACACACATTTTAGATAGCTTATAGATTCATATAATTATTTAATTTTAAAACTTATGAGCCAGTAGCTCTTGGTTCGCGAGTTCCGGGACTTCCCACTAAGCTAATCGGCATCTAATCTAAACTCAAAAACAAAACAAAAAAAAAAACGGAGCCAGTAAAATGCGTTGCTTGTATTTGTAAATTACAAAAAATTGTTTTTCAAAGAATATGGATTTGCATTTCTACCGTTCAGAATTAGATTTCATAATTTTTTTTCTGAGTGTAGCTTGTGCTGTGCGTCAGTTCCTGTCGGGCCTGTCACTCAAGCCCTTATATATATGGGCTTTGCTTGTAGTGTGCGTGCGAGAACTGGATATTGCCATATTGCTCGCAGCTCTTGTGTGTGTGTGTGTTGGCTGGTCTTTGTGTGTATTTGTGTACTTAGCCAATATGGTAGGTACGTTGCTTTTGACACGTTGCAGTTGTTGTTTGCGTCATTGTTCCTGCTGTATGTGTTTTGTTTTGTGATTATGTTTTCAGTTTCACAAAGCTCTCGCTTTAGCAGCACAATTGAAAGTAAGGACTACACATGATACACACTGATAGAGCATTGAAGCTCTGCAACAATAGACAATTACTGAATCACACGATTGAATTATATGTGACAATTGTGGGTATAGTACTACTCTGAAGGTGCATTTGGCTTTCATTCATTCATTCATTCTTGTTGGCCCATCTGTAAGCGAAAGTGATGCTTAGAAAGGGACTATACTCACAGGTGACAAATAACATTTTCGTGGAAGGGGCGGAGGGGGGGGGGGGGCAAGGGCGGCAGTAAGTGGGTGTGCCTTGATCATTGCATATTCATTTATGGGACAGCTCGAAAACTGTGGGAGATATAGGCTATTGCCAATCTTAGGAGCAGGTTCCCAGCAATCTACCTTCAAATTTTGGTAACTTTAGTAAATAAGTAAATTTTTGGTTAATAACGGGAAGATGGCTTTGACTTTGTTCAAGTCTAATTAATGGAATAATTGAGGTTATATATGTCTGTGCATATAAATGCTGGTAGGCCGATCGCATCTTATGATTGGGGCCCTGTATTTGTTAAAATTAAAAGCGATAGTTGGGATGATTACAAAATCGAAATAATCAATTCATTTAAGTTTGTGTGTCTGCGTGCGTGTGTGCAACAAGATGTTCCAATAGTAATAAAAATAATCATGTAAATGTATTATTATGAATGTTGCAGGAAGTGAACTTTGAAATGCATAAATAAATTTTGAAAGAAATAAATGTAGCCGATATGTACACATATACATTGTTTATGAAGCCGTAGATAAGGTTCTTATCGAACTGGAGTATTGTATACTTATGCATGTTTGCGTTGAATTACCGATGTTCTCGCTGCATTCGCTTGAAATCGATTATTTTACACAAAAACGTCGGCCGATTAAGCCGCATTTGTCGCAATCTGCAGCTATAACTGGGTGTGTGCGTTTATGTGTGACAGGTAAGTGAATTTATGTTGCACACGCTAGGCGAAACCTGCCACTGTTTTTGGCCATAAGACCGTGAGCACCTCCCGCCGCAGCACTCGCCCCCGCAACGTATCGCGTCGCGTCGCATCGCGCTAACAACAACAATGCTCCCATTTACAAAAAAAAAATAAATTAAAAAAAAATAAAAAATAGAAAGCAAACCAGAAAAAGAAGAAGAGGACGGTGAGGTGAGGTGAGGAGCCAGGCAAGGCTCGGCAAGGCTCGGCTCGGCAAGGCTCGGCTCGGCTCTGCTCACCGGCTGAAACATCCTGAACATTGTGGCAGCAATGCCGCCTGGTTGCCCACAAAAGTTTCCCAGCTACGCGAAACGAAATATTATTTATTTGCTGGAGTAAGGATGAGGCAGATATGCCTGGTTTACTACCCGTATTCGTTGGCCCTTACGTAAGCCCAACTACATTCTCTCTCCCTCTCTCTCTCTCTCTCTCTCTCTCCCTCCCTCTATCCCTCTCACTCTCGCTCACACTCTTGGTGGCTCTATCTCTGTTAGTCTTTTTTGTTTGCAATTTGGGCAATTTTGTTACCCATTTTGCTGGCCATTTTGCAATGCATACACATAAAACACTTAAATTTGAGAAACATTTAGTCACCGAGGACATTGATACAATTATTAATAAGAAAATCAGCAAATACGTATAAAGAATAATATGGTTTTATAAATAAGAGAAGATAAAAAAAATACATTTATTAGGCATATCTTACCAAGGTCGAATAACTTAATAATTGTATATTTAAGAGCATTGAAAATATTATTATAGAATCTGAGACAGTAACATGTGCAGATAATATCAATTGAGGGGATTAATAGTTTTTAAGCGTGAAGCTTAAAGCTGAAAGCCTAAAGCAATAATTTAAATGGCCAAAGGCAATTAGTGTTCGGCAAATCACAGACTTAAGCCAGCCCCAAGCAAATAACGTTTGTATGTATTTAGTGGGCTATTGATGTGCACACACTCACACACATACATATCTAACTATATATATAGTTGATTGCTGGGACTCCACTCGTCAATTGACTGGCAGCAAGGCAGCCGATAGCCTGAAATGATTTGAGGCCTCCTTTTGTCATAAGTTGGCCCTTTGGGCGCCTGCTCCCTTACACTCATTTAACGAGTGGCTGAGAAAGCAGGATATAGTTAAATTTGTTATTGTTGTTGTTGTTACTTCTGTTGTTGTCGTCCGTTGTTTTAGTCTATAAGCCCAAGGGTATCAAATTTTTAACCACGCGTCACACATGACAGCACAAATTTAACATTGAAGGCGGCAACACCAGCAGTGCTGGCGCAGTGGTGCTGTATATGGTGGTGGTGGTGGTGGTGCTTGTGATTGTTGAAGGCGTGCCACCGCATTTGGAATAGTGAGGTGGATATTGGGCCACGGCTGCTCTGCTTGAAGTAGCTTTATTGCTTTGCCTTTTGCTGACTCATTCGACACCTGAAAACGAAACCGGATTGCTGTCGTCCTGCTGGTGGCAGTGGTGGCAAGCTGTCTGTCTAACTGCCACAGTCAATGTCTAACAGGTTTTGCACTGGTTTCCAGCGGGAAGCCGGCAACAGCTCAAATGAAAACAGCTCATTGAAAAATATATGAATACAAAACTTCTCTTGTCACTCTCACCACATCGATCAGCTGGCAAACACGTCGAATTATATATTAACGACATTCAAATAAAACAAAGAATGGAGACCTAAGTCAAAATTACATCCACATTGCCTTTAGTCTTTAGTCCTTAGTTTTAGCTTCTTCATTCAAATCGCATCGGAAGCTAAGGATCAGAGGAGTGGAAGCCAGAGAGCAGTAAGACGGTCCGGAGCACCCCAAAATACCTGTGAGTTTGCGTCCGCCCAATTAAATACTGCCAGTTGGAACGCAGGCACAGCTGATCGACTTAACCCCAAAGGCATCAATGATGCCCAACAGCAGCCAAAAAAATATATATATATATATATATTTCCTTCAGTAAGCATTAAGTAATATAAATAGTTGTAAATATTAAATATAGTACATGTGTAAAATAATTTGTACTTAAGGGTAAATGTTGGCCAACTGACTATTAGATATTCATAATATATAATTATTAGAAAATAATGTTGTTAATAAGAAAATATGTCAAAGTGTAAATTAAATAGTCTTATGTAATACGAAATGGAAATGAAGGCTTAAGTCAACTTGATTTGCTGAGGTGAGGGTATTGCAAATGGACGAAAATATAATGCTAAACCAAGGGAAATTGCTTACATAAAAGAAATGCAAATTATATAGCCGATGTATTGGTTCCTTCGATTCGCAATGTGTAACAAATTTAAGCATATAAAGTTGAAATTCTTGTGACGATACCAATAAAAACACACAACTTTTTAGTTATGACTTTCGAATAGGAAATGTGTATATCAACACATAAATTTGATCAGTTGTGAGAATTTCATCAAGATCTATTGAGAGACACTGAAGAAAAATATATTTTCATAATGACCAATAAATGATCGCTATTATTTTATAATTTCATTAAAAAAAAGTACACACACGCATACAAGACTTGGGTTTAGGATATTTGCTAGATGAGCCTTCTCAATTAAAGCATTTGTACTTTGCAAGGATATTTAAACGTTTTAACCGTTTGCTTATAAAGCAATACGGCAATTTGACTCTCTCTGAGGCTGCGGCACATTCTCTTTGTAGTTGTCACTTTAACATATGACAACGCACATTCTCTGTCTTAAGTTTTTGTTTTTTGTTGATGCCTCTGCTGATGCTGTCTGTGGTCCTGCCATTGTCCTGTTAAGTTGACAGCTGCTGCGGCTCCTATTCTGTTTGCCTTTGAGTCGTTGCCGCCAAAAGTTAAACCCTTTTTCACTTTGTGCGAGTGTGTGTGTGTGTGTGTGTGTGTTTGTTTGTGCTTGTGTTTGCCCAATGTTTAGTTCTCACTTTCAGGCAATGTTTTCATTAGAATACCCCTTAAAAAAAACTA
Organism: Drosophila macrothrix; assembly: GCA_035042055.1. Classification (NCBI taxonomy): domain Eukaryota; kingdom Metazoa; phylum Arthropoda; class Insecta; order Diptera; family Drosophilidae; genus Drosophila; species Drosophila macrothrix. The sequence goes on along the minus strand of JAWNLX010000587.1, from coordinate 19,203,658 downwards.
ACATTGAAAAGCAAACAAATGGCAACAGCAAGAAAAAGTGAAAAGTCGAGACAGCTAAAATAAAAATAAGACTGCGCCACAAAACAAATACACACACACACACAGACACACACACACATATACACTCACACACACACACAAACAGAAATTACATAGAGCAGAAAAAGCATTGCGTAAAGGACGTGGGCAGAGCAGGGTTTAGGATCGGGGTAAAACGGCTTGACTTTCAGTTCGTTCATGTTTTCATATCTTGCCCGCCTGCTGCTGCGTCGGCCGAACTTTAACTTAGCCTATAGAGTGCCCGGCCGGGCTGCTAACGCCCCATCCCCAGCATCCCAAGCATCCCTCTAAGTTATATCGTAAACCAAGATATCAGCCTCTCCCACACCGTCCACCTTTTTCTGGCGTTGGCGCCGCAGCTTGTTCGGCTTGTTGTTGTTGTCTTTATTTTTTGTTTATTTTTCTTTGGCATATTTTAGAAACAATAAAGGCAAACTTTGAGCGCTTTAGGTGGCCACCAGGGCCAGGCCTTTGTGTCCTGCGAGTGTCCTGTGCGCCTCTCGCTTTGGTATTTCTTGTGAGGCATCTTCATTTGGGCAGCGTTAACGCAGTCTGCTGAACATAAAAAAGGCGAATTAAGTGAAATGACTTCAACAGCACACCCGAAGAAAACAACAAAAAAAAGTCCAAAGCAGCGATTTATGAAAAGTATTCCAGTTTTCAGGGTCTTGTGATCTGTGCCTGTTAATTTTCCTGTGCTATTTATGCGCACTTTCTTTTATTGTCTAGAATATACGCTTATCGATTGAATATGCCATGTGTTAGCCACATGTGTGTGTGTAATACACAACATAAATAAGGTTTATCAGAATCCGTTCCAGTCCAATGGTTTCTCTCGCAATTAATTGATCCAATTAAATGAACTGATTAAACACACATTCAAATTTATTAATAAACCACATTCGATTGTAGTTGAAATTTGTTCAACTTGATCTAGGTCTCGAGCTGGCAATACATCCGGGCTATGAAGTCAAATTTTAGAAAAGAAGTTGAAAATATAGATTACAGACTCCATGAGGCATGTCGATTTTGTATTTATTTTGTATTTTATATTGAGATACAGTATCTTCTGAGACTCTTCTAGATAATGGGTACAGGGTACCAAAAGGATTTGATTGACGAGTTAGCTTAAGCATATCATGCTGAAGGGGTTCATCTTTTCGGGATAAGTTAACCACACCCAAGTTTCTATAAGTTGTTGTCGCATTCGCTCAGAACTTAGCTTTGTTTGAAAATTGTCAGCTTTTTGTGTCATTTGTCGGGCTTTTGACAATTTGACATTGTGGTTTCTAAATTGCTCATTTGCTGCCTTGCGAGTCATTATTGTTATCGACCCTCGTGGTGAAAGCGTAACCACAACGCCAAGCTTAATAGCCAGTGCAATGACAATCGTTAAGCTGACTTTTCCAAGCATTTTCTTTTGTTTCATGTAACAAATCAAGTCGCAAGGAGGGCACTGAGCCAGCTAACCGCATATTTCTTTTTAGTTTCTGTGCCTTGAGACCGCAATGTGTTATGTTTTCCGGAAAAATCTCATTAGGGAGCTGGTTGCTCGAAATGCACAATCAAATAGCATTAATACTTTTTAACTCGACTACAAGAAGGGCAACGTTTGCCATGATTGGGCCATCAATTTTAAAATAATGTCAATGAAATCTCAAATACAAATTTGGCCAACTATCACAGTATTATTTATATAATGTAAATTGAAAAGCTTCGGCTGTCATATTTTTGACACGCACACACATTTTGAGTCATCTTGGCCTAGTGCCCACATGTTTAATTGATCAAGTTGCCAAGTTTGGAAAAAGATTGCATATCCAAATTCAAAAAGACTACACTCAGTGGAAAATTGCAAACAGTTTGGCCAGCTCTGGCCTATGGAACCAGGGTGCTGTCTCCTCAAGTCCTTTCCACAGCTCCGCCTACTCCTACTATTCACTGCAAATTGGGTCAGTTAAACAAAAAAAAAACAAAAAAAAAAAACAGTGTGGCAGAAAAAAAAAAAAAAATTACTGCAAAAATATATATAAAAAAAAACATATAAATGTGGAATGTCTCAATCGTAAAATGCTTAGTAAACTTTTACCCATTAAAGTCCTTTAACTGGTCAAATACTAATTCATTTAAATAATTTATTATTAATTATTAATTTCGATTTATTCAATTTTGTACTTGTCAATGATATTTAGTGGTATTTTACAAGAATAAAACATTTTCAGTCGGTTCATCTCGGTTGAAGGTTATATAATAATTAATTTGCCTATTATAAAGTGTGTTTCATATTATAATTGCTTATCTATAGCACGTTTGTGCATTTTTTTCTCAACAGAATTTTAATGCAATGAAATGTGCATTTCCAATCAATTAATTCACAACACAGCCCGAGCTTAATTAATCCGATTATTTGACTACAAATTCCAACAGATATTTTGTCTGCACAATCAACCAGTCGCTTATATCATGTGTAAAACGATAGATGACTCCATGCCACAAATTCAATATTAGTTTTACATATTTTATATATTATGCCATTTAATTGTTGTGGATGTAGGCGATAACCTAATAAATGTATGAATATGAGCAACTAAAACCCTTTGCAGCAATATGCTGCTTTTAATGCATTTGATATGCATTTGTACCACTTGCTGCAGTGGTGACAAGAGCTGCTGTTGCTCGGCGGGGCAGCATTAATGAAACTCCAACTTGGCCATTGCGCATATTGTGCGCCAGTTTAAATAGCTTCATTTGTGTGCTGATGCCTCCGTTGAGACGTGGCCAGTGTAAATTAAATTTTATTTTATAATCAATTCAATGCAGTGCAGCTAGCTTGGAATCTGAGACTGAGACAGAGACAGAGTCAGAGTCAGAGTCGGAGGGAATGCGAACTCGACCCCAATGGCGACTTGGGAACGACGGGATACCGTTGGACTGAGACCTGACCTAAGCCACGTGACATGCCAATGCCCGTGGCGGAGCTGAGGAGTACGGCTCTGTAGCTCTGTACAGGATACAGCGACACAAATTTATTTAACTGGCGGCCACACGGTGCATACTTGAATTTATTTGCTCGTCGTTTGATGATGGCGAAGGTGTAGCTCTAAGTAGGACTCATGGCGGGGGAGTGTTCTGCAAAGTTAAAGTAATGCCAAAAAGTATGCAAGCAACAAAAAGAAAAGAACAGAAAAAACGCAAATTGTGACGGCAACGTGGATAGAGACATAGAGAGAGAGAGAGAGAGACACACAGAGAGAGAGAGGAAGAGAGAGATGGAGAGAAAAGGCGAAGGACGAAGAACGAAACTTTTGCTCAAGTTGTGTGTTGCAAGTTGTTTCGCAACCATGCCACGCCCTATCACTACCCTACACCACCTCCCACCCCACCATAGCCAAGCTAGCTCCGCAGCGACTGGCGTTGAAATGAGCCGCGCACTGTTTGACACACAAACACACACACACACACACACACCCATACACACCCACACACAGAGCCACTTGGCGGCCGTTGTCATGAATTTGAATTTTTATATAAAAGGGGGCGTTGTCCCCATGGGGTGGCAGGCAGCGTGTAACTCTGTTACCATAAACATTGCCTCCAGGCTATATATGTACCCAGTAACGGCGCAACCAACCGAACCGAAGCCGATGACGACGACGCTGACGCTGACGCCTCCAATGCCGAAGTCGAGTCGTATATGTGTCAATAGTGATTAAATTAGTATTTATGTTTGGCATAGTCTCCAATCCGTATTTGAAATGCATTATAGCCTTCCACAAGGAAGGCATTTCCTGATTTCTTCTACGCGCACCTAAGCTCAACTATTATTATCTATTAATAGCAAAAAAATACAGTAAATCAAATATTAAATATATAACAATAATTTCAATATGTGATATTCATATCGCTTTATCGCTTTGGCTAACAAAAAAAGTGCATTGTTCAAGAATTTGCCTTGGATTGTGGGACTAAGTCAGAAAAATAACAGAAAGATTGGGGCTTGTAACACTAGGAATAAAACGTAATCGATATTGTTCTTTTTAAGTAATATGTACATTTTGTGCAGCAAAAAGATTCAAGATTCACTTGCATGGGCCTAAAATGTGTGCAGATTTCACTGTTGTTGTGTGTGTGTGTGTGTGTGTGTGTGTGCGTGTGTGTGTCCATATTTTATTTGTGCTTGAGTCGTGCAAATGTGTTCATTAGAAATGCAACTGTGTGGCATCTTCTTATCATTTGCATCGTGGCTGTCTCAGGGCGCAATTGTAGCAGCCTCATTAATAACTCATTGTTGTTCTTGTTGTTTTCTTCTTCTTCTTATTATTCTTCTTATTCTTCTTGTTTCCAGTTGCCAGTTGACAGCCGTCTTTGCGCGATTCGCTAGAAGCTTAATGCCACTTAGACAAGTCGGCAACAGGCTCAACCTGCCAACTACCAGCAACACCAGCCATCCTTAGGTGCCTGTCATTCATTCATTCATTTTGTGCAACGGCTGATTACACGACTTACACTCAAGTGGCCAAGTTACCATCAACCACCCACCACTTCCCTCTCATCCCTTCCCCCCCCTTCCGCCACAGTTGCTGACATGATTAGTGCACGTTGTTCGTACGAAATTGCATATGAATAAATCAATACCGAATTCAAGTGCACTTTGATTTGATTGATTGAGCCGCGGCGACAGGGGTCCAAGTTATAATTGGCATATGCTCTTGTTGGCTTGTTGTGCTGATCTTCTTGTTAAGAGAGTTACATTTATTGATAATTGGCCGACTTTTATCGCTAACTGATTGTTTGATACTCATTTTGGACTTGGACTTGTAGTACAGCAAATCGCTAAAATTATTATTACTATTATTATTATTATTATTATTATTATTATTAGTATACTGCGACCTTCTGAGTCCACAGCTCTTCCATCAATCCGAATTTCTGCATGAATGCGCACCATTTTGAGGTTGAGGGTTTCCTTGTCCTCCGAGCTTAAACATGTTTCCCTAGCATATCACATCTTTTTCTGGCTAAAAGGATTCCTTCTCATTGTTTCAATGGTTATGTTTTAAATTGAAGTCTGCACCCCTTCCTATTGAACGTACTTCGGCGTGAAATATGCTGGTGTTTTTCCTCAGGGGTTCGTATTGCAAACATTGTTATCCCTCTCAATGTGTTGAAAAAACATATATTCAAGAATCGCACCGAATACAATGCCATCCTCGAACATCACGCAGTTGAAAAGTTTTCATATAAAATCCATTTTTAATGGCCGAAGTAATTTTCAGCGAACTGTGGCAAAAGTTGTACATTCCTTAAACAGTTGGAATGAGTGAATAGTTGCCAAAGCAACGGAATAGTGCATTTTCTCATATGTATGCTTAATAATCTAGTAGGCTCAATAACACACATATGCAAATTGATTGCCTCCTTCATCGCAATAAATATTTATGGGGCTCTGCCCTCTTCGTTACATTTACATGAGAATTTTTTTTTTCTCTTGTTACATTCGTAAATAAAACATATTAAAACTAGTTTGGAGGCTTAATTTAAACAATTTGTGGGCACATTTTTTTTTTTTTTTAACATGAAAGAATAGTGATTTTTTTTTCTTTGATAGTCTTCTTTTTGTTACTGTTGTCATTATTGTTGTTGTTAACAAGCGTTGACATTAATTAAAGCGCAGTGTTGCAAGCGACTGCCATCTGTTGGTGCGGCTGCTTGTGCATGGACCGATAAAGTGGCGAGCCACATGAACTTGCTAATATCCTGTTATTTCAAATTAGAATTGCATAGGCTTTTCAATAACATAGTTGTTACTCTTGGTTGTCAGAGCCTTCAAGGCTCAACGATTCGAATCAAACTAATCAGTTCGTTAGAGAGGTTTCTCTTTTCCTTATTAAGTTTCACATATCGTGCAGCCCTTCTTGCAGAGTATCCAGAATTCTGTCAAGCTCGTGCTGCACTTTACGCTTTAATTACTCTGCTAAAATCCACGCTTTCCTACAGCTTTCACACACATGCGCACATCACATCACACAAGCCTCTAGTCAGTAGTGTCGAGTGTAGACTACACTCAGGCGAAAAAGTTGATTGAATTAAAAATCATCTCAAGAAGATTGCAATTGCTTTTCCTTGAAGCACACATATATGTTGTTTATCTTTTTGCTACAGTGCTGCCAACGCTCCTAAAAAGAATTAGAAAAAAATCACTTGAAACTTGATTTTTGATGCTCGTAGCCTTCATTCAGGTTTTCCGTATGGCATTTTGAAGCTTTTTCCATTGCATCACATCATGTGCGTTTTGGATGCTATTGGCTGCTCATCGTAGTTTCGAGAACTACTCGCATTTTTCACAGTGTATGTGGGTTCTTTATGCTTGTTGCGTTCAAAAGCGTGCTTTGAAAATTGGCTTCAGCATTCGCCGCATCTAAATTAACTGGCATAAAACTCGCTTTACACCCGGCAAGGTAAAAAATGAAAAAAAGAAAGGAAAAATCTCTGAATAGTGGCCAATACAGTTACACAATGCACACTGTCGGTTCCTTTGTGACCTCGAAGCAAGCAAGTGTTGGGTGAGTGTAATACAGATGGGTAACGCATTCTGCTTATATGTAATTCACTAATTAAGGCCCTAATTCAGCCCACTTCTTGTTAACTGCTGACAAAGTTCTACTAAAGGAATCCAAGTGTATATCAAGAGCTGAGTTGGCAGTGTGCATTCATCATCTATCTTTTTTGATAGTTTGAGACTTTGATGCTTTACATTATTTATCGAGTTCTGGCAAGAAGTCTTTGTTTGGCTCAGACTTGTCCTTGTCTCACATAAATATTGTATTTATTTTGTCTTGACAAATGACTTTTTAATTGAAAGGCTCAAAACATTTATTTCACTCGGAACTTTTGAATTTTCCGCTGCAGCAGCTTAAATCCTGTCTATGAAGATAATTTATGTGCCCTTTTATACCCTGAATGAAATTATACTGGGTAAAAGGGTGTAATGAAATTGTGCAAAAGTATGTAACAGGTTGAAGGAAACATCTCCGATCCGATAAAGTACATACATCAGAATATCTTGATCACCATCAACAGCATAGTTATCGATTCAAATCGATTTCCGATAGCTATAGAAAATACAATTGCTAATGTATAGCCTTCCAATTGATGTATAATAAGTCGGAAACATTTCATTAAGATCGTATAAGAAACATAGATCTTGTCAACCAAAACGTATTTTCATATTAGCAATTAGCATTCTATACATTTAAATTTACAGGGTATCTGCTCTCTCGACTAGAGCAATCTTATATTTTATTTGTAATTGTACTGTTGTATTCGTACCTCTTTTTTAGACTTGTCCCCTGATTATCATAATTAAACAATTTGTTCTCAAGTGTTGCCTGCCATTTGCACTTTGCTCACAGCAGCAGCAAGAGGAGCAGTCAACCGAAATGCATTCATTGTTCGTTGCCAGTTGCCAGTTGCCAGTCGGCAGTTGTTGCAACTGCAGTTGCTGTTATTGCCGTTTCCTGTTCTTTGTTGCAGGCATTGCCTTGTAAATTATGTGCTTTGTTGACATTTCTCTCAGATACGTGGGTGAGGTAAAAGGCGGCTGCTTAAGCCGGAACTGACGTGGGGGCAAGGTGTTCTTGATGTGGATGTTGATGTTAATGGTGTTCCTAATGCACTTGGCTTGTAATTATGGCTATCAAAATACCACGCATTAAGAACAACAGTGTTACCACTTTTAGCTCTTGGCTAAATGTAGCTGTTTAACGTATACATATATCACATTTCATATTTCATATTTCTCTTTTCTCCCTCTTTTGCTGAATTTTGTATTTGAATAGCTTTGAATAAAATTCGTATATTTTTCTGTTAGCACATTAAAATGAACATTGCTTTCCAACTTTGATTTTTAATTGAAGGCTTCGTATATTTTTTCAACTTGCCAGCATAAAAGAATAATAAATACAGGCACAACTCGCTATACCTTCAATCCATTTCAAACAATCAATAAACCTGACTTCGAGAATATTTCTAAATAAATAAATAGCTGAAAATTCGATTGAACAGTTGGGATTTTATATAGGAAACAACGAAATAAACAAGAAGCAGTCACAGCTGTTATTGCCCCGATGCTATTGAGAGCAAGTAATCAAGTCAGTTGCGATATCTGATTGGCATCGATTCAGTTCAGTACAACGTCATTTTCAATAAGCACAAACATAAGATTGTTTACCGCTAAGCCATCCATTATAATATAACATGTATTATATAATATATATAACATAATATCTACATACATCATTCTAATTTACGCCAATTCTTGAAATAAACCAAAACGGTAACTTGATCTGATTTTAGGCATTTGGCTTCAATTCGCCTGTTGTGCCACACGTGTCGTATGCGTCACATGTCGAACCGAAAACGATTTCGAACGTGAAGTACACAAATATCGGTAAAGATTCCGGTATTTTTCGAAAACTTATTATTTTTATTTTTATTTTAACAATAGTTTGTAAAAAGAAGTAAAAAAAAATAATAGACACTTCAAACACATTTAAAAATGCAAAATTTTGAATTTAGGTTCGGATGCAAAACTAATTATTAATATACCTTGGGAGCTGATGAATAGATTAACTTTCAAAAGCCTGTTCACTTGGCTTACCTTTAATTTAGTATATTGCTGTTATTCATTTTGTGATCTCACTGTTTGCATTATCATTGTCCCGTTGGCGACGAAACTATTGCCAAGCTTCCGACTCGGTTGCCTGGCCATTTGGCCATTTGCCGGCTGCTCTTTGCTTTTAATTTGTTTTAATGAACTTTCATGCGATTTCATTGGGGTGCTGCCTCGACTGCAATATGTATGCTTTCTCATTTGTATAATTACAGGCGCCATTGCATTGGGCCCAGTCACCTCCATCCCGCCGTTCTAGGTGCTTCAGTGCACTTTTCGCCTCGCACATGGCGGAGGCGCACGGTTTGTCTTGCCCCGCGCCTCCTCGCCTCTTTCCTCGTCTCGGTTGAGCGTGAAGTGCGTGGCTTTCATTAATTTTAATGAGTTTTAAAAGTTGTTGCAATTTCGTCATGACACTCCCCTGCCATCCGCGCGCACACCACTCTGTACTAATGCCCCTCAAGCCACCAACTAGGACAGACGTCGACGCGCGGCAGACTTTGGTTTTTATTTAATTTTATTTTCATTTATTTACTTGTTCAGCAAGTTTTTCTTGTTGCTGCGGCTGTTGTTGTCGTTGTTGTTGTTCTTCTTGTTGTTGGCGACATTTGTTTCTATTTTAGGTGCAACTCGTCCTATGACTGGAGGCAACATTGTGTATACGCAATGCTGCCTGCCAAGTCGATCCGAACACTACGCGCTTAAATAACGCACAGTCGCACATATAATCACGATGTAACGCAGTTGCAACTGCAATCCTCTCAACTTAAAATGCTCCCGTTCCAGAGCTCCTCACAACATTTGACTGTTCCCATTTTAGCTGCACAAAGTACACCGAATGGAATAAAATCAGCCTACAGACACTGTGGAATGGCAAAGGCAAGTCCTCAAGTAATATAAAGCAACAGTAAAACAAAAAAAAAAATATATATATAAATATATATATATATATATATATATATATATATATATATATATATATATATAGTTACCGTTTTAAATAACTGCATTAGTCGCAGCCCCAAAAAATAACGTATAAATTCTAAATGCTTTCAAATTATCAATAGCTTTCATGGGTTTTCATTTTGTGGAATGGATTTCGCTGCTGCATTTGAAATAAAAATGTTTTCAAATAGTCAATAGCTTTTACTTATAGTTATTTTCCGATATCAGTTATAGTCATGGAATTGTCCAGCACCATCGTTGACCGATTTGTATTATTAGCTGTCAGTTTTGGTCACGCATCGATAGGTACTTGAAATGATCTGGTGTGCATTGGTACTGCCTAGCTATAATTGCGCTAGTTCGATCTCTCTCGCTATATCTGCCGCACTCAGTTGAACGGAAATACGGAATTAAAGTAAATGAAATAATACAAAATGATTAGGTTTGAATTGAATTCACACACATCTCTAATGAGATACTTCATTTAGTAATATAGATCACTCAAAAACGGAAACGGAAAAGTTTTGCATAAATTGGAGCCCATACATTTTTGGGTCGACTTTATTTGGTTGCTTTTGCATTGGACAACAGGTACAATTCTAGGTCCGGCCTAAATGAGATTATTCACACGCTCCCCGGCGAGGTGGCGAAGTTAGAGATTGGTTAGGGGTTGCTGGAGGTTGGGGGTTAGCATTAACATTAAATCAGAGCAAAGCCAAACATTTGCCAAGCTTTTAAAATTGTCGAAAGGTGAGCGCTGCTCGGAGAGCTTTCAACTAACAGCTAACAGCTCACATGACTCTGTTGGTGTCCACTTGCCCACCCTCCCCCATTCTGTATTTGCTCAGTTGTCTAACAGCGTCCTTTTTATGAATTTGCATTCGTCAACAAGAACATTAGTGCGAATATTCCCCATCTCTCTCTCTCTCTCTCTCTCTCTCTCTCTCTCTCTCTCTCTCCCTCCCAATATCTCCCTCTCTCTCCATGGCTCTATCTCGCTTTCCACATTTTGGTGGTGTGCGTGTTTTTGCTGTCTTGTTTATTTGTGGGCGCCAGCGAAGTCTTGGCCTGGCTTCGTCGTGGGCCTTTGTCCAACTGCTTGAGGCCTTTTCGCAATTTGATTTATGTGTTTCATAACATTCATTAAGATATAATCATAATGCACAGAAGGCGCACAAATGGCACGTCCGTCTCACTCTGTGTGTTTGTGTATATATATATATATGTATGTATATGTGGTGGCATCTAACGTTCAACAGTGTCCTTAGTAGTTATATGGCTTTGTCCGTACAATTTAGACATACTGAATAGATCCAGCAGAAATATTTCCACCCACTCACATATATGAGTACTTTCAAGCTCGTCAACTGCGCGTTGGGGTATAATAATTTGATAAAGTTCTCCAGCTTTAAGTTTATTTTAAATGCATTAAGATGAAACTGTTAAGATCACAGCAGACAAATTTTGCGGGAAAATATTCATCTTTGGATTGAATTTTTTTTTTTTTTGCAGTTTGTTGCAAGTCGATTCCGGTGCAGCTTAAATTATTATCAACACTTTGGCCAGGTTTCGTAAAAATGTGCGTATTTTTCGGAATTTATTTACGATACAATCACCAGTCAAAGAATAAGCAAGTTTCACAAGTACATCGATTTCCTGTTAATAAGATATAATTTTAAGTCCCAGATAAGTAGGATGGATAAGATTAGCCAGTATATCTGTGTGGTCTCTTAATGCGGCCAATCATTATTCTGTTATCGCAAATATGGAGTGCTTACGGGGAGATTGAAGACAGATAGAATGCGACAGAATGTAATTATTATTTTAAAAGTTTTGTATAAACGAATAAAATTACCAAATAAGAATGCAAGAATATAATGCTTAAGAGCTTTTACCTGACAGCAATTTATGAGTTAGGTCAACAATTTAAAATAAGAAAATAAATCTAAAATAAAATTTTAAAATATATATGTATATATAAATATATATATATATATATATATATTCTTTTTTTCTTTTGTTTTTTATTTGTGGGAAATTGTATTTTGCTATCTTTTTAATTTCCTGCTTATTCCATTTATCTTTGTCACTCACTCTTTTACAATAATATACACTTTGGCATGCAAAAAAGCCACAAATATGTTTAATGCTATGCCAGATTTTAAGAGTGGTTTGGTTCTGTGCTTTTTAATGTGTGTGTGGTTTTGTGTGTACATTTCTATGTCTTTTAATAGGAAATTTCAGTCATTTAGCTTATCACCTGCTGACCATTTATATGCATATATATTTTTATTTCGATGTTCATTTTAATGGCATATTGTAAATTATTTAACGTACTTTGTTTAACAGAGGTTTTTATAATTTATATCCATATTTTGCTCTATTGGTAATTATCTGTCTTGCTTGCTGTATATATGTATGCTATATGTTTGTCAATGGTTTTTTGTGCCTATGTAATTACTACACAATTTTTATTGAATCTGATTGGGAATACACATTTTACATTCTTATTCCATTTATTAAATGCAACTTTTCTCGATTTATCTTTTCAGGTGAGTCATCAAGCAACCCTTCACTCTTGCCTTGCCCCTGTTTTGAACACGCCAATTGCGTATCGATACAATTCGGTAATATAATAGAAAGTAAGGATATTAAATATAAGTAGCCATCTATTCTTATGTATACTGTTAATTGGATATGTGCCTATGAATGCGGAGACATATGTGTCCAACGTCAAATTTTTCATGTAGTATATTCAGAAAAAACAATTGAAATTGATATTGGAGCTGAAATCTAATTTCATATTTGTCTCTCATGATGTCTGTATTTTTATTTATTTCTTAGAAAGTATTTATTTCCATTTATATTTCTCTCACCGCCTAAAAATGACTTGTTAGTATAGCTATGGGAAGTCTTTGACCACCGTTAGCTGTGAGCCACAGGGTCAAAGATTTTCCATTTTCTTTTCGTTGTCATTTCTCAAACTCTTTATGTAGCTATAATTTGCATTCCACTCTAATTTATCCACTCTCTGTCCTGTTAATTCATCTTATCTTTTCCATGCCATTGTCTCACTTTGCTCAATGGGTTTTTGACTTAATTACAATGTATTTGTCGTTGGCAGATCGGCGGCATGCCGTTTGGGGCCTTAAGCGCTATTGCCATATGTACATCGTCACATTGACCATATTGCCCAAAAGGTTATATTCCCCATCTACTGCCAGAGCTGGCAGGGCTGCCAGTTGCAGTCGCCCAACCCTGTGCCAATTCTAGTGCTGCCATAAGTAACTAAAACTTTTGTGCAATGCGACGACGACTGCCATGTTGCATGGTTGTATGGTTGCATGAGAGGAGCAGCGGGAGAAGGGGCTGTGCTGGTGGTGATGGTTGTAGCAGCAATTGCCTCGGTTGCACTCTGGCTGCATACCGGCTGAGCTGTCAGTTTCGGCTTGCCCCATGTCTCTGTTGCTTTGTTGCCAGCACGTGCCTGACCAAATTTATGTGCCATGTGCCACACCAGGTCCCCGCAGCGAGGACCCATTGCTGGTCGCTACCGAAGTCAAACCAATATTATTTCTATTTTCTCTTTTCTCTTGCACTTAACTCGCTCTCCTGCTTCAGCGCATTCGCTCTCTTCTCACTCTGTCGCTTACATGCTCCTCAGTTCCCCACAGTGTACTTTGTCATTTAGCTCCATTTTCGCCTGTGCCTTCTCGATTTTTTTCGGTCAGTGGCAATTTGCCCCGACCGTTGGTCGACGCCCGGAAACGCATCGCTTGCAGCATACACACACACACACATATATATATATATATATATATATATATTTATATATATATAACCACAATCACAACGCCCTTCTATGCCCTTCTCTCGGACGGTACAATTTTTCCGGTTGCTTTCACGTTGCAGGAAACTCGTGCATTTCGCGTCCTTTGCGGCAACCATGGGGGCATACAAATTAATGTTGTATATATTATTATTTTTTTTCCTAATTTGCAGCGCTCTCATTTTGGCTGTTGTTGCTGCTTAGTGTGCCAATTTCTGCTCTAGTTACGTGCATGTCGAAGGTGGGTCGTGACTCGAAAGCATTTTAAACATAATTCATATGGAACCGTAGCCGGCGTAGTCAGCAAACTACCGAACCACACAAAAGCCAACCGAAAAAAAGATGCTAGCGGATATGCAATGCATTAATTAAGTGGCAAGCAATTGCGTAAATTAGCAAGTAATTTAGATGCTGGCAGAGCAAAGAAGAGTTCTTCAGCTAGACGACTAACCGCCTTGTGTGGCTGCGACCGCTTAAGGCCGCTCATAAAAACTCGTTTTTCAATGCATAAATTGAAAATGCAGCACCAAATACCCTATATGTATGTACGTATATATGTATGTGTGAGTATCACTAAGTGTGTGTGTGTGCGTGTGTGTATCTGATGCAGATACTGCTGGTAACTGCAGACACTGCGGTTGCGGTACAACAGCCACAAGGCAATCTGAATGGCAAACGGAAAACCACTTTAGCTGCTGGTCCTTGCTTGGTGGTTTCCGTTGATAGCTGCTGCCATATTATTCACATTCAAACTTAAATTTCCACATGTGCTGACCACTCAAGCCTGTCTTAACTCAAATGTCGCCATAAGTCCGCTCTTAAATTATTATGACTATTTTGCTCAAATTTACTATTATGCATATTACACACTGCAGGAATTAAATTCGTCGACTCACACTTTAAGTGAATACATTTTTTGTTTTGTTTTTGAATAAACATTTTACTTATTGGATTTGAAACACGCATGTTTTTGTCACATGACATGAAATGAGCTTTCAGTTCAGTGTATTATTTTACTAAATAAATTAATTTGAAATTAATAAGAATAGATTGAGCTCGACTACGATAAGTCTTGGACACAGCTGTACTTTCTAGTTGTTTGCTCAAGTTTGCTTTTAATATGTTTGGAACACTCAAATGTAAGTGTTCTAATTTGTAGTAGAAGGAGGGAAAACACAACAAGAGAAATAATATATCGATATATATCGATATTCGCGAAATAGGGGCTGTTATCCAAACATTTTTGTGCCCTTCGTATAAGAGAACTTATATTATTCTCTGAGATCCGTCACAGATTTAGTTCAATATAATCATACCTTTATAGCTCTCCTTAATAGAATCAAATTAAGTATAATATTGTAATTGAAAGCAACTCTGAAAATAATCAGTATCGGTTGTTATATATTTATTTCAATTTAAATAAATAGCAGTATCGATTCTTATATATTTATATTTACTATATACTCGTATATATGTAAGTAAAATGAAATAAATTTTTTTTCTTTGTTAAAAAGTCGAGAAAATATTTGTGTTGCTCTGTTTGATAAACATTTCTTTTTTTATTGCATGACAGCGTGATGTGGTTTTTCTCGTCCCTGGCTTGGCTGCAAATACAATAACTTCGTTTTACACGGACACACACACGTGCTTGCGTATGACATTTTTATGTGTGCTGCTTGCTTTGTTGTTGCAGTTTGCTTTTTGTTTCATTAGACCATTTGAAATGCTATGCCAAGCGGTTGCTCTTTTTGCCGATTTGCAACGGGTATTATCTACAAGGAGGGTAAGGTGCAGGCAAACATGCATTGCATGCATACATAATCAGTTGTCATGTACTTGTGTGTGTGTGTGTGTCTATGGGTGTGTGTGTGAGAGAGAGTCTTTGTGGCACGTGTGCACATGAACACGTGTACTCGAGTGTTTGGCAGAGTTTCTGCTGCCATATTTCAGCGCCTTCGTCGCTTGAATAATGGTAAAAATTCTGAAGCAATTCTGCTCAAGTTGCTGCAGCAAGTGCAAGTTATTTAGCAGCGCAAAATGGCCAACGTTCCCTGCCCACCCCCAACCTCACAAAAGAGGCAATGGAATTGTGGGCTGCTTTAGTGCTAGCCGACTGCGTTTTCTAGTGTGCCCACAAAAGTAGGCAACAAATTGTTGTTGCTGCTTTTGACGTTGCTGTTTTCTGCCAGTTTGGTGGAATTGCAACTCTTGAAGTGTGGCCAGTTAAAGTGTTTGGCATTTAAAGCGATTCTAAACGGAGCATGCCCAACCTCAAACCCAATCCTTAACTTAACCCAACCCAACCCAACCTTTGGGGCTGTTATATGACGCGGCGCATGCGGCACGTTTAAACAATTGCAAAGTTTTATGAGTTTTTCGGGACTTTGAGGCACCAACTAAGCTGTGGCATGTCAGCGTCGGGTTCAGGTCCAGTTCCAGCTCCAGCTCCAGTCAACCACCCACATAACCGACATAACACGCTCACATCCTGATACATACAGACATACCCCCTGGCTATGCATTTGTGATGTACGTTTCACGTTGCCGCCGCCGTTGAAGCCACAGGAGTGTCATCCATGAATGATATCCGTTTTGTGGCTCAGCAGTTGCGTGGCTGAGCAGTTCCAGCAACCGCTTGGTGGCTAATTGCATGAACGCTTAGCGCAGACTGCGCTCCATGACAAATGCTGAAGCCAAGTTTCATGGCTCTCATCAAAAAAGAAAACCCCGTCTTTGTGGACCGATAATGGAGTGCGGTATGCGGTAATTTAATCATATTGCTTTGAGCAGGCATTTTATTTTACGTGCTCTTGGTGCTTAATTTCATTAATTATAAATCGTTACAGTTGCAATTAATTGGGACGCTTTTAACCGCAATTGCACCACTTATTTGTTAGCTGACATTAATTAGCCACATTTCGGGCAAACCAAATGAAATTTGCGACCCCTA
This sequence comes from Drosophila macrothrix, assembly GCA_035042055.1. Lineage (NCBI taxonomy): Eukaryota > Metazoa > Arthropoda > Insecta > Diptera > Drosophilidae > Drosophila > Drosophila macrothrix. The sequence goes on along the minus strand of JAWNLX010000587.1, from coordinate 19,187,203 downwards.
GAAGCGTTTTCCAAAAGGACCCACCGAAGGAGAAATGCAAATCAATAATATGAAAGAAGGAAAGAAAAAATCAACTTCGAGAGCAGTGAACCTTGAGTACCCTCCCTCGCCCCAATTGCTCCCAGCTTGTATATACTAAATTAAAAATATAGAAAAATGAAATTTTATCATTAATATACATAATAAATTAAGAACTGGGTACTTGAAATGCCAAAAAATATATTAAATATACATATATATATATATATATATAAAACCCTCTGCAAGGGTAACAAAAGTACATGAAATGACAAAGTTCAAGTTTGTTACAGAATGAGTGAGTGAGATGGAGCATGTTTGAGCGAGAGGACCTTACTATTTGAATTGCTAACTATTGCCTGTTATAGTCCAACGGGAGCAAAATATTAATTTTTACGACGGGCAAACCGTAAAAACGAACTAATGACGCGTCGTTTGGCAGGCACATAAACTGACTCCATACATTCTCGCTCTGGCTCCCTCTTAACTGTTATTGTATACCCTTCAATTGGTTGGCAACATAAGGTGTCTTCGACTTGTGAGCTTTGCAAGCTACTCTTTTCGTTTGATGACACTTTTTGTATGATTATCTTGTATGTCTATAAAAATGATGACTATATAACCATCCTTAAAAGGCAAGCCAGGATGTTCAATCTTACAATGGTAAGAAGGACTCTAATCGAGAAAATAGGTAAAGACGTGAACAGACACGTGTGCGGTACCCAATAAAACCTTTCGATAACAGTTCTCCTTGGTTATCTTACCATTGTAAGATTGAACTATATATATATATATATATATATATATATGATATGATATATGTTTTTTTTTTGCTTGTGTTTAGTTAACATTTTTGACCGATATGCTTGTTCAAATTGAACGGCAACAGGGCAACATTGTTATTGTCAATTACGTGTACTCTGAACACTTCAGATTGCAATTTATGACGGAATGACGGAAAGAATTAAATGAATTTGTTAGTTTCATTTTTATATTTATTTATATAGTTTTATTTCGTTGAGGTTTCTTTTCTCATTTTGTGTTTGTGTTGTACATTGCCAGTTTTCCCTATTAGCTCACCGCTTCTCATTGCGTCTCTTGGCGCTCTTTTTTTTTTTGTTCTCTGTCTCCATAGCGAATGCATTTTTCATGACATTTGCAGTCATCGGCAATTGTCGGCAGCAGGCAGCAGGCAGCTCTGCATGTCCTGGGCCATAAATCATTTGAATGAAAATTGCTATTGTATTGCGGTTTAATAGCATGTGATCATCACACACACATACTCATGGTATATTCATAACCATTGGCACACGAACTCCTAGCTAGCAAAGCAAGCCGCCTGACCTGCATCGTAACATTTAATATCCCAAATCGCAATGCCTGGCCCAGTGTTGCCCCCATGCTGTTGCCACTGCCACTGCCACTGCCGCATGCTCCAATACACCCATTAATTAGACTGCCGCACTGCGAGGCCCCAACTTCTGTCGGGCCCATGGGCCCCCATAACAACAAGTCCTCAAATCTCACTGCATGGGCCTCTCTACGCATAACATTGTCCGATTTCATGCCACATCCATGCAACATATGCTGCACGTTTGCCAGGCATTTTTGTCGCCTGTTCTCTCCCTTTTTTTGTGCGTTCTGATTTCACCTCGCATGTGGGTCCCTTTGTGTGTCTGGTAACGAGGTCATTTGGCAAACACACAGACATTGACATATGGCCAAACAAAATTATATTATTGGCCAATGTTGTATTTATGAGCGCAACATAACTGAAATTTACTGTCGCACTAACTTCTCAGCCTCGCTCCCATTGCACTGGTGATTTGCATGAAAATTAGCAATTAATTGCTAGAGAGAAATATAGAAAGCCGTAGACATACACAAATATAGTAAAATATACCCAATATGTTTAAAATTGTAATATGCTTCAATATGCTTATAAATGTGCATGAAATTGGATCACAACAATATTGAGCTTAGGTCATACTTATATCGATAAGTGCACATGTAGCTGTGATTCCTGCCAATTATTTAAATGTTTTAAATATTCGGCTAACTGTTTTTAGTTACATTTTTTATATAACAAATTAAAGAGAAAGCACTTCTTCACTGGCTATTTTTACAAAGGTATATATTTCAAAATGAATTTAAAGCAGATGGGGAGACGACTAAAAAGTTTCCTATTACAGTTTGCTCATATCAGCTAACTTTTTGGGCGGAGACTTCAGCGAATTCACTAGACGGCTCATCCTGTCTATCAAGTTAGTTTGCTTTGGGTAACATTAACCTGCATCATTGAAAATTTAAGTATTTCTCTTAACATCACGTCAGCACGTCTCAAAAGCGATTTATATATTTACACAGCCACAAATAAGTATATAAAATGTCATATTAAAAAATAGATATATGTATATATATATAAATATTTATATGACAGTTTAATACAATTGTTCGCAGGTTAAAAAAAAAAATCTTTATAGAATAAAAAAAGCACACTTTATGAGTAATTAAATTAAATTTGCCAACTGCTTGCGCTGCAATTGTATTTAAATTGAAAACTTTAATAAGTAGCACTTATACATATTTATAGAATATAGTGATTAAATGCATCGTTTAGCCATGCTTATTACTCACCAGTGCAGTGAGTTAGTATAATATGATGGCATTTTGAAGCCTTTCGAGCATACGACTATCAGTCAGTTAACAGGCTGGCTGGTTGCCAGTTGTCAGTTGCCAGTTGCCAGTTTCCAGTTGCGTCATTCATTAGCGCAACAGTGCAAATACGCATTAGTAGGCCACATGAGGCACTCAAGTGATAACTGACAATTGACATTTGACTGCTGACTGCTGACTGCTGACGATGACTGCGGATTGTAGTAGACTGTGGCATCCGTTGCTGCCAAGACTAACGAACGGCTGCCTGTAATCAGTTGGATGGTTACAATGCACACACACACACACACACACTCACACTTATATATACACACACACATCCATATTTTAAAATTCAGACATTTCTTGTTCACTTTTAAGGCGCTTATTTGGCCTCAACGAAGAACCAAAAATTGGCAAGCCGAACTCCCATGCGGAGCTTATCAAAATGTAACAGAATTTCATTAGTATGCATTTGGGTGTACGCATTAGGGTATATGTGTTGCAGTGTGTGTGTGTGTGTGTGTGTGTGTGTGTGTGAATGCGTATGCTTGCATAACAAGCGCGGAAAGTGGCCTTGCGGGGGGGTGTGATGAGTAGGTAGTGATGATTTTCAAATAGAATGCAATTTTGAGCATCAATCACATAACTGCTTTTCACTGGCTATGTGAATGTTGGTTTGTGAGCGTGAGCGTGTGCGTGTCTGGTGAATTTGTTCTACTTGTGGCAAGAGTATTTGCGCACAGCTGTTAGCAACATATGCGGCTAAAAGGTTTTTCAATGCACTAAGCCCGAGAAGCATGAACGAAAAGCATACAAAAAAAGAAAAACACAAACACAAAAACCGAAACCACACCCTCTGCTTGGATGTCCACTTGCGTGTGCGTGTGTGTGTGTGTGTGTGTGTGTGTGTGTGTAAGCGTGTACTTATTGCTTAATCAAATAAAACAAGCAATCCACTTGACTGGCATTGTTTGGGTAACGTTCTGAATGATTGACTGCATAAGTGATTGACTGATTGCAACCTTGACTTCCATACACGTACACCTCTAATGCCTTAAGGAAAGAGTTCGGACTGTCTGACAAATGGCAACTATTGCAGGGCCCAAACAAAAAAAGAGTTTGATATTTTCACAGTAAGTTCATTAGACAGTACAACGATGGCAATAAAGGGCAAATTCAAACCCAAGCTCCGAAATGATGGCGTGCAACTTTTCTGTTTATTACTAATCGAATTGCAACACCTGAAATTTGAAGTATATATCGCAGGCCATAGCTTCTCGCCAAGCTGATCTTGAAGATCCGGAATGTTAATTCCTCTACATAGCTTCGAATTCACAGTTTTTCATTTACTGGGCTCACATTTATCGACTGTTTTTGTCTGTTAGAACTTTCCTTATATGCAGTATTTCGATTTGTGTCCAATTCAGAGGAGACAAAAATCAGCATTTGGCTTAAAGTTCAGTTGATTTGACATATGTATACACAAATCGCAAATCGCCGAGGTCAACTCGGCATTTGACAATATTTTACATGTCGGAGGAGTTGCAACTAGATCTTGAACAAAGTCAATGACAACAATGCCAACCGCTATGGCAGCAAAAGCAAGGCCCAAAGTTAATTCATGGCCAGAACGAAGCACACTGAGCCAATACAGGCTGGGAAGGGTATTCTGGGTTAAGGCTATGACAATGCGTTGATTTCAAATAACTTTTACTCCTGCCACCCTTCTCTCTTTGCCTAACTCAGTTGTTTCGCGTTAGATAGGAAGTTGCATGCACAGAATTTTATTCATTAGCACCAGAATACCAGTAATAGTAGTCTAGTCAATAGAGAACACGACTAAGAGATACCCTGCAGTAGTTAACCACTTTCTGAAACAGAATTGCCGCAGTTTGCTTCGGTGAGTGTACAAAATGAAGCATTAAAATGAAATAAAACGATTTCTTATTATAAGAAAATATTTATTTTAATTGGTCATTTTCTAAATTACAACTTGTCTTCCAGGGTATCTAACCGACATTTCAAATACAACGGTTGTCTCTTGTTAGGTTTTTCATATGTCATTTGAGCAGCTATTATTTTGAAGTCTGTGTTTCTTCCATTTGCTCCATTCCGGACTCGTTCTCATGCTTTGCTTGGCTAATTCCCCGTCTGGACATTCGATATGCCAAAAGTACAGCGCCTAATCCAGAGCATTGTGCAGAAGCCAGCCAATATCCTATGTATTAACTACATGAAAAGCCAGCTGCCCCTCCCGTGATCTGTCTCCCTCCCTCTCCCTCATTTTGATATGCATTTGATGGCATTGATTGTGTAATGTAAAATGCATACAACTAAATAAATTTGTTCATTCAAATGCGGTTGCTCAACTAAATTCAAATTAAATGCACAACGTCACAAGCAGGCGTAAAGAGAAGAATAAATCGTTAGATTGATCGATTTTATTTTGTTACGTAGCCGAAATTAACTTTTCCCTTAATCATAGATACAGGTTAATAAGAGACAGTTGAGTAGTTATGCTGATACGTATACTTAATATCGCAGCTGCAGATAAAAGGCTTGAAACATGCGACAGTCAATGGTTCAAATCGACATTGCAAACTGAAGTATCCAAATATAAATTTATGTCAAGTCAGACTCTCAAAACTTTGTCGCAGCCATTTGCCTGTGCCTGTTGCGACACGTCGTTCTGTGTGCTTGTGGGATGTGCATTGATTGACTGTTAAGCTGGTAACGAGAAACGAACGACAACATTTCCCCGTTGCTCGTTGCCCGTTGCACGTTGCATACTTGAGATAATATTTGCACACGTTGTGTACCCAGTAAATTGATCAAAAACTTGGGCACAGAGTATCTGCTAGTCTGGTTCACTAGACAACAGCACCCTTGCTGCTTCTGCTTACTTTATTGATTATGGGTATCTGCATATTTTCACTGCAGTTTCCCTGCCGCGGGGCTTGCTCCTTTTGCTCCACAAACTGGCTTTCAAGTTGTTGTCCTTATTGTGGTTGACATTTTTCATTCTGTGCTAAATTTGTTGTGGTCCCTCTCAAGCGACCTTTGCATGATATGCAAAACATGATTTCATCATGCATATAAGTCTGTATAATGTGCGTATATATATATATATATATATATATATATATATAGGTCTGAGTGTGTGTATGCATTTTAGTTGCTATAGTTGTGTATTTTCTGCAGATTTATCTGCTGTTCCAGAATAGTGCCAACAGGCAATCTAATGTAGTTTTGTGCTACGCTTTGTTGGTTTCCTCTCTGAGATTGCCAGGTGCAGCTAGGAACGCGTAATGAGTAACTGTAATTATGATTTATGATTTTACACTGGGTGGGGACTTGAAAAGTTTCGCTTCGTGGAAAGCTAGACGCAAATAGTAAAGCAAGTGGCTGAAGCCAATTTAATTCTGACAAATTCGACTAAAGCTAAGTGGGAGTCGGAGAGCAACGAAGAGAAAAACTGGCAGTTTTTATGTCATACTTGAATTGCTATATGCAAGGCATGAAAGCGTATAAAAGCATAAATTTACCGGTGCACTTAAAACGTGCGTGATTATAATGCACTTAGCGCACAGATGTGTTTGTGTGTGTGTGTGTGTGTGCGAGTGTGTGTCAAAGGTCAAATCCTCTCTGCTGAGCTCTGTGGTTTAAACAATTTTTAATGTATCTTGAAAGCCCTCGCAATGCGGCGAACGCAGAATGCAAGGTTTCCAATGCCATCCTGTTGTTGTCTTTTAATTTATGGCATTTTAAATACAATTTACGTTGCTGTCCTATTTGTGCAGCATGCAAAATAAAAATACAAAATGCAATTAATGGCAAACACACATTCGCTCTTGCAGTGGCTTACATATATATAAATATAGATATACACATATATATATATATATATATATATATATATATATATATATATATATTTGCAAAAATTAAGCTTACATTAATGAGTTTTAGGCTTTCTTTAAAGTGTTTTTTGTTAATGTTGTTATTGTTCGGTGTCCCGATTATTACGGCTTAAAAATAGCGTTATAATGTGTGAATAACTCAAAATATAAAGTTACATGTTTTCCAAATGGGATATGCCAAAATCATAATATTTCTTCGCTTTTGGCTGACCCTTGATTTTATAGTCTGCGAAAGGTTGGGCATACATCGATATTAATCGATTTTTTCGACAAGACGTGTTATTGAAGAACTCAATTCATAATGCATAATATGATCGAGCATCTAAGATCAAAGTTTGCTGGTCTGTATATATATATATTGTTTCCGATCGACTCAGCTCGTCATCCTCTAAGTTTATATTCGTGTATTTTGCTCAATAACTTCAGCAATCAAAAGCTAAGTTGAAATAGTTGTATATTATATATATATATATATATATATATATATATATATATTTGCAAAAATTAAGCTTACATTAATGAGTTTTAGGCTTTCTTTAAAGTGTTTTTTGTTAATGTTGTTATTGTTCGGTGTCCCGATTATTACGGCTTAAAAATAGCGTTATAATGTGTGAATAACTCAAAATATAAAGTTACATGTTTTCCAAATGGGATATGCCAAAATCATAATATTTCTTCGCTTTTGGCTGACCCTTGATTTTATAGTCTGCGAAAGGTTGGGCATACATCGATATTAATCGATTTTTTCGACAAGACGTGTTATTGAAGAACTCAATTCATAATGCATAATATGATCGAGCATCTAAGATCAAAGTTTGCTGGTCTGTATATATATATATTGTTTCCGATCGACTCAGCTCGTCATCCTCTAAGTTTATATTCGTGTATTTTGCTCAATAACTTCAGCAATCAAAAGCTAAGTTGAAATAGTTGTGGCAGGAAGTTGCAGCAAGCAAATGATTTGGCCTCAAGTGTTTGTTGGCTGTTGTCTGCAGCTGCCTCATTGTTTTGGTCATGTTCATCTGACAGTTTGAGCCGCTTCCTATTTTGGCTATTTGGGTTTGTTTGGTATTCTTGTTCCTGTTGTTTTTATTATCATTGTTCTTGTTGTTGTGGCTGTGTCGGTCAAACATACCCAGAGACTGAATTTGTTTGCTTATTTGACTTTGGGCTCTCAGGGGATTTAGTCTGCTAGGCTGCTCTCTGCCTCTGCCCGTGCCTGGCTTACTCGATTTGTTAATTTAGCTTATGGATTTTTCATTGTCGCCTTGATGGTGCTGCTGCTGCTGCTGCCTGTCTGTACCACAAATCGTTCCAACACTATTGGCTATTCCAACACAGAAGCCAACATTCCCACATTATTGGATGCTGCAGTTCTTTTGTGGCTGTTGGCAAATGTAATGATACTAAATTGTTCACATTATTATTCACTTATTATTGGCACAATTAGTTCAGACACAAATTATCTCCAGCCAAAGACAGCCTTTGAGATCATTCGGCATTCCAAATTAGCCCTATTGGATACAGTTGATTGTTGCTAAATAGTTGAAATCTGAAGCGTGTCTCATTTCCAATCACCATTATAGTTATATACATATTCGACAGCACACCAAAGCTGTAGCTCATTAAATATATTTTATCCCTGTCCTTTATCGGTCATATCCTGGCCCACTGGACATTTAGTTTGTGCAGACTTGGTGCGTGATCCGATTGTAGAAGACTGCCAATCGGGTCTACTTGAGTGCATGTGGGCCGACACTTACGGGTGCACATACATCCGTACCAATTTACGGAATGATTATTCAAATCTCGTTGATTCAACAAAGGCAAAGAGTTTAGTCGGACGACTCTAACCTCGAATCAATATAAATGGGTACGAAAGAATGTTTTGTATGTATACCAAATGTAGGTAACCGATGGAAGGGCAAATGCACTTGGCTACAGCAACTGAGTTACATCTAATTCTAATTATTCATCGGTCGGGCTGTTGCATATATTTACATAACTTCGCGATCCAAATCAAGTGAAGCGATGTGATTTCCCGATAAGTACTAACCAACTCGGTAATAACTCAATGGCCAAATCAATAGGTGCCATGCAACATACCTGCCCGTATATTCTGTGGGTTCTCTGTTCACGGCAAGGTTTGGCAACGGGGAGTTCAGCTTGCAGCGTTTGACACTTTGGAGCTTCCTCGTTTGCATTGCCCGTCGACTTCCAAAATAAACAGTCAAAATTAATTATTTTTACAATATAGCAGCAGCAACGTCAAGTTGAGCACCGACAGCAGCAGCAACAAGAGCAACAGCAGCCCATTGTTGGCGTCCTTTTACTTGTAGTGTTTTCCAAACAGCAGCTGCAACAACACCTGCACTCTTAGTCCGCACCTACCCCTATCCCCGCCTGAACCACCGACAAGTACGACTGCTACTCCTCTGGGCAGTCAATCGAGTGAAAAGCTATTGAAGCACAAGAAGCAAGCCTGAAAAGAGCGCAGTCGCAAAACGTTGCAAATAAGTACCAGTTGGATGGAATGCCCAACGCCACTGTACCCGCCAAACCCTATCATGAACTTGGGCCAAAATATGTAAAAGCATCTCCGACCCCATCAAATATATATATTCTTACTTACTTTGTTTGATTCGATGTGTAACTACGAATGCATATTAATGCTGGCCTGACTTCATAATCATACTCAGAAGCTCAAAATTGGATTTACGTCGCCATTTCTTCCTTTCCTGAATAAAGTAAAATGCAATACGAGGTATTTCTGTACCTGGGCAGGGCATTCACTCGTTGAATGGAAAAGTCTGTCAGTGGACAGTCTTCCGCTTGATGTGGAACTTCCTGCCGCAGTGCTCAGGACACCGCCGTGTGCCAGCTGTCCACTTCAAGGCAAACGTTATCAGCAGCAACTACCTCAGTTTTGACCGCTTTTGGCTTAGCTTTTAATCGCCGTCGCATTTACGCGGACAAAATATTACGTTGCATAAGTCGTGGCGCAGAGCAAGTTCAACTCCTCTTCTACATATATATTCTTCAATGCATCTGTGTGGTTGTGTGTGTGTGTGTGTGTGTTTTTTTTTCAGGCTTTTGTCAGCGACGAAACAATGGAACATAATTCATGCAAAGGGTCTGCTCAGCTCAACTCAACGAGCGGACGTCGTCAGTTGGCCTGATGCAGACAACTTGTTGGCGTTGCTTCCTCTCGAACAATCAGCCAACTACCAACTACCAACTGCCAACTGCCAACAACCAAAACCCCTTCCAAACGGAAGTCGACTTGTATTGTCTTTGTGTGTGGCATAATAATAAGCATAATCTGAATTTCTGTAATTGTCATAGAAGCTTTGGTCAAAGGGCTTTCAACAAATGAGCTCCTGATTGAATGCAAACTTTGTGGACACTGGAAGCGGACATTTAGCTTAGAACGTAAACAATAAAGCGGTCAACTGCTTTGTTTGAAAGCAATTATTTCCATACAAAAACAAAAGTAAAATAAACTATTTGTGTTATTAGTTTTTGTGAATTGACCGCCTGGCATATATCAATCTTATATTCTTATCTTTCCAGTTATGATCTTCTTCAAGTAGCAGCCATAATTTTTCGGTTTAAAATCACTGAATTCTTTTTCCACAAAATTTGTAGCTGTTGAATTGTAAATTGAGTGTTTTTTGTGGTCTAAGAACAATAATCTATGAAGGACCCTCCGTTGTAATATATTTATTGTGTACTGAAAGTACTGAAGTTTTTGGGGATTACTCCTAATTTATATTCTGGCGGAATTTGCTGTGGTGGATAGTGAAAGAATTTGTATTCTGGCAAATCTTGCCAGCTTAAAATGTTTGCATTCTTTCATCATCACATAATTATATAGATGGGCAAAAGAAATATTAAGAAAAAGTGTTCGCTTTGAATTTCCAAACAAACTAACGATAATCAAACAAACTTCAACGATATTTTTATTGTACGATTAAACTTTGGATAAGGACAATTTATGAAATTGCATAGTAGTACAAGAAAAGAAAATCGAACAAGCTGAGATAGTTAGCCGAGAGAAATAAAGTTTGGGGAGTCCATTTGGAATGGACTTGGCGTTGCAATCTAATCTGAACTCTTCTGGAATTTGTTGCAACATTATTTCACATAAAAGACTTCTGCATACAAAACGAGCCAATTCGACGGCAGAGCTTATAAATTGGGTCAGTACATGGGCGGAGTGTTAACTGGGTCAACTGCAGCGCAACAGACTCCAAATAAATAATATATTTTGTTGCCAGCAACAACAACTAAACTCAACTCAACTTGAGGCAAGTGCAACACGCGCCAAACGGCTGTTGGAAAAAGGGCACTCAACAACGGGATGTTGATGAAGGTGCCAAGCTGTTGTTTTGGGACGTGCGAAACGGTTGGCGAGGTGGCAGTTGCCAGGCCAACAACCAATGCTGCCACATGCCACTAAAATAAGAGGCAAAACACAACGGTTTTGTGGGAGCACACACACACACACACACACACACAAATCGAAATGCATAAAGTTTGACGTTCAAACATGGTGGAAGGTGGGCGGCGGTCAAGGGCCTGGGGTGTAGACTTGGTTTCAGTTGCAACAACTGCTGAAATGCTTAAAAGCAGGAAAGCACAACAAAAAGGAAATAGCTCCCCAAATGCTGTTCCAACGTCAGGCTGGGGGGAGGGGTGCGGGCGCATTCAAGTGTGCTTTTGATTACAGAAAAATGCACTCCAAAAAGTGGTTAAAAAAAAAATACAAAACAAGAGGAACTCAGCAAGAGAACAGCAAATCGTACAATCAACAACAAGGACCTTCACACATGTATTTACAGACTGCAACAAAAAGTTGCACAAATTATATGAAAGTGATGCCAGCTATGGATGGCTTGACAATTTCAATTCGTAATAGAACAAAAGAAAAATATATTCAAATATTGTACATATATTTCGTAACATTCTTGATGAAGAATGAATTTCACCGATTTGTTCTACAATATCTTAATAAACAAAGACAAAGTAAATGGGAAGCGGGCCTTTATCTGGGTCGTGTGGTCTGTTCAACTATTGGTTGCAGTTGTGTTGGTGCCGAAAACACTATGGCCTTGGGACGACCTTCCTGCATCAATACCTCATAGTGATGATCGCCATGGAGCAGTGCACACGGCAGATGCCTCTGATGCTGTGTGACAATGGGGGCCAAGGAGACGCCCTCGCAGTTAATGTAGACGACGGGCACGCGGAGCAGCAAAGCCATCTCGTAGGCCGCTGCCATTTTGGGGGACCAGATGGCAGCGCTCACAAATGGCAGCTTCTCCTTGGCGGCCAGCTCAGCCAGCTCCTGAGTGTGGCGAAATGTGTGCAGGGTCACCACGGTGCTGGGATGGTCGACACTGAAGTAGCTCTGATTGAAATCGCAAACAACGATAGGCGAACCCTCAACCATTGTGTACTTGAGGCCAATGTCGTCGGGTTGCATCATGGACACCAGTTCGGCGCCCAAACACTCAATGCGACGCAATGCCCTACCGTAGAGGTCGTGACTTTTCACCTGGCGATGCATCACCGTCATGCCATTGCGCACCTTCTCAATTAATTGTTCCCTCAGCGTCTCGTGCACAAAAATGGCAGCAATCAGTCCCAAGCCGATGGGCTCGTACAGCGTACGCATGAGCGGTTCGATTGTGGCGTCCACGTTCCCATCCTGGCCCAAAATAATCATACTTGGCTCAATCCAGCGCTTGTCGCTGTCATCGCTAGGATACGGCGGCTGACGCCAGGTATATCCTCCATGAGCCATAAGTGTGCTTGGTCGCAAATGGTGCAAATGTGCTTGAATTCAAGTTTCTTCGACTTTTAACTGAGATTTCGATGAATGATGTGTGTGTTTTTGTGTTTGTTGAGTTGCCTAATTTTGTGAGAGTAATCTGTAGTTTGTGACAGGCATCGCAAACTAATATTGTTGACAACAACTACAAAACATTCAGCAGCATATATTGTAAATATTAAATATTCATTTCAACTATTCAGCTGATTTTCCGTTCTCACAAATATTCATCATACAAAAACAAAAGTAGTTCAAATTAGTATCTTTGTACTCGGTTGCAAGACCTGCATAAATTTTGACATCAACTTAGCAACTCTTTTCGATAAGCGAACTATATTGGTAAGCTTCATTTTGCCATGTTCAACCATCAAAGAGTATTCAGTTTCGCACTAGGATTCTATTTTGTAAAAACGCTATTAAACCTACTAACTGATTTAAAAAAGCTTTAAGTTTGCTATACTTGATTTTTATTATCAGATATTATTGATATTGATACAACTTTGGTGAGTGTTATAATTTCTTTGGAATTCATAATCAGTTACAGATCAAGTGGAAAGTCAATAGTTATTTCTGTACTGGAATTAAAGGCTGGCTGACTGACTGGTTGGTCCTATCCAACACTGTTACTACCCATTAGCGCAGCTGCCAACACTTGTGCCTTTCCCTCAAGCTGTTAGTGGTCCTTGTGCTTGAGTACCTCATCCCGTTGATTGACTGGTTGGTTGTTGGGCTTAGCGAGAATCAGTGAGCACCATACCCATTTAGCAGTTTGGTCTCCCCTGTCAGATGGTTTCCTGGACTAATGATGCACTATCTACGGCAACAATTGTCATGCTTGAGTTTGCGGCGGTTGCGAGTCTGCCAGTTGTTCATATGCCACATGAGCATTGTGGTATCTTCCAGACAACTGGGTTAAATGAAACGGCAATTTGCAACTGTCCCCTTCACTGTGTTGATCCATTTGTCTTCTTTTGTTTTTCACCTATCTGTTGATTAAATGAACATGAATTGCATTGCTGGGATTTTCTTGTGTTCACCTTATGTTCAAGAAATTTAATCTTTCGCAAGTTTGACTTGAGTCCAAGAATATGCGGAATTGATATAAAATCGCTTTGTTCTTAATCATTGTCTGATTCAATACAATACAACAATAAAAGATACCCTAGGCTGAGCTTATGTACAATTTATTTTTTCTCGGTGTTCCAGCATTACTAGTCTGGGATGATGCACATCGATAAACGAATCACTGCAAAAGTTTATTTATTTATTTATTTGAATATTTCTATTCTTTTCTTATCTCTTTGATACGCTTGCAGAGAGTATTATGACTGTATAATCCAATGGATAACTCACTGAAAAGGACTTATCTGACCGCATGCTCGTCTGTGACGACACCAAAGCATCAAAATCTTGATTCATCCGCCAAGAAATGCATTTTCTAAGATAAACCTTCCAATTCAACGACTTTCCAGTGTTATTATGCTGCCTAGTCATATGAATGTGAACAGGTTGGTTTTGGCCAGCAAGTGTATTTTATATTCGACATAGACTTGCTGGCTTGTTTTTATTTGTGTATCCCTTAGCTGGTGCTGTGCAGCAAATTGGATGCGGCATGAACTTCATAAGCTTTACTTTATTTCTCATCCGGTTTGTAGTTGAGGCCGCCCCTTGCCTCGTTGCTTGTTAGCCGGAAGCGGATGTTTGATAAATTCGTTGTGTCATTTTTCATTTTCATATTGCGCCATTGCCATGATAACTGTTGATAACAGACAACCAACCACAAAGAACAGTCTCTGAATTTGAATCCCCGTACCAAGATGGTAACATGCTTGTTGGGGTTCGCTCGGTCCGCTGGCATTGTCCTTGTGCGCAATATTTTAATTTGGCTATGTGCTGGCAGAAGCAATTTGCCAGCCACAAAAGCCAGCCCAAAGCGGGATGCATTCTAAACCGCACTGCTTGCTCGGCTATCATCACATTCAAGACTATCATTATGGTCAACTTCTGGTGCAGTTGCTACTTTTCGGTTCGACATAATATGGTTGTTAATTTATGGACCGGATAAGCTGGTGCAGTTGTAAGTCGTTGTCGGTTGCATGGCAACTGCTGGCTCAGCGCCTTGGCCAACAGCAGAAGTCAATTTGTGAAAATTTGCCAAGGCTCATGGCCGTCGGCTCGTAAATCTTGGCGAATCTTTGGCACTGCCAGCATTGAGTGTGCTGGCCAGCAACAAATCGCCATTGATTGCCAGCCAAGTGCAAGACTAAAGCTTAATGCCACAGGCCACCACAACCATCGTCCACTGGTCAGCAGCATTAAATATTCATTTGTACAAATTTGTACAACTTTAAAAATTGACAGACTACGTTCGAAATCGCTCATCTGTGAACTGCACAGAGGATACAACAGCAACTGGCACTTGCTGACAGCTTGGAGTAATCGTTGCAAACGTTGGCCAGCCGCCCACCCGGCTCTCAAGCTACCTGGAGCACTGACGGTACACATGACTTTCGGTCGACTCGACTCCTTGGCCGTTGCTGGCGGGGCTATCGAAGTTTGTTCAGGCATCGAAGCCTATATTTATGCAGTCAAACGTGCTTATCTGTTTGACAACAAAAACCAGAAGCTTCAGCAGAACACAACAACCCCAAAACACACCCATCCCCCACTCAACAGCCCACAACATTTAGCCTTGCACACGTTGTCAAAATAATAAACAAGAAGAAAAGGCAGCTATCGAAGGCACGTCCAAGATTGCATAACCATGCAGGCCATGCACATTGAAATTTAATTAAAAACCAAACCAAATGTTGAAATGGGAGCTTCATGAATTAGTTGTCAAATGTTGATCATTTCTTGCATACCTTAAGTTTGAACAAGTGTTATTCTAAAATGTGTTGAAAAGTGTTTGAGTGATGTGATTGTTTGAATGCTTTACTTATAGATACAATAGAAGTATTTGTATACCCTGAACCCATTTCAAAGTACTAAAAAGATTTATTGGAGCTATGCTAAAATATGTAACAGGCAGGAGGCAGCCTCTCCGACCCCATCAAATATATATATTCGTGTTTGTCAGTCCGTCCGTCCGTTCGTCAATCAATTTAAGTGAGTAGGTAGATCTTAGAGATTAGGAGATCAAGTATATTTTATTTGATGCTCCTATTTCACGATTATTGGAAAAAAAACCATCATTTTAAAAGCAACAGATTAATTAATTAATTATTACAATTAATACTTAATACACCTTGACATGTTAATGACCAAACTGTAAGGATTTCATCACAATCGGATAAGAAACATTCACTTCGAGCTTTTAAAAATAAATAAATTTGACAATATAATCGATTTAATATATTCACTTAATTGTTCACGTATGATTTTCTATACCATTTTAGATACTTTAGCTGTAGTGGCAACCGCTGCTATCATCTCAGTCCAACACTAATTTTCACGAAGTCAAATGAAAGCGATTCATATAAGACTGCAATGGTTTTCCAAATGCTTTGCATATCTGCACAGCTTGAATTAAGAGAGACGCAACTGCTTTTTGGAAAAGTAAAAAAGATCCAGTAAACCTTCATTAAACAACGTGACGATAATAGTTATTTATCTACTCAACACACGCAAACATCTAAGGCAAAAGATTTATATAAATTTAAGATTCACCTGGGCCGCAATGTTTCTCATTCGCTCATCAAAATTGCTGCGTTGGCAAATCTGCACCTGTCCCGCCCCCATTCCCACCTGCTCGAGTGGCAACCCTTTTGGGGGTGTGTAAGGCAACTGAAAAATTCATTAAACTCGAGCAATAAATTCTTTTAATTGTTTTCTTGCCTCCTTCCCTAACCCGTCCGCGTTTAACTAAATCCGCACAACTGTTGCTTCGACGTGGATCGCTACCAACTTTAATAGCACTGACTCAAAGAAATTATTCGAGTCAAAAAGGTCAAACAATGTTGGTTAATTGATTCTATTCAAACGGAAGAAGCCAGCTTTAGTTGACCGTGACTTCCACTAAAATTATAGATTTTGTTTTTTTTATATTGTAATAGCATTATAGCAGTGTGCATATCTTTTTAATTAAGTTTATTGATTTTAAGGAGGCTTTGAAAATATTATTTAGTTTGGCTTAAGCTATCCACATGTAAATCAATTTTCAACAGGATTATTCGCTGAGGTGCAATAAGTATTTAAAGGTTGATTCTTGAATCTTTGGCGTAATACTGTTGAATGTAGCTCCCACTTACATTGTCGTTCCCCTTCTGCATTCGTCATACCTCGTCCAGCTGGGGCAAATTGATTCTCAGTTTCTCAATAGGGGAGCAGCAGCTGCCGGTTGAAGTGTGCTTAATTAGTGAAGTGAACAAGGTAGAGCAGCTGGAGTTGCCAATTGCGTCATTAATAATCAAGAGAGAATGTTGCAGTCGGCCGTTACCGACTAAGTAATACCACCTGATAACAAGTAGCAAACAACACGGTGGGTGTCGCCAAGAAATACCTTCTTCTTGCTGCTTTTCTGCATTTTTGGAGCGGGAGTGGGCGTTGCTAAAAAAAAAATTGTTGGTCGAGTTTCCTAGCAACCTTCCTTCCAAGTTTGGTAGCTGTAGCTCCTATATTTGCGGAAGATATGGACTTTTGGAAACATACTTTTCAAATTTGGTAGCACTAGCTTTCAAATTGTCTTAGATATGTGGAGTGGGCGTGGCCTTCAAAATCTTTATCGATCGCTTAGGGGAGTTACCAGTAACATACGTTCAAAATGGCATATGCCGATCTTTGAAGGACATCTCCAACAACCTATCTGCTTGGTGACTTGGTGACTGTTGCCTTAAAATTGTGGGATATATGCGGCTTTATCGATTTGCGATTATCGATTTTATCGATGTCCTTGCCACCCACTGGACGTGTACACTTTGTCTGTCCCGGGCACAGACCAGTACATGTTCCAAGTTTCAAGTCTCTATCTGTAGGGGTGTCGAAAAAAGTTGCGTTCAAACAAACGGACAGAGGGACGAACGCACAGACGGACAGACAGCATGACGAGCATTGCACAAAACCGATTTACTATGATACCTAGAGAGAGAGAGAGAGAGAGAGAGAGAGAGAGAGAGAGCGCTGTCCATCCTATGGCTAATGACCTAAACAACCACACTGTCAAGAACTTAACTAATGATTTTCTTTTTCTTCTCTTTTTTCCACTCTGCAGGTGTCCACGCTATCGATTTGTTTCATGTTGTAATTCGAGTACTTTCGGTAAGTATTAGTATGAAAATCGGGAACAATTAATTTAATTTCAACCAGAGCATGCAACATGTTTAATACATACATACAATGGCCAAAGCGACCAGTTTACCAGGTGTAAGCCATGAAGATAATTAAAAGTGGTCCAACAACAGTTCAGTAGAATAAGCTGGACGTCTTAATCAGTAGTAGCCTTGGGCAGGTATCAGTTAGCAGTTACTGCCGGATACGGTTATGTACATTTGCACAGAAATATGGCTTTAAGCCAGGCCATAAGCTGCTGTCCGCTGTCCAAACGAGCTATGTCTCTGTTCATCTCGACACCATTCCCTTTACCTTTGCACCGTGCTCTGCTTAAGCGATATTACTGCTATACACCAGACCTATACACATTCATATTTATATACACAAAAAAAAAAACCTGCTTCAGACCGGATGCTTGCCCCGTTGACCGTGCTGCACTACGGCCCGTCCTTGCATCAACATTTGACATTTTGCAGCTGCTCAGTAAGACTCGGACTCTGGACAAGAGCCATCAGAGGCAGTGCATTGCAGAAGCTGTGCCGCAGCTGGTGCTCAAATCCTGAAAGCACACAACGAGAAATCTCGCTCTGCCACGGTCAACTTGACTTCTGTGTCAGGCTTGTGCACTTCCTTCGTTTCGCTGTCTCTCCGTCTGTCCCATTCATTTCAGGAAATGCATTTCGTCAACGGTGAATGAAAACGAAATTGCCAATTTAACTGTGGGGGCAAAGACTTCAGCACTGCGAGAGGTGCGACAGATGATTTTCTGATTTGATAAGCAATCAATGAGCTCGTGGCAACTGTCTCATGCAGTCCATACACATTCTGCAAACTGACAGACGCTTAGTTGTCTGAAATTATAATATTGAAACTAACTGTTGCACTTCGTTGATGTCAACTATCTACTGTTCAAATTATTGAGTAGCGTAGATTTAGCATATCATAGGGAACTTCTATTATACTCTTTGATCTTTCGCTGTTCACTGTTCTGGCAATGAAATCAAATATCACGTATACGCACACACACGCAGAAAAGCTAACTACTGCAAAACCTTAGCCCAGTTATGTGAAATTCCACAACTAGCAACTGAATGAATAAACATGCTCAAGGAAATGAAAACCACACAAGCTGCCAGCGAAATTAAAATAGTTTATTTTATACAGCACGCTGGTGCGAGATTCTTTGCCTCATCTACCGCCTTCCTCTTGCTTCTTACTTCTGCACATCGCCCATCCAACTAAAGGCCATATAGTTGTATATCAATCGCCAAATTTGTTGGCGCCATTATCTACAGCTATTCCACTTGCCAGGCAGTCAAGTGCAGATACATATATATGTAGATAGCAACTGAGATAGTCTGAGAAAGAGAGAGTGGAGGAGTGAGAGGGAGAGGGAGAGCCAAGCACACAGTTGATACGTTTCTTGACTATCGCAACCCGAAATTGAATAAAAAAAAATCTCATCAAAAATCGATTAGAGAAACAGCACTGCAAATGTTTGTAAGGTAAAGAGATGGAAAAGTGAAAAAAATGTAGCTGGAGTATTGGTTGGATTTTTTCCTTTTTTTTTTCATTTTCAATGCTAAGGACTGAAGTATGTAGTTAATAAACAGCTTTTGTTGTGAGTAGAACAACCAGTCATGGGCTTTGACATCGTTATCGCCATCATCATCGTTAGCGGGCAGCCAATTTGTGTAGAAAGCAGCAAGTGAATATGCAATAAATATTGCCACAAAATGCAATTTGGGAAATTAAAAACAAAGTGGTGAATCATATTTGCTAACTCATTTTCCCAGCCCCCCTGATGTTGGAAACGGACATAAGGACACGAGTTTGAAATTGAAAACATTTTCACATTTAGCATTTACAGCTGAAAATGCTATTGCAATATTACAATTTATGCTGAGATACGGGCTATGACAGTTGTATAATTTTCGCTAGACAGCTACCCCTTGTAGCTCTCAATATTTTAAATCAACCAACCATTTTCAGCAGTTCTCTATTACTGCTATGCTATATGCTCACTACTATATGCGGTTACCCAACCAAAGCCGAATACAAAATATGCTTTGCGAGTGACATGAAAATGAACTGAGGCGACTCAAGCGATATACGTGCCAAGGGCGAAAGCCACACGATAGAGTATAGCTGAAATAGCTGGACAAAGTGGGGATGCTGGATTGTAATGCCCGGGCCTTTAAATAAACAGTTTGACATATGAAAGTCACACAATCACCCATACACATCCGCATGTCTGGCGCTCAGTTCGGAAGAGCAATAGTTTGGAGACCAGGAGCAGGACAACTCAATTAAGCATGCACAATGCACACGAAATTTCACTTGCTGTTTACTCTTTCCCCCCACACACCCTTCAATCGGTCCCATTCTCCTTAACTGATAGAGAATTGTTCGGGTCTGTTGGTGAATTTCAATGCACACTGCAATCGCGCGTCAAACAAATGTGCAAAAATGGTAAACATATCACACCGTTCTGTGGCCTAAGCTGGGGTGGAATAAAAATTGCTTTATATTGAAGTCACATACAATACATACGAATACTACTATTGATTTTATTGGTCGGTACGTGTTCGTTGGCTGCTTAAGCCAGTTGTTTAGCTCACTTCCCAACATCGCCTGTCAAAGCCTTAGCGCCGAAGACGCATTTGGTTCCACTGTATAGTTTGACTTTGGCTGCACAGTTTTTATAATGACATTCAGGTCACAAGTGCCTATTTTTGTGACGTTTTGTGTATTACCCTTTCTTTTAAAGTACAAAAATAATATCGCTAAGTGTAATTATATTTTTTTTTTGTGAGCTAGCGCCAAAGAAGCATAAGTGAAGATATATCGGCCATAAAAGAAAGAAGCCCAGATTCAATCGATTCCTCATCCTATCTTTTTTCAGTGTTCATCTTTAATAATTTCGTTTCAAAAATATTTGTACATTTTGTGCTCTGCTAATTACACAAGCCTAAAGACTGTCTATCTATTTATTTTAAACTAATAATAAAGTTGCATTCCCAATTTAGTTTTTGATAGAACAAATTGAACTGTCAAAATATCTGTTACGTAAAAGTCAAATATCAATTAATTTGAGTTTTTTGTATGCCTTCTCCAATTTTTGAATATTGTATTATTGAAAACGTTTGAATATTAAGAGAGATGGAGGTACGACCCTTCAATCTTTTGTTTATTTGCATAATGAATGTGAAAAGTATTTGGAATATTTGCACAATAATTGTGCCTTTCAATTTTTGGTTAGCAATTTAAATTTCACCCTCTGGGTTGCTTTTTTTTTATTTAATATTGATTTATTGGCGTCACGCATTCTTCATTGTTTACAGCCGTCTTTGACCTTTGTTGGACCTAACAATCCAGCTCGCTTATGCCGCTCGTATTTGTTGAACAATATTTGGCAGTGGACCAATGAGTAAAAAGTCAGCAGGGGATGTGCCTCTGGGCCGGGCCACAGGCCCTGACGCATAATCAATCAATGAAAATCGATTTGTTGTTCAGCGCAATCACCAAAGGGGCTGAGGAGCGTTAGATGGAGGGTAGATGGGCTGGGCGGCATACATTCTGGATGAGTGACAAAACTGTTACATAGAAAGCACATGTGTATGTATGTGCATTAGGTCACATGGCACACCATATCACACCCACACCACCGCTTTCCACCTTTCTTTCTTTCGTTCCGCCTACCCTTGAGCCGATCCAGCTGATGAGATGTCAACCCTCCAAACTCGCCTTAGCACTTAAGTAGGCAGAGTCGTTGTCATCAATGTTCGTCGCCTCGTGCCGTTCATTGAACTGACTTCAGTCAGCCACCTCGTTCTCATAATCAAAATGTTGTCTTCTGCTCTTATTTGGGGGTTGCTTGCATCCAAGCCCTTAGCTTTGTCCTCACAATTATATTCCACCCACCCGTCCCATTACCCCGGCTCTTGCTTGTGTAACAATCCCAACTTTGCTCATGCCGTTCGCAGTCCATATAAGTGCATATATGTATACTATGATACTTCGACTGATAATTCTCCATATACATACTTGTTATGTACAATATATTATGATACAATTTCATTTGTCTGCCTATTGGGAGAATGAGTACCTTTGGTGTCTGTTTTTAAGTATATATTTGTGTATATTTGTATATTTGTTCCAAAACGTATGATCCCATTAGTACTTGGAAAGCAGCGAAATTTGCATATCTCCGATAACATTTCTATGCTCAAATACCAATAACATGTTTTCTAAAACTCAATTTTCTTTGTCACACTAGTTTTTTGGCTAGAATATGAATTTGTCAATATATTGTTATGTTATGTGTGATTTGATAAACACGAAAAAAAAAACACGCAAACCGAAAAGTTGCGTGCGTGGCCCATGACTCATAGACGCCCATTAATGTTTGGAAGGGACTGTATGGGGCTACCAGTCTATTAAGGTGACCATTTACCATTTGACTCAGTTGCCAGTATAATTGAGCTTGGTTGCTGTTGTTGTTGTTGGCTTGGCGCTAAACGTTTTGTGGTCTGCCGCTTGTCACCAAACGCCTCCCAGAAGCTTTTGATACCCACCCCTAAGCAGGCGCAAAGAGAGACAGCGATTGATAGAGAGCGAGAGAGAGAAAGAGTAAGAAACATACAGAGATGGAGAGAAAGAGAGAACGAGTTAAAACATGAGACAACACCAACTGTTGCTGCTGAAAGGCAGTATGCACACATACATATTTATGTTCTGGTGCAATTCGTGCTTGTGTGTGTGAGTGAGTGTGTGTGTGTGTGTGTGTGATGCCGCCTTAATGGCAATAATCCCAGCTCATAAAGTATGCAACGGCTCGTTAGAGCAGTTAGCCGTCTGTTCTACAACAATTTTCCAGCCATCGTCAATCATTTACCAGGCTGCACGCTAATGGTTTACCAGCCAAAATACAACTTGGAATGAATTAATCGCTTTAGGTCATCAAATTTGAAAGGTAGATTGCTGGTCACCTTTTTCAAAGATCCGCCAAAAAGCCTAACCTAACCTAGCATTTTTTTTTTGTAAGATATATTTTTTTTGTACAGTGAAAACATAATTTAATGGCGTTGTTGAGTTGTATGGGATGGATATGTAGGGAAAAATGTTGAATTTCTGTGACAATTTTCGAGGTCTACTCACAAAATGTCGAATTGCTTTTAACCGCCTATAATGATCCGCAAACTTCCGTTCCCGGTCACGCAACCTGCCCCCTCCATCGCAATTCATTATTCACATGTGCTATCATGCTTGCCACACAAATCCGTTCACATAAATTGAAATTGAGTTAGAAGTTTATTACTTGTGTAGCACGACTTTTTTTTGTTACGTATACAGAAACGTTGGTGACGTTGACATTTCGAGTGTGATTTTCTTTCCTCACTTGCCTTGCACTGACACTGCCCCTGCCCTGCCCTGGTTGCTTCGCCCACCCTAGCTTTGGCTAGGCCTTTGTTTCCTTCCTTTCGTTTGTTTTCATGTCGTGCAGTCTATTTTACTTACTTGGCTTCATTGTCGCTTTGCATTGCTTTGGCACGCACGCAGCGAACGCCGAAGCTGGCGTCGATGTCGACTTCGGCGCCTACGCCTACACTTCGCCACATTTTGTGGCAAGCGGAAACACATTACATACTCGGCAGCTTGACAACAGCAACAGCAACACCAGCAGCAGCAGCATCATCATCAGCCCCGGCAGCAGCAACAGTAGCAAAAGCAGCAACAATAGCAACAACAACGAGAAACAGTCAAGTCAACTTCTGGCGACAACAGCCGGAAACGGAAATAGAATAAAGTCTAGCTGATGTATTTACTAGTAGCCCAACCCCACCCCATTGAGCCTCCGCTTGTCACTCAACTTTGCCAACTCGTTGGCGGTTTTGTTTTTAGTGGCTAACCACTTGAGCTATTTATACCAATTCAGGACGTCGCATCATCCAACATTTCATTAACTTTGATTTTGAGTTTCATCTGCTCTGTTGCTTCCCAACGGAAATCTCTCCACAAGCTTTCACTTTGGTTAATTGACCAGCCTACCGGTTTTATCTACTTGTTGCCAAGATAGTTGATTCAACTGGCAATTTATGACCGATATGCTACAAAATGTATACCAGCTTCCAAGCACCTTAAAGTAGCTACAAATTATCATTAGCAACTAGAAACTTTCTTTGATTTTCACCCTTTCACTGCAAAAATGCTTGGCTCTAAACGTTTTATCGCTCCAAATTGACAGGAAAACTGTACAATAGAGAGAGAGAACATAATGCTAGTCAGCTAAATGCATTGCGTCATTTACATATACATATATACAGTCAGTCCACATGTACACAATTTGGATAGTATATGGTGTTCATGGGGCACTGGGCGTGTCTTTAGGCTGTAAACTTTGTGCTAAAAACGCATTCGGAATGGGGGTGAAAACAAAATAAAAACAGATGAGAAAAACATTTTGCAGACAACAATTGGCCTAAAACATACAGCAAACACGCAGAGACGTGCTTCAAATACCATTCTAATGATTTAACGACAGCAATGGAACAGCAATAAGAACAGCAATGAAGTGTGGCACAGAGACCGCCATACTATGCGTATGATTTTCTTTGTGTGTATGCACACTCAGAGATAAAATCTACAGCTTTATATTCAAATCAAGTACAAATATTCAGAGCAGAGCTGAGCAGTCAAAATAATAGTACTGCTGCCTCATGCAAGGCAAATACTCAATATTTTCATAGCTCCTTTCATAAGCCCTTGGATTCCTTTGACCATTTGAATTGGCCATTGAAGTAACTGAGCAACATTTAGTGGTCGGACGAATCCAAAACTGGTTTATAAGGCAGCGGACGGTTTCGACATTATGTAACACGATCACCTGGTCGATTTTCGCTTGTTACACAGACAGACCAATATTGAATGAACTGAATCTCCAATCGGAACCTAAACGTTATAATAACGGATAAAATAATGCTACCATACATTGCTAATGAGATGTCATTTCCAGTCTTTGGGAAACTTTGAAGAAGTCTTGGACATCGATTTCTCTAAAAATAGGTCAACATTTTAGCTTAACTATTCGACTACTATTATTTTGTGATAAATTTAAAAACTTTAATTTCATTTGTTAATAATTTTATAGCTCTGCCATCTTTTAATGTTTACATATCTTCAGTACTTGTATTCTTGCTTGTATTCAGATACAATTTTCATAAAAAATATGAAGGATAACGAATACTCATGAAGGGGGGTTTTACATATTAAAACATCCGGTTCGAAATTGTAGATACTAGGTGCTTCACTCATGATCTGGGTTCCATTCAGTCATCACAACACGAAGCTAAAATTACCATATCAATTAAAGTACCAACAAATTGACTATCTTTTGTTGAGAGCGCAAGAGAAAAGTCAGAGTTGCTCTAATCGTATAAATCTATCAATATAAGCAGCTGGTCGAACAGCATAATTGATATATCATATCATTATCATATATTGATAATGAAACAAGCATCTCACAAAGCGGTACATATATTCTTGATCAATATTAACAAGCGACTCGACTTAGCCATGTCTGCATGAACACGCTAATCTCGTCGACAAGGAGCTAGAGGCATTAAATTCCAATTATAAGTTCTGAAAATCTCAAAAATATATATCTTCCAGTTATAGAGCTCGAGTCTGTTGTTTCAGTTAATGGTGAAAGTTTTTATTGGCTTTAGGCGCATTTTGAGTTTAAGTTGATAGCTCTCAAACTTTTAATGTAGCTTATGTGCGTGTGCATGTGTGTGTGTGTGTGTGTGTGTGTGTGTGTGTGTGTTTGTGTGTGTGTGTGTCTGGGTGATTTGGCGTTTTTTTTTTTTTTTTTGTTAAGGGTACTGGAGCTGTCAGTTCATTACCAGTGGGGTTGCAGTTGCAGCTCAATGTAAGCGCATGCAGTATATAAAGTTTCCAGTCGCACAATGTTTAGTTCGTATTTCGACTGTGTACAGCAGATATATACGAGAAAGTATAGGTTATATATACGTAGGGTGCCGTCAGCGTTAGAAATATGAGCGAAGTGTTCATTCACTTTAAATTTCGCACGTGCATTTACTTAAATTAGTCGGAGGCTAAAAATTGCTAAAAATAATGCTGTTTTTTTCATGTAAACATCCTGCTATTCTCCGTTTAGATATGCCGTGGATACATCAGGTTGGTGCACATGCAGTTCCAGGTCAGCCGCTTTGGCTAACACGATCCTAATTGTTGCATATCGCACTACTGCCATTAGCCTAGCCTTGCGTCGTTCTATGGAGCAATTTTGGTCACGTTTTGGTGCAAAGAGTCATCTGCATCAAATGACTTTCTGATTGGATGGTAATTCGGCTGTTCCATTCACTTTCAGATTCAGCCTGTGCCACTTGTTGTAACGTGATAGGCCCGCACACATCACTATATAGGAGGCTTAACACATCCACGAATTCGTTTGCGCTGTTGAACTTCACTCCACGCACCATTTTCATATTATTTAACTCTTCGAGGCTTTGCATGCTTAGATGTTCATATCTTTTAAACTGCTGCCACTGCCATTTTTGCCGTTTGCGCTTGGGTACACTGTACTTACTGGTTTTGTTATTGCACAGAGAAATAAATTGCTGCTATGATTTGCAATGATCAACGTTTTACCGTTTTCGTCACACAGACACGCACGAATGTTCTGGAATATTACAGAGCAGCATCGTTTTACTGCTTCGTTCACCGAAATAAAGTACCACTGTAATTGTGGTGCATAAAGAACGTTCGTAAGTTTTACTGTTGACGATTTCGCTTCAATCATGACGATTCTTAGTGATTTTTCACCAGCAAGTGTGACAGTATCAGTGTATTGTCAAACGAACTAAACATTTCACGATTTGCACACATATAAGCTGTGTGGCGTCCCAATCTAAGCAGCACGCTGTCTTGTCAAGCCAGCGTTCCCTGTTTTTGCACTTAGCAATGTGAAGAATGATTTCGCATCGTTTCCTTTTATATTACCTTCTTTCGCCTTGCACCTATATTCGTCAAAAATGTGGCCAACTTTACCGCAATTGTAGCATTTCATCTTTCTATTTCGTTTCTTATTGCAGTTGCTTTTTTTTTGTCTTTCTTTAGCGTATGCTTTGTGCTTTGCTTAAAAATGCCTGCGCATTATTTGCGTTCACGTTTTCTATATGTTTTTATTGTTGCGTCTATCGCATTCTTCGATCAATTTTACCTTCAAAGCACAATATTTTTTGGTAATTCATTTCGTGTTTCCCATGCGACAACCAGATTTTCATATGATTTTGGCCAACTTGCCAAATAATTATATTATCTGATAACTGCTCCACCCAAAAACAAATGAACTTGAAGCAAAATGAGCTTTTGGGACAGAGAGGTTGAAGGGAAACTGAGTTGAGAGTGCTCCCTGTATCTCAATCTGTCTCTTTCCGTTACAACATTCGCCGAAGTCTGAAATAATTCCCCTCTGTCATTTAGTAATTTTATTTAACATATAAAATAAAACATGCTAAAATAAAACTCTAACTTTTCGTATTTTTAGTTTGCTTGCTTCTATCTCTAACGAATTTAGCAAAATTTGTTTACAACTTTTAAATATCCTTATCCCCTTTGGGAGCCAAAATATATTTAGATGTTTTAAATATTTGTGTAATTGAAGTCATAGCAGCAAACTACACAAATAATTAAAACAAATTTAAATGTGGTGACTTCAAAACTATTTCAGTTAATATTTGTCCCAAAATAACTACAAATAAAAATTCAAATAAACAATAAAACAAAAAAAGACATCGCAACTGCTGCTGTGTCATGTGACGAGAATGTTGAAAGTTATAGTGCTTTTTAGCACACATACATATATTTTATGGCCTGGGTGTGCTTACAACTTTGTTGGCAGCATTTAGCTTAAGCCTTCTTCTTGTCGGTATTATTATGCTTTTACTCATTTCATATCGTTGCAACAGTCTGCTGATTTTCGTTTGGCCAGGCGACACAGCTTAACCATTTGTTGTTGTGCAACATCAGCAGCAACAAAAACTGTCACAAAAACACACATCAAATTTACTTTCATTCCACATTATGTCTCTTTAACTTTAACTTTTACATTTACTTTTTATTTTGTTCTTTATCCTATTCTCTACTAGTGCTGCGGTTAGTGTCTGTTGCAGTTGACTTTCATTTTTGCCAAAATGGGTCTTAACCTACATTTTCAGCGTTTTCACGCGCTGCACTCAAATCTTCTTAACTCAAGTCTTACGGAGTAGCTTACCACAATTTTCAACCACCACCACCCACACCCTCCCACTATCTCAATGGGGAGCATCCATTGTTGTAAATGAATTCTTACACGTTGCTAAAGATGAGCCCCACAATCGTACTCTTCATGCTCTTCATGCACGACTCAACACGACTTAGCAAGATGAGCAAGTTACGGCTCAAGACAATTATATATTATATACTCGTATATACTATATAAAAATAAGAGAAATTGTGTATTCTGACGACGTATGTAAATACGGCAGATACCCGCCCATCTCTAGGCGTTTCTAAAGCGTTTTCAAAATGTCTGCTGTGGAAGACGAAAAAAAAAAAACAGCAGCTTAAAATATTAGTGCAGCTGCCTGATAAAGTTAATGAAAGCAGCAAATTTGAAGCGCATTAAGCGACTAAGAACTCCATTGTTAAAATATGAGCATAAAATGTTTTGAATACTCATTAAGATAATGCTTACATATGTGTTCATGCATATATTTATGAGTAATTATGCACAAATGTAGATATATATGCAAAGAGGCGGATTGATATTGGATCTATTCGCTAGCACGCATGCTGCATTTTCACTATACGCGAAAGCACAATTACATGTTGAGTTTTCCCAGAGTCCGACATGCGAACGCCGAAGTCAGCCGCCTAATAGAGATGAGCACGACTTTGATTTGCCTAACAGACGTCAGCAGATATCTCCGATCCAATCCATATAAATAAAACACTTTGTCCAATCTTAAGAGGAGGCATTCTTGTTATAAAGAAACTGACCTGACTTACTAGTTGCTGATGTTATTCCATGAATTATCAGCATAAAGCTGCCATATCTTAACAAATATTATCTCAGTCATTTAGTGATTTTATTTTGTTTTACATCGCAATTTTTTTTAGCAAATACCTATTGGAAAATACGCGATCTATTCTGTTTTCATTTAGTCCTACTTTTCCTTTAACTGTATCATACTTTTGTTATGTTGAGAAGGGCCTCTAAGCTAGTGTATGGTCAAGTTGAGTCGATGCACTACCATATCCCATTCACTCGTGCGTGTTGGTATCACACAAAGAAAAAATGGCCATCTCTAAGCCCTAATTTATAACGGGCCACCCTCGCGTGCATTTGACCGGCAGTCTGTACACAATTTATCTCTTTCGCGCAGTGAATCGAAATGCATCTATTTGTCTCGCTCATTCGCTGAAAAGTTTTTTACTTTTTGCATAATTAATGTCAGCACAGCCGTCCGCAGTTCCGTCTGTCGCACCGTCCTGCCATCGTTGTCCTGCCACAATATGAGACCGTAATGACGGCAGCAGCTCCGTACCCTTCTCCCCCCACAACCCCAACGTGTACGACCACCATGACAATTGACGTTGCGGACAGTTGTGCCCCTTTGGGGTCATGTGCATGGCTCAGACGGCTGTTACAATTGATTTTGATTTATTACCCCTGCCAGCAGCTTGGCGTGGCACGACCGTGGCTATCACTACTTTGAAACCCAATCTATGAATACACATCAAGGCAAATGTTAAGTAGCAATTAAACTACTAAAGAATTGCTCACAATTGTTCTAAACAGAGTCAGTTAGAAGCGCCCGAAACAGTTTGAGAACCCTAAGCGCTCGTCAACTACATATATTAGTAGTGTGTGTAGTTTTCGAATAATTCATTTGTATTTAATATTTTCACATCAAATATAATAAATACTTGCTGAATTTTCCATTTAATTTCCAGCTGAGTAGGATGCCTTGCACAAATCAAGCATTTGAGGGTTGCTTTGGTTTCGTTGCACTGCAGTTGGCTGTGCATTTCCGCACCTGTGCAAAGTGAAATTAATATTAAATATTTAAAGAGTTATGCGATTCGTCACTTAAGGAGGCATTAAGTTAATAGTACTCAAAGGAGGCAGCCACCGATACTACATGCAGATTGCACCTGCCTCGTGCTGAAATTAAAACTTAATTATGCAGCTTCCAGGAATATAGGTGGCAGCACATCGATGAAAATGAATGAATTGTCTTTAAGAGTGTGAGTTGTGTGCTTAACGTGGGTTTTTTATCTCTGTGTAATGTGTATCAAATAGAAATGCGTATTTTTTCTATTGAAATTATTTAAAAGGCAGTCAGCTTTTTCGCTGGACTTAGCTTTAATATGTCCATTGTTCATTTCTGAATGTCTAAGTATTTTTGTATTTATTTAATTTATAGTATGCATCTTCCTTATTATTTGATGAAGGCAACCAAACGAAATTATAAATAGTAACATTATAATCACATTTTGTTGTCGTCCTTCCTCTACCATTTTTATAGCTGTAATTGTTTGCGTCCTTGTTACAATTCCGTTCATTATGCTGGAGGCAAAGTCGCGCTGAAGGTTAACCTCGCCGTAATAGCTGGCGATGCCTTCTTTGCAAATACTATTTTACATTTTATTTTATATTTGACAGTTTTTGCCCAATAGTAAAGATTACCTTTTTGTCAATTGGGGTAGTAGTTATAGCTCTTGAATTTATATTAGGAATACTTTTCTTGAAACTTGTGAGATGATAAGGCACAAAATTGCATGTACAAGGGACGCACACACAAGTATAACTTTTAATCAAAGTAGAGCAACTTTCAGCAAAGAACTTTCTTCAGTCACTCACTTGAAATTGTTATATTATTATTATTGAAAGCTATAAGTTTGAATATACTCAAGAGGATGACACAGATAAATTTTGTGAAATCTTATTTGAGATATTTTCAGCAACTAATCATATTGAATGGACCTGGTGGATTTTATTCAAGAGGATGGGTTAAACTCCATCCCACTTACAAGCTGTAAGCAGTTCATGAGTTTTTTAGTAACTGTCGGCATGCTTGATGGAACACACAAAGCTACACTTAAAGATGAGCTTAGCAGCTCAAATACACTTGTTGACAGCACTTGACAAGCATTCGGTGATGATCTGAAGGTACGCTTACATATTCTGATCCTGCTTCGATCTGAGCCAAGCCAGAGTAGAGGCAATGCGACTCACACACACATACACATACAGACCCATACACATTCACACACACTCACACACGCATCCTGTCCGTGAACAATCCGTTCACAGTTGCTGTCAGGAGCTGCTTAAGATAGACAAAGAACGGAAACACGCACACATACACATGACAGTGACAGACAAACATCCTGGCAAAATGGCCAAAATGGCAACAGGCAGCTGCTGAGCGATGACAGACAGAGAAAAAAGAAAACGGCAAGAACGGATTTGAAGTGACAGATTGATGTAGATGCGAGAAATGCCAGGCGATGCGAGGCGACGTCTAGATGCGAAAATGTGAAGATGAATGTAGTGGCAGATAGATGGCTTACAGTGCTGCTGCCACACAGATAGCACCGTTGTGGGAGTAGCGGGTGTCAGGGGTAAATGACTGACATGGACACGGGGCACCAAGCACCGAACACCGAACACCGAGTACAGAGCACCGAGCATCCACAGCGCATAAATGTCAGGCAATGAAAATGTTTGCCCAGCTAGCCGTGCTTTGTGTCGGAGCCGTTAACAAAATGTTTGGCTCCCATTCCAGTTGGTTGTCCTTGATGTTATACCTTGTTAGCTGTTGTGTTGGTTTTTGGGCCTGCCAAACCCCCCACCCGACCCCTCCCGATTTCCCCTTTAATCTAACCCAAAGCCAAGCGAAGCGTGCTCCACACACAAACACTCCGTTCACTCTCCCTTGCTCCAGAAACGAAAACATATTTTCCATATGAGTGCACAAAGCGTTGCGAGATGCACAACAACAACGACAACAACAACGACAACGTCATGGCTTAGTCAAGGCTACATATGCACATATACAAATGTACTAATATATACTCATTTAAATGGGTATCATGACGTTGGGCCGATGTTCGCAACAGACATAAGGAAACATATCTGATCGCATAGATAGATTATATATGTATGTATAATTGTCTGCCCTTCATCTGAATGAACTTACCGATTTCAGAGAGTGTCAGAGTTGAAATTAATAATTGTGTCTTATTTACTTATTCATTTATTTATTACTTTAATGCTTGTGCAAGATTAATACACACAGTATAAATTAAATAATTTTGAGAGGTATGATCTTCATTTTATTTATCATTGTGCTCTCTAAATCTATATGAAATGAAAATCGGGCATGATTCATAGCAGTCTGTGGAATGTTGTATGTGAGTGCTTTGTGGAGGGTATATCTTAGTCAGGCAGTTACGTGTTGTTGTTAATCTCTTTGCAAATTTTTGGTTTCATTGTTGAAAAAATGTATTAAGCTCAATGCACAAAGGCTTCGTATCGAATGCATAACGCATAGGGCCCAAAAATGGAGCAAATGACAGAGGAGAAACAAGGAGGGAGGAGTCACTTGTGGGTCGAAATCCTTATTCGTCAATCCTTCAGCTGTATTTTGTATTTAAAGCCGCCCATGCTCAAATCTGCAAGTAATTGAATTATAATACTTTATAAAAGCCCTTTCCATGGTGTTAATAGCTGGTATACTGGTAAATATTTCCGTCAAATGCTTTTTACATGTCATCCATATGAATATTTTACACGTGACTCAACTGAGAGTCTTAGCACTTAAGGGCACATATTGTTCAAAATATGCACTCCACATGGTTATTGTTACGGGTTCTACTTGCGATCTTCACAGTATACTTCTAGTAATTGTCAACGGTACGCTAAAAGATATGCTTCACTGTAACCCGAATGTCACTTGCACGTCACATGCGATCCACAAGGGGATTATTCTCATTTGGCACCCAATTTAAAATGTAGAATATAAAGAGTCAACTCAATGACATTGATTGGCTACTTTGTTTATTTATTTATTTTATATTGCTGCTTCTGTGAGTGTCCTGCACACTTTATGCGCAATACAAACCATTAATTTCATCAGTGAGCCTAACAACAGCAATTTGCGTTGTCTGAGCAGCCAATAAGTGAGCAACATACCCATGCCAGCAGCTGACAACGGCAACAGCAGCAGCAACAGTTTTTGTGACAGAACTCGTTACTGTCACGGTCTGTTTCCGCTCGAACATGACAAAGGTTGACACTGCGCCTGCATTTATTAAAACAACTGCCAGCTGGACGTGAAGCGTGTAAGCAGCAAAAACAAAAGAAAAAAAAATGGAAAAGGGAATAAGCCTCGGCTGTTTGCCTCATCGACATACTTTATTGAATAACAATCGCCCATATTAAAAGCAGCATTCCCATCTACTACATTCTTGTTATCCGTCTCTTTCTTTGCAGTTTATTGGCAACAATAATGGTCAGCACAACATTGACGACATTGGCTGCTGGACATACAACTAGTAGCAGTAATCATCATCACCATCATCAGCAGCAGCAGCAGCAGCAGCAGCAGCTGCCGCAGCAGCCACACGGCAGCAACAGCAATAACAGCAGCTACCAACGCCTGCAATCATCCGCAACAACAGCAGCAGCAACAGCCGCTCAGCAGCGTAATTATTACGCGCTCAACGGTTTGGAGAACGATTGTGACAGCAGTAACTCCAAGACTAACAGCAACAGTTATCAGCAACAGCAGCAGCCACTGAGCCTATCGCAAGCGGTGCTTTCGCCATCACCACCGCTTAACGATCAGATAAATCTGCTTTTTCCCAAGTGCCGTCCCAAGCAGCAACAGCAGCAGCAGCAGCAGCAGCAGCAGCAACAGCAACAGCAGCAGCAACAGCAATATCAACATCAGCAATTCCAGCAGGAGCAGCCGTCGCACAGCAACAACAGCAACAGCAGCCGACAGCATCATGAAGCCATTGATGATGTAAATCTTAACAGTAGCACCATTGTCACAGCACCAACAATTGGTGTTGCAGAGACAACTGGGAACAGCAGCAGCTTATCCACTGCCACGCCCAGCTACTATAAGAGTGTTAACATTATAACACAATCACCACCGCCGCATTCGGTGTCGTCACATTCCTCGGAATCGCTGTCCTCAGTCACGCCTCGCATATCCACAAATCCCTTTCTGTGCGCACCACTGTCACCACCAACACCACCATCGCCGCCAGCACACGATTCGCGAGCACTGACCGCAGGCGACGTCGATACGGATATTGACGCCATTGTCTTGACCGAGGACAACGACGACGAGTTGCGGCAGCAGCATCAGGAGCTGGAGCTACTTGAGGAGACGGTGCCACAGACGGCGTATCCAGCATCCTTCTACTATCATACGGGCGAGAACCGGTCACGTGGCCACAGCTATATGGATATGCCGCGCAAACGTAACAGTGCAACATCAGCAGGCAGGCAGCAGCATCATCATCATCATCAGCAACAGCAACAGCAGCAGCAGCAGCAGCAGCATCAGCAGACTCAGCAACATTACGCGCTTCTGAACGGCAACAGCAACACAACCACCAACAATCTTGGCAACGGTAGCCAAAATCCCTTTATCAAGGAGAACTACTGGGAGTCAGCGACACCAAGTGCCAGCGCATTGCTCCACTCACCCACAGAGTATCCGGATGAGCAGCAGCAACAAATGCAACATCACCAACATCAACAACACCAACAACAACAGCAACAACAACAGCAGCAGCAGCAGCAACAACAGCAGCAGCAGCAGCAGCAGCAAGAGCAACAACACATGCACGCTTCAGCGAGACGAGCCTATCATCAACAGCTGACACCACAACTGTACAGCATAGCACAACGGCATAACCAAGCCCAAGCCCAAGCCCAAGCTCAATCCCTTCAAGCTCCGCATGTGCTGCGCGTGGGTCGCAGTCCTGTGAATCACAACTACTCTTCGCAACAACAGTCGTCGGCTGTGGGCAGCGATCCGTGTGCTGAGGGTCTGACACCATTGGCCAGTCATTATCTGTATGGCAGCAAGTCTTCGCCGGATCAGCAAGTGGCTGACTGGGAGCCACGTGATCAGCGCAAGCAGCGGCTGCGCGAAGATCGCGAAAGGGAGCGGGATCTGGAGCGAGGGCGGGACAGAGATCGAGAACGGGAGCACCTGTTGCTAGATCAGCAGCAGCAACAACAACAGCAACAACAGCAACAACAGCACCAACAGCAACAACAGCAACAACAGCAACAACAGCAACAACAACAACAGCAGCAGCATATGCAGCTGCAGCAGGATGTATATCCGGCAAGCGATAACCTCCTGAGCCACTTATCGGCAGTGCAACAGCAGCGCAAGCGTCACGGCAATGGTGAAGATCGAACTCATCGGCTAATTAATAACAGCGTCAATGAGTCATCGACGGGAGGATATGCAGCAGCAGATCCAGCCGAAAGCTGGCAACGTAAGTCGACGAAGAATTTAGGAAGAATAGGATATAACTAATAAGAGACAGTTGCACTTTTCGAGAAGTCTTTGTGTATTGTCAAAGCATTTTCTTGATCGCTCTCATGTACAAATATACATAATCTTTTGTGCCATGGTTTGTCCATGGTACTCTGGATGAGAGCGTCTTATTGGTTTGCACCCACGCAACAGTTATCCATATTAGATTCGTCGGCACTGCTTTGAATTGAGTGGGCGTTTTAATTTTGCTACTTTTAAAGGCTATTCAACACTTAAGACTTATCTCAAGCTAGTTAAGAGCTGTGAATTGTTATTTTTCACAGCCGTATGTAGGCCAGCAAAACTCGTCCACTGCTCGAAGGCTAATCATGCATTTCAAGCTTGGATAACTAGTTGTTGAAAAATATTGCGATATTCTGGGGCCGGTAATTGTATTGTAATTGTAATTGAAGTGCATTGTAAATATACAATAAGTAAATACAGAACATCAACGACAGTTATAAGCATCAGACTGACCAAGAATCGATCAAACGATCAAACGATCAAACGATCAACGATCAACATCAATTAGAATAATTGCAGCTGTTGCAGGCCGATATGTATTATGTATTGGCTAAAAACAATATTTTGCCTTTTGTAAATTAAAGAAAAATTAGTGTCTATTTAGAGCATTCAAATATATTAATTTTTTTTGCAAATTAGGTATTTTGGTCTGCAATTTGTTACAAATTAGATTTAGCTGGACAATCGAGTGTGCGTATATCGATTTGATCGATTTGATTGTATCGTTGCTTTCATTGATCGAATATTCAGTTGTTTGTCCAATTAACTGCGAATGTCAAATCAGCCAGACAGGTAGCTGAGTAAAAGCAATAAGTAATAACCGCAATCCGATTTGGATTCGGTTTCTGATTTAAAATTTAATAAACACACTTTTGCATTTCTACAGATCTGCGTGTGACGACCCAGTCGAATGCTCTGACCACGGATGAGAACAAGTGCAGTCAACAGCAGCAGACCACTGACAAGGCACAATGTCGTTCCCATTTAATGCTGGAGCCGCACACGCGCCGCTTGCTGGATGATGTGGCGCTCTATCGGGAGCACAAGCTGGACACCTGGCAGCTGGAGCGCAACTATACGCTGGCCGTAGAGTCGCGTCATGGCATCATTGGTATGTGCCAATTGGTTTAGCTGCTTCATCGAGTTTTCTCATACAGTTTATTTACAGAATACGAGGGTTCACCACGGCGCATTGGCGTCGCTGCCAGCAGCAGCAGTCCAGCAGAGGACGAAAGCGAACCACCAGTTGAGACAGCAGCAGCAACATCGGGAGTAATAGCAACAACAGTTGAAGCCTCCGCAAAGATCGCCTTGCCAACATTGGGCTGCAACACGGCTGCGGCCAGCTCGTTGCAAAAGACGGCGGCACGTGCAGCATTTGCCGCACTTGCCCAATGTCAGCAGTCGCAACCACAACAGGCGCCGGCATATCCCGTGCGACCCGGCTTTCCACAGGTAAATCAGATTTTGTTTTTTTTTTAATATTTTTGGTTTTATTTTTTAAATCTTTGTCCTGGTTTCTTATCTGTTGTTACAGATTTTACATTATAAGTTTCCCAATCTATTTGAATGTAATTTTTAACATTTATTTTTATAGTTTTATATATATCTTATATTAAATATCAACCTTGCCACATTGAGATCTGATTTAATGATTCATTCTGCACTCCACAGCGAATTATTTCGCCACCGCGGGAGCTGCGCAGTGGCTCGCCAACGCAGCAACAGCAGCAGCAGCACTACAACAATGGCAGTAACCATAGCAATAACAACAACAATAAGCCGGCCTGCAGCGACAACAATGCGGAGGATACTAGCAATGATGTCTCGGAAATTGGCACCATATCCGATCTGACCACGCCCGAGGCCATCATTACGGCCACGTCAAATGAGTTGACCAACTGTGCGGCTGATACTCCGCCGCCGCCACCGCCTCCGGCAGGAGCAGCAGCAGTAACGTTTGCAACCACAACAGTTGCAACTACAACAGCAGCAGCAACAACAACGATTGCTGCCAGCTCTTCGACAGTGGGCACGGCCCTAGCTCCAGGCCCATTGAGCCTGCCGACCAAATCCTCGACCTTTGATTACCTCTATGAATTTTCTGAGACGCGCAAAGTGCTGGAGGAGTTCTTCAAGTGTCCATCAAATGACGAACAACCCATCATGGAAAATGGCAGTGACGTCGACAGCATTGTAATTAAACTATTTTATACTCCATGGCATGGTGGGGGCAGTGAGATTTATATAGCGTAAATGTAAAACATACTCCATATAAGGAATACGTTTATAAAAACTAGGAGAAACCTTCTTGTAGAATTCCTATGATAGACAAACGGCCACACTCTGATATGCATTAATCAATTTGACAGCTCATGCTGATCAAGAATATATATTCTAGAAGAAAATGTTCATTTCTGCAATTTTCGCGACAATAAGTTTTACAATTGGAACCAAATTTGGATTTCACTTTACTTTTTTGAGCTTAAGATAAATCCAAATCATATTAATGGAAAATGTTCTTCCGTAGTTGTATAACATAGTTATTCGTTAGTCAAACTTCTCGGAAAGCATTGCATATGAAATATATATTGTTTTTGAAAACAATAAAACATTAAAAAATGCTTAAAATCACTTAATGTTAAAATGAAACTATTTTGGCCGTATTTAGATTTGAATCAATACCCGTGTAAGCCGCCCCCGCCATCTGATGACGTGATCCTTTTGTCTAAATGTTACATTTCCATTGCAGGACATACAGTACGAGTTCCACAGCAATCTTGAACGTGATGAGGTAGAACTAGACGAGGAAGAGGAGGAAGACGAGGACGAAAACGATGAGGTCGACGACGAAGATGAGCCCATCGAGCAGGACTATCGCCAGCAGCAGCTGCTATTGCAACAGCCACCACCATTGGAGCGTCACGTCTATGGCACTTACACTCAGCCGCAGCAGTTGCAGCTGGAAGCCCAACTGCAGTCACGTCCGGCACAGTTGCCGCGCCATTATAGCGAAAGTCCGCTAATGCGCGACTTTGACTTCTTCTTGGACTCGGCCAGCCGCAGCAGCGGCGAGCGAGAGGGCGAACAGGATGGGCTCAATCACAACCAGCTGCTGAGCGCAGGCAGCGGCAGCGGATTGGGACAAAGCGCTGGGCAGAGCGTTGGTGGCGCTCTAACCGGCCATAATTATCGCTACTCGCCGGAGACAACCGACTACGATTCCAACTGCGGTGATCTTGACAGTGAGTACTAGTGACAATAATATTCCAATTGGGTCCCGTCTAGCTAATATTTTAATCTGTTAATAGGCCTCTCCGGCGAGATGAATGGCGGCGTGTCGACTTCCTGTTCAAATTACGCCAAGTACTATGCCTCAGCTATGCCAGTATTGGAAGATGGCCTCTCCTCGGGGCACACCAGCGACACCGAGAATAATAATAACAACAAAAACCTACAACAGATTGCAGCTCAGCTCGAACCGAGCCAGTTACAGGGATTGAACCAGGGTCAGAGTCAGAGCCAGGGCCAGGGTCAGAGTCAGGGTCAGGGTCAGGGTAGTCTCAGCGCTAGCACCAGCATTGGTGGTGGCATCTCCATGCTAATGGACATGAAACGCATCTCAACTAACAACAGTCTAAACAGCATGCACAATCTGACTGCCTCCACAACGGACAGCAACGGAGTCGGTCACCAGCTAAGCCATACGAGCCCAAGCAATGTCCTGCTAAAGCTTCAACTTCAACAACAACAACAACAACAACAGCAGCAGCAGCAGCCACAACAGCGTGAATTGCTTGGACAGAGTCCCAGCAGCAACAGCAACAGCAAAGTGTTCAAAAACATAGATCCAGAGCTGGATTCCCTTTACTCCATCAGTACGTAAAGTCTTATCAAGTTATACGCATCGCTTAACATAACTACAACCTGCCAAGAAAAGCTTGAAAAATATTGTAATGGGATACTTTAATATCTAAATAGGATTAATTACAATATATTAGCCAATCTTTATTGGGTAATTCCTCCGAGCTGAATAAATTTGTTATCGGTCTGAACAGCGATAAAGCATCTGCTTCGTTCCGAACAACTTCAGTATTTCCGCTGAAGTGTAGCACACTAGTTGCTTCACCGTCCAAACACCATATCGATTTGTCAAAGTTTCTGGTGTCAAACGTATTGTTTAAGCTTCATTGATTTTCTATCTCTTTCTTTCTCGTTTTCTGGT
Organism: Drosophila macrothrix; assembly: GCA_035042055.1. Lineage (NCBI taxonomy): Eukaryota > Metazoa > Arthropoda > Insecta > Diptera > Drosophilidae > Drosophila > Drosophila macrothrix. The sequence continues at coordinate 19,147,609 of JAWNLX010000587.1, read as the reverse complement.
TATTCTCGTTTGCCTTTACTATTCGTGACTCTGTCTTGACTGTGTCACATAAAGTATAATGTATACATATTCGTGATAATAGATGTGTCCGTCTGTCTTGCCGTATTAACTTGTCGGTCTTAGAGACTATTAGAGCTAGAGAATGAAAGGTGAAGTCCAATTGTCTTAGGGACTATTAGGACCAGAAACTTGAAAGTAAAGTCTAATAGTCTTGAAGAGATTTGGTACAAAATCTGCTTGTTTACATGGTTGGGATCTATAATCCTGTGTCATTAAAAGGTAAAAGACATCGATTTTTTCGTGCGATTAGCCGTAACAGAAGTGAAGTTAGTAACCAAGCTGTCGATGCGATTCAACGTCAGAACATATACTCGTATATAGACTTGGCCTATTTCATAAAGCATAGTTCAATCAAATCATTTTAAATATTGTTCATTGCGTGATGCTCAACATTTTGCTCTGCAGGTGTTTTCCACCGTCCGGACATGGCGCAAATGACCCCACCGCCGCCAGCGCCGGCGCCGCATCGCAAGCCCAACTGTAGCGGCGATGTTGATCTGCTGCAGTCCGCTGACCGACAGGCAGGCAGCAAGCACACGCCGATTAGTTCGACGCTGCAGCGCACTTCCCCCACCGCCTGCATTGGCGTCCCAAAGCCGAGGAGCGCTGGCAGCAACTGTAGCAGCAGCAACGGCCTTGTTGGTGGCATGGTGGTAGGCGGTGGTCCACCGCCGCCGCCTATACCCGAGCGCAGCAGCACGCAGCCAATACAGACGCAGCGCTCACCGTCGCCTGTGATGAACTCGCCCGTGTGGCTGTCACGGCATTTGGATGGCGGTGCTGGCAAGGCACTGCTCGAGTCGAGCTCAGACAACCACTCAAAGAACCATAGCGCCGACGAGGAGGATGTGGACACCGACCTCGAGACAGATCGTCTGCTGGGCCATCAGCGTCTCGACGATCAGGGCTACTACGATGAGAACAAAAGTTGGGATCGCAAACCACGCACTTCGCTGCTGTCCAAGATCTCGCCCAAGCAGCAGCAAATGTCCAGCACGAAGACGCGCAACGGTTACAATGCGCTGCTCAGCTCTACACCCGAACTGCCGCCGCCGCCCATTCCGCCCAAGAGCTCGACGAGCCTGAGTGGCTCCGCTGCCGGCAAGCTCATGGATTTGGTCAGCGGTACTGGAGCCGCACAGAGAAGCCATTCGCGCAGCTCCTCAGAGCACAGCGACAAGTCACCATCAAAAGCGCCCAGCGCCAGTCTGGATATTTGTGGCATGACAGCAGTCACTGCTGCTGACGTGGTCGCTTCCGCTGTGGTGGCAGCTGCCGCTGCTTTGCCCACTCTGGGCACTCCCAACAATGGCGGTGAGGGTTCAGAGGGCTCTGTGCCGGGCGTTAATAAATTGGATGTGGAAAATGAGGGGGGCATCAATGGCATTGTGGGTGTTGCCAGCGGCAATGTGGTTACCAATACCAATGGCACCAGCAATGGCAGCAACAACAACAATAACAACAATGATGCCATCGGCAGCAACAACAGCAGCGGCAGCGGGGCAGGCAGCAACAGCAACAGCGGCGAGAAAAAAGTGAAAAAGAGTAAGAGCAAAGAAGGTAAATGCTTTGGGTTTATCCTTCGTTCAATTGTTGCAATTTTAGTGTCATTGCTATAATCCCACATAACATATACATTAATTTAAAAAATATATATAGCATAATCTTGTCAGTTGTTGTTATTGTCGCTCCTGTTGCTCCTTATAGACTATTCCCACACGATAATCTCAGTTTATGCAGTTAGTGCAGTGTCCGTCTGGTTGTCTGTTGATATCCGATAAACCTGGAGGCCCGTCGCCCAGTTTAAAAGTAACTGTTGTTACAAAGTCACTAATTTGAGAACGTTTTTCCGATGGTATTTTAATGGAAAAGAGTATATATTTTAGTTCACATTTAATTGAGCTAATTTTGTAGTCCTATTAGTCCTAGTCCCACAGACTAGTCAAAATGTAATGAGTAGGCTAGACTATTAGTATTAGTATTATAAATAATTATTACATTTTTGGAAGTAATATTTTTTACAAATACATTTATTTAGATTTATTTGTTACTTGTAGATTCTAGAAGGTATTTTATAGAACCAAAAAAGTGTTGATCTAAAGGAGTGCACTTTTAACTAGCATTGGGTCATGGGGCAGTTTATTCCGAAATTAAATGGAATGTGGTTCGTTCTAGATGTTGTTGGGAAAGATAGATGTAGCGTATGGTTAACAAAGAGCAACAGACGCAGCTGCAATGTGAATCTGTAAACCAAAAAACCAAAAAAAAAAAAACAATAAAATGCAAAATCTGGCCTTGGCATGCCGAAGCTGACATACCCTTACAGGCAGGCATTGCATATATTAAATATATACATATATAAAAGCAATTTTTTGTTTGCCAAGGCACGTGGGAGAGTTTTAGTTTCTTTAAAAAATTGCAATTCACAAGGGGAGAACGGTGGTAAAGATATTATATAAATATATAAAAATCATAAACACTTTTGCCTTATATATGTATATATTTATATAAATATGATCTCTGGACTCCTGCAGGCGTATACTATTTTAAATGATTTGAAACTGTATGAAATCTTACGTATATGGTTTGCAAAGCGAATCAATAATAGTAAATGTGAACAAATTTGCTAATCGTATCTATATATTTATATATGTACTTATACCAATATGTATTTTCTATATTCTTTCGCATATTTTATTGACAAATTTGCGTTTATTGCATGCCTCGTTCGTTCATTTTACTGTGTCTGTGTGTGTGTAAAATACTTTGTAAGATACATTTTCAATATGTAGCAGTAACTAAGTAAAAAACTAACAGTAACAATATTAAAACAACATCAGTAACACACTGGCACACTTACAACAACAACAACAACAACAACAACAACAATAAACCAACTAAAGTTTAAGGGCAACCATCAATGTATGTAAATGAGTGACTACCAAATTGATTGGATGTATTTATATGTTTATACTGACAAACTATAGATGCTGGTATGAAAGTGTCTACACTCTAGTACATATGTATGCATGGTGCACCTTGCAGCTTGCAACTGTACACACATAACTGTAACAATAACTTATACATACACATACATATACTCAAAATATACGAAAACACTTACAAATTGGTTTCATCATTTGCTCAGTTATTAATCGATTTTCTCTATTTTACAAACAATAAAACCCAATTCGATCAACAAAAAAAAAACAAAACCAGGCGGCGCAGTGCTCATCGAGGGCGTTCTATTCCGGGCTAAATACTTGGGATCCACGCAGCTGGTCTGCGAGGGTCAACCCACCAAATCGACACGCATGATGCAAGCTGAGGAAGCCGTGTCGCGCATCAAGGTGAAGTTGAACAACAATTCCCTTAGCACTCAATTCGTATAGCTTAAAGTACTTAATTGCCTTATGATTTCAAAATGTAGATTGCAATTTATTGAAAAACAAAACAAAAAAAAACAACATGCATCAAGTATAATTTCACTTATTTAGTTAACATTCAATCAACATGAAATTAAACTCCAATTGAACAACTTTTAGTTGTAATTCAATAAATAAATGTTTGCCTTCCCCTCTAGCTAATGTCAATCGCATCTTGGTATCATCACATCAATTCAATTAAAAAACGTTTAATGCAAATTTCAATAGTTTTAAGCAAAACATTTCCATTCCATTCCCTCTTATACTGTCATACTGTCCGTCTGTGTAAGCACGCGATACCCCTTCAAGGAAGAGACTTGAAACTTGGAATGTATATTTGGGGCTAGGATCGATAAACATAGATTATTGCAAATCGATAGAAACACATATCTTCCCATCAACGAGCGCAAAAACATGCAGGCCACACCCAATTTCGTACCCAAAAATGCCGCAATTTTAGAGTTGGGTCACATAATTTATAAGGTACATTCCTAATTATTTAAAGGTTGAGGCAAGTCCACTCACTGGCTCTCCACCCCCCCAAGAAGGTTATTTAAATCATGTTATTAGCTGATATTACACCGGCATCAGAGTTACGTTTGACTTCAACATTGTGACTTGTGTCTAAAATACAGCTTTGAAATAGTCTTGAATTACGCTGACACAGTTTATTATCATTATAATTTATTTAGCTCACTTTATACTTTAAAAAGAGCTCGGCCAATTGCTAATGTAATTTACGAATTACTTTAACATAAAATAATTTGGGCTTCTTGGTCGGCAACAATATTGTTTCTCTTTCACTCCAAAAATAACTTCATTCTTTATTTAACAAAAGTTATTAGATACTTATTTTAAATACTTGGTTAATTATCTTTTTTGAATTCCCAGCTAGACTTTCACAATCTAGAGCTACTCGCTACTAGAAACTCGCACATATGTTTTTGACAATGAAAGCTCATGCAAATTTTGTTTATATATTTTCATGCATCAACTTGTTGCCATCTACATAAACTCAACAAACGCTCTGCTCCGTTAATCGAATCCACATATCGCCATGACAAAAAAAAAAAAAAAAAACGAACAAAACACTCAATTGATAAATACAATTTGTATTCCATAGGCCCTGGTAAGTAGAACCTAGAAAATACAATAAATCTAATCCAAAATTGTATCTGATTTATCCCCATTTTTGTTTTTGTTTTTTTTTTTTGGTTGCCTGCAATAAGCTTGAAGTTATCTAAATTAATTATGAACATAAGCGATTATATATAAGAAATATACTAACTCCCATAATGCTTTTTTGCAGGCACCGGATGGCGATGTACAGCCAAGCACGGAAGTAGATCTATTCATATCGACGGAGAAGATAATGGTGCTGAATACCGATCTGAAGGAGATCATGATGGATCATGCGCTGCGCACCATCTCCTATATAGCAGATATCGGTGATCTGGTGGTGTTGATGGCGCGTCGTCGTTTTGTGCCCCAGGACATTGACGATGCCCCCAAACCAAATCGTACGCCAAAGATGATCTGTCATGTATTTGAGAGCGATGAGGCTCAGTTTATAGCACAGTCGATAGGCCAGGCCTTTCAGGTGGCTTACATGGAATTCCTGAAGGCCAATGGCATTGAGGATCATCGCTTTGTCAAGGAGATGGACTACCAGGAGGTGCTTAACAGCCAAGAGATATTCGGCGATGAGCTCGAGATCTTTGCCAAGAAGGAACTGCAAAAGGAGGTTGTTGTACCCAAAGCCAAGGGTGAAATACTCGGCGTTGTCATTGTCGAGAGCGGCTGGGGTTCAATGCTGCCAACGGTCGTCATTGCGAATCTCATGAGTTCTGGGGCAGCGGCGCGTTGCGGTCAATTGAACATTGGCGATCAGCTGATAGCCATCAATGGTCTAAGCCTCGTTGGTCTGCCGCTCTCCACCTGTCAGACGTACATCAAGAACACAAAGAACCAGACCGTTGTCAAATTTACAGTTGTGCCCTGTGCCCCCGTCGTCGAGGTCAAGATCAAGAGGCCAGAAACCAAATATCAGCTGGGATTCAGCGTTCAAAATGGCGTGGTGAGTGCGAATAACTGACCTAATCATCCAATATGAATGAATTCGTGCTGACTTACTGACGAGCAGAGTGGTCCACAGGCACAGCTTAAACAGTTAGACCGAAGAATAAGATTTTTTTACACTAGTAGTGGCATATTGCAACCAGGAAAGAACTCCCCCTAAAGTTCACAAAATCGCTTTAGGACTATTCGGTTTTTCTGGTTTTAAAATTAATTTCTAAATTTACGAAATATATTTCCTAAAATTAGACACGTTTAAAAATAACAAAAATGTTAAGAGAACCAGTTATTCCTGGCAAAAGCATATTTTAATCATACGCCTTTTCAATGTATCTCTTTCAGATCTGCAGTCTGTTGCGAGGCGGTATAGCGGAGCGGGGCGGCGTTCGGGTCGGTCATCGCATCATTGAGATTAATAACCAGAGCGTGGTGGCTGTACCGCACGAGAAGATCGTCAATTTGCTGGCCACATCGGTGGGCGAGGTGACCGTACACAGCTCTCAATTACTAATAAGAATCCAATATCTAATCGTCCCTTTTTTTTACAGATACTCATGAAAACGATGCCTACGTCAATGTTCCGCTTGTTAACTGGCCAGGAGAATCCCATTTATATTTAAGCGACAGCTATTGGAAGGCTGGATAGATATAGAAAGAGAGAGGAGCGCATGCATATTAGACAGAATTCTAATGATATAGTATATATATAATTGTATGTACATATATATATAAATATATATATATATATATATATATATATGTGAATAAATATGCATATGTGTATAGTCTTAGGTTGATATAACGCTGATACTTATATAATGCTTAGACATCGTTCTAATTTAGCTATCGATTGTGTTTTTTTTTTCTTTTTGTGAGTACAGTAGAATAAAGTTATAACAGATCGGAAAAGAGAGAAAATAAAACAGTATGTGGAAGCTATGACAAATAACAAGCGTAAACCTTTTGTTCCAATACGTAAACTGAAACCAAAAAAAAAAAACAGAATATAAATAATAAGAAACAAAGTAACAAATCGAAAAAAAAAAATACAAAAAAATAAGAAATGAAATGAGTTGAAAGAAAATTGCACGCCTTTTTGCAAAGCTTAGTACTAATAGTTAATAATGAGCAGGGAGAGCGCTGCGATTGTTCGGGTAAAAAATACATACATATATATATACATATATATAAATATATATATATATATTAACACGATGACCTTTTTGCGAAAACGTCCTTAGCTTAGTTGAACAGCGTACAGTCACAACTGGTGAATACTATGATAGCTACAGTTACAATGCCTCCACCAATCCCCACCCTATATCCCATATATAAATATCATATATGCCTTTACATATACATATACCCTTACATACACTTATTAACCTATGTATGTGAAGAATGGGAACATACACTAGCCACTTACCAAAGAGCATATATACACGTACAACAGATGTGGACTGAAGTAGGTTTTAGCAAGATGTACCAAGCATTTATTCGAGACTTGAGCTCTTTCAGAGTGCAAAAGCTCCGTTGTATTCATTTTTTTTTTTTTTTTTTTTTGCGAGTTTGCAACAATTTATCGATTACAGAATAACACATAATAATACTCCATATACTAAAGGGTCGGGCATAGCTGATAGTCCAGATGTTCATGTACCCTCCCAAATCTAGTCAAAAAGCTCTATATGACAATACAAGCAGCAATTAGAGTAGATAAAAAAATAAAGGAGGGTCCGGGATACGAAAGTAAATGCTAAGCTATGCTTTTCTTGTAAAACAAAAAACTAAATCCATATATATATATATATATAAATATGTATATATATGTAAGTATATATGCTCTGGTTAGTAGTATATCCTTCAAAACCAATGTAAATTGAGGCGTGCTCGGTCGAATTTCGCATTATCCAATATACCCTGAGTTAGGCAAATGGCTTGTTTTGTTTATTTTATAACACTTTCGACCTGATTTATCAGCTTCAAGTTTGCTTACTAGAATATCAACTATACAAACACACACAAACACCTAACATTTAACACTTAGACGCTTCTATTTCAACAACCATCTTCGTCCAAACATTGTGCTACTACTCATTATATACGTTGATAGAATGAGAAAATGGAAAACCATAATATATACATATATACTACATATAACTATAGCATTATTATAAAGCCCAGCATACATCTGTATGCATAAGCATATTTACATACATAAAACACTCACACACACATATATACACACGTATGCTATATTTGCATTTTGATGTAAAATAGTCGCTTAAAGAAAAGATAAATAAATAAATTGAAATAAACAGAGTTAATTATGAATTACTTGTAATTAATTCATAGTGTTAAATACAAAAACAACAACAAGAAGTGCTTAACAAATAAAAACAACTTGCATGTATAATGTTTGTATTTTGGCTTGATCCGGTAGACGGGGCGCCGCTGGCACGCTTACGCCCACCAAAGGAAACATAAAATAAAAATAATGATCAAAGCTCGGAGAAAAACACCAATCTAAAATAAATAAATAAAAGCTAGCTTCAGTCGCCCAAGTCACATCCAGCAATGGGCCCCAGCACTAACCTTGGATCAGCACTAAAAGCCAATCAAAACAGAAAAAAAGGCACATACAAAGCGAAAACGCATCAAGCAAATAATTAAAAAAAAAAAACCAAATAAAAAATGCAAACAAAAATAATTTAGTTTTTTTTTTTTTTGTGGTGTAAATTATTAATATATATGGACATGTATGTGTATGCATAAAATTAATGAGTATATGAAACTATTTATTAAATAAATAACATAGAATTTACATAAGTGTGTACGTTGAGCGATGATGATTATTTGTAAAAGCAAATTAAACAAACAAAAAAAAAAACAATTTAATAAAACAACCCAAAAACCAGAAACATCACGAAAGTAAATATATATAAACATATAATCGCATGCGTAACAAAATATATACACAAAAGTCGAAACAGAAAATTGAGCATAATAAAAAAAGGAAGAACGAAATGAATTATTGAATTTTATTTTCATAATCTGATGCCAGTAGCCGAGAATAATTATTGAGAATTGGCAATTAAATCCGTGGAATGAGCATTTTTTTCTTACAAGAGTGATAACATTTCTGCAGCAGAATGTGTACGGTTGCCACAAACCCAGTGGCAGCACTAACGACAGTTGCTACCAGCCAATGCTGTATGTGAGTTACAATTCCCAAACGGTATAAGCTCAAATCCATTGACTTGCTAGACCGCAGCTTTGCAGGGCAGGCAGTTGCAGAAATTATTGCGCTGCCAAATACATTGGCTACTTAGTTTGGCCTTAGTTGGATATTTGTTTTTTTGTGTTTGTTTTGCTTTTTTTTTTGGCTTTTTGCTTTTTTTTTTTTTTTGGCTTTTTTTCTTTTTTTTTGTGGTTTTTTCTTTTTTTTTGTGTTTTTTTTTTTTGTGGTTTTCTCTTTTTTTTGTGGCTTTTTTTTTTTTGTGGTTTTTTCTTTTTTTTTTGTGGTTTTTTCTTTTTTTTTTTGTGGTTTTTTCTTTTTTTTTTGTGGTTTTTTCTTTTTTTTTTGTGGTTTTTTCTTTTTTTTTTGTGGTTTTTTCTTTCTTTTTTTTGTGGTTTTTTCTTTTTTTTTTTGTGGCTTTTTTGCTGTAATTATTTTCCTTGCTGTAATTATTTCCTTGCTGTTATTGTTTTTTTTTTTTTTTTTTTTTTTTTGCTGTATTTCTTTTAATTACATTTATTTGTTTAATTAAATAATTGTGAAATTTAATAAAACGATATAATACATTCTTTGGATTGTCAATAAAGTGTTTGGACAACGGCTGTTGACGATTTCGCAATTCCTTTCTCGGCCGATTCCGGTAGAAATGAGGTTTTTTTTTCTTTTGTCTTGCATTTTGTATTTGACCTTAGTCAGCATATTCTGTTGAGGTTAGATTATATCAACTTGAAGGATAAGAGTGACTCATCCCTCGGATTTGTGTCCGTGCTCCCCCACTGAGTGTGGTGAGCATTGGCGTCGCAGCCTATGAGTAGGCCAATGCTGTGCTTCTTGCACTCCTGGACGAGGGACCTTGTAGTCTCATCTGGTGGCGGGCCGGCGCTGTCGTAGGCCATATAGACAGACAGTAGCCTTACCGAAGCTGACTGGAGCTCCAGGCTTACCGCTGTGTTGTCATCATTGCTAAAATGATGGAGCAGAAAAATATTCAGATGTTTTTTCGCGAGGGTGCAGGTGCATTTTTTTACCCTCGTTTCCAGCTACTAACAGCTTGTAATTTTTGTTTCCTAGTCCGCAAACCTTTCCTCCAATCACCCAAGGTTCTTGGACTAGTACTATGACGTCTCCGCCTCCAGCCAGGCGGAGCATCAGAGCAGCGGATGCTCCTTTACTGTGGTGAAGGTTTATCTGTCGTAGTCTCAAGAACATCCGGAGATTTCACCCTCACCACCGTGTTGTTGCTGTCGTCTTCGTCCGACAGTGCGACACAAGGCCCCGAGTCAGAGTCAACGTGTCCGACGTATAGCCTGGCTCCAGCTCCTCATCGGTTGCTCCGATCTCCGCAGGAGGACCCTGTTCAGCCGTCTTGTTACAGACAACAGGGTCTCCTCCGGCCGGTGCATCCGATTTATATACCTTGGCGGTAATGGAGCCGAAGCCGAAGTTTAGCTCGCCCTTGGCGGCTTCAATAGGGGCCAGCGATTCTTTGTTTAGAATCAGCACCGCCTGATTTGTTGGCCCCTCGGTGGCTTCAATCTTCACCACCCTCCAGTCATGGGTGGGAAGAGAGGGGTTGCATAATTGCAAAAGGTTGATCACCTGGTCCGGTTCCTTTAAGGCCGGGATCCAGATGCGTGCACGAGGTCTACTCGGGACTTCGCTCCAGTCGACAGCGACCGGGGTAGACCTCACCAAGCTCTGCTACGGCGGCTTTATAAAGCTCTACCGAGCGAGCGTCCTGGAGGCGATGACCGTCGTAACTCCCTGGTACCACCCAGCATCGGCATAGCTGAACCTTTTAGCCGTAGCGCTGGTAGTTGGTTAGTCGCCCTTATCACCCGCTCCGGCTGGCAGGTTGGCTGCACAAGTGCTTTGCTTTCCTGCCACGGAGACGGACGGGTCGGTTTCCGATATGCTCCGTAAAAGACTGGGCTATTTTAGGGCCCCCAGCCTGGCTGACTATTGGCATGGGTCGCATTACACCTTAGTCCGGCCCATTACCTCGAACCATGACTCGGTCCTTTCCCAGGGACAAAACTATGGAGACAGTTCATGTCCGAGGTTCGGGGCACGAGTCTTAGCTAGCATCGGTACCTTGCAGGACCACTGTGATGCTAGGAATGCTAGTGAGGAATTGTTGCCGGCCGAAGAGACACTTAAAGTCTTCTATTTCCCACACAAAACGTGGTGGACAATAGACAGCCGCCAAGACTACTTCGCCTTGATCACTAGAGACTTTAACGACAGCACATTGTGCGCATGGCCAACTTAATGAAGTCAGCGCATGGTATTGCAGTGAAAATTTTATGATCACTGCTACTCCGCCACGCATGCGATCCGAAGTATGATTGGCAAGGTGAATATCGTAACCTGGTAGCCTGTAGTACGATCTGGAGCAGTAGAGTCTCGCAGACCAACATTACATCTATTTGATGGCGTCGAATAAATAACTCCAATTCATTGGCGTTCCACACGCCAATGCGCAACCCAATTAGGCTCATCACGGCCATTAGAGTCTCACTCAACTTGTCGAATTTTGACATAAGACTGTCAAAAAGGAGCTGGCGTCACCTTTTGCAGCAATAACTATTGCGTCTGGGCGAGCATTCTCCAGGTGTGTGTGTGAAAAAACTTTAGTTTTTATTCAAATATCCTTTATCCGTAACAATGTATGCATAAAATTAATGAGTATATGAAACTATTTATTAAATAAATAACATAGAATTTACATAAGTGTGTACGTTGAGCGATGATGATTATTTGTAAAAGCAAATTAAACAAACAAAAAAAAAAACAATTTAATAAAACAACCCAAAAACCAGAAACATCACGAAAGTAAATATATATAAACATATAATCGCATGCGTAACAAAATATATACACAAAAGTCGAAACAGAAAATTGAGCATAATAAAAAAAGGAAGAACGAAATGAATTATTGAATTTTATTTTCATAATCTGATGCCAGTAGCCGAGAATAATTATTGAGAATTGGCAATTAAATCCGTGGAATGAGCATTTTTTTCTTACAAGAGTGATAACATTTCTGCAGCAGAATGTGTACGGTTGCCACAAACCCAGTGGCAGCACTGACGACAGTTGCTACCAGCCAATGCTGTATGTGAGTTACAATTCCCAAACGGTATAAGCTCAAATCCATTGACTTGCTAGACCGCAGCTTTGCAGGGCAGGCAGTTGCAGAAATTATTGCGCTGCCAAATACATTGGCTACTTAGTTTGGCCTTAGTTGGATATTTGTTTTTTTTGTGTTTGTTTTGCTGTTTTTTTTGGCTTTTTGCTTTTTTTTTGTGGCTTTTTTTTCTTTTTTTTTGTGGTTTTTTCTTTTTTTTGTGTTTTTTTTTTGTGGTTTTTTTTTTGTGGTTTTTTCTTTTTTTTTGTGTTTTTTTTTTTGTGGTTTTCTCTTTTTTTGTGTTTTTTTTTTTTGTGGTTTTTTCTTTTTTTTTTGTGGTTTTTTCTTTTTTTTTTTGTGGTTTTTTCTTTTTTTTTTGTGGTTTTTTCTTTTTTTTTTGTGGTTTTTTCTTTTTTTTTTGTGGTTTTTTCTTTTTTTTTTTGTGGCTTTTTTGCTGTAATTATTTTCCTTGCTGTAATTATTTCCTTGCTGTTATTGTTTTTTTTTTTTTTTTTTTTGCTGTATTTCTTTTAATTACATTTATTTGTTTAATTAAATAATTGTGAAATTTAATAAAACGATATAATACATTCTTTGGATTGTCAATAAAGTGTTTGGACAACGGCTGTTGACGATTTCGCAATTCCTTTCTCGGCCGATTCCGGTAGAAATGAGGTTTTTTTTTCTTTTGTCTTGCATTTTGTATTTGACCTTAGTCAGCATATTCTGTTGAGGTTAGATTATATCAACTTGAAGGATAAGAGTGACTCATCCCTCGGATTTGTGTCCGTGCTCCCCCACTGAGTGTGGTGAGCATTGGCGTCGCAGCCTATGAGTAGGCCAATGCTGTGCTTCTTGCACTCCTGGACGAGGGACCTTGTAGTCTCATCTGGTGGCGGGCCGGCGCTGTCGTAGGCCATATAGACAGACAGTAGCCTTACCGAAGCTGACTGGAGCTCCAGGCTTACCGCTGTGTTGTCATCATTGCTAAAATGATGGAGCAGAAAAATATTCAGATGTTTTTTCGCGAGGGTGCAGGTGCATTTTTTTACCCTCGTTTCCAGCTACTAACAGCTTGTAATTTTTGTTTCCTAGTCCGCAAACCTTTCCTCCAATCACCCAAGGTTCTTGGACTAGTACTATGACGTCTCCGCCTCCAGCCAGGCGGAGCATCAGAGCAGCGGATGCTCCTTTACTGTGGTGAAGGTTTATCTGTCGTAGTCTCAAGAACATCCGGAGATTTCACCCTCACCACCGTGTTGTTGCTGTCGTCTTCGTCCGACAGTGCGACACAAGGCCCCGAGTCAGAGTCAACGTGTCCGACATATAGCCTGGCTCCAGCTCCTCATCGGTTGCTCCGATCTCCGCAGGAGGACCCTGTTCAGCCGTCTTGTTACAGACAACAGGGTCTCCTCCGGCCGGTGCATCCGATTTATATACCTTGGCGGTAATGGAGCCGAAGCCGAAGTTTAGCTCGCCCTTGGCGGCTTCAATAGGGGCCAGCGATTCTTTGTTTAGAATCAGCACCGCCTGATTTGTTGGCCCCTCGGTGGCTTCAATCTTCACCACCCTCCAGTCATGGGTGGGAAGAGAGGGGTTGCATAATTGCAAAAGGTTGATCACCTGGTCCGGTTCCTTTAAGGCCGGGATCCAGATGCGTGCACGAGGTCTACTCGGGACTTCGCTCCAGTCGACAGCGACCGGGGTAGACCTCACCAAGCTCTGCTACGGCGGCTTTATAAAGCTCTACCGAGCGAGCGTCCTGGAGGCGATGACCGTCGTAACTCCCTGGTACCACCCAGCATCGGCATAGCTGAACCTTTTAGCCGTAGCGCTGGTAGTTGGTTAGTCGCCCTTATCACCCGCTCCGGCTGGCAGGTTGGCTGCACAAGTGCTTTGCTTTCCTGCCACGGAGACGGACGGGTCGGTTTCCGATATGCTCCGTAAAAGACTGGGCTATTTTAGGGCCCCCAGCCTGGCTGACTATTGGCATGGGTCGCATTACACCTTAGTCCGGCCCATTACCTCGAACCATGACTCGGTCCTTTCCCAGGGACAAAACTATGGAGACAGTTCATGTCCGAGGTTCGGGGCACGAGTCTTAGCTAGCATCGGTACCTTGCAGGACCACTGTGATGCTAGGAATGCTAGTGAGGAATTGTTGCCGGCCGAAGAGACACTTAAAGTCTTCTATTTCCCACACAAAACGTGGTGGACAATAGACAGCCGCCAAGACTACTTCGCCTTGATCACTAGAGACTTTAACGACAGCACATTGTGCGCATGGCCAACTTAATGAAGTCAGCGCATGGTATTGCAGTGAAAATTTTATGATCACTGCTACTCCGCCACGCATGCGATCCGAAGTATGATTGGCAAGGTGAATATCGTAACCTGGTAGCCTGTAGTACGATCTGGAGCAGTAGAGTCTCGCAGACCAACATTACATCTATTTGATGGCGTCGAATAAATAACTCCAATTCATTGGCGTTCCACACGCCAATGCGCAACCCAATTAGGCTCATCACGGCCATTAGAGTCTCACTCAACTTGTCGAATTTTGACATAAGACTGTCAAAAAGGAGCTGGCGTCACCTTTTGCAGCAATAACTATTGCGTCTGGGCGAGCATTCTCCAGGTGTGTGTGTGAAAAAACTTTAGTTTTTATTCAAATATCCTTTATCCGTAACAATGTATGCATAAAATTAATGAGTATATGAAACTATTTATTAAATAAATAACATAGAATTTACATAAGTGTGTACGTTGAGCGATGATGATTATTTGTAAAAGCAAATTAAACAAACAAAAAAAAAAACAATTTAATAAAACAACCCAAAAACCAGAAACATCACGAAAGTAAATATATATAAACATATAATCGCATGCGTAACAAAATATATACACAAAAGTCGAAACAGAAAATTGAGCATAATAAAAAAAGGAAGAACGAAATGAATTATTGAATTTTATTTTCATAATCTGATGCCAGTAGCCGAGAATAATTATTGAGAATTGGCAATTAAATCCGTGGAATGAGCATTTTTTTCTTACAAGAGTGATAACATTTCTGCAGCAGAATGTGTACGGTTGCCACAAACCCAGTGGCAGCACTGACGACAGTTGCTACCAGCCAATGCTGTATGTGAGTTACAATTCCCAAACGGTATAAGCTCAAATCCATTGACTTGCTAGACCGCAGCTTTGCAGGGCAGGCAGTTGCAGAAATTATTGCGCTGCCAAATACATTGGCTACTTAGTTTGGCCTTAGTTGGATATTTGTTTTTTTGTGTTTGTTTTGCTGTTTTTTTTTTGGCTTTTTGCTTTTTTTTTTTTTGGCTTTTTTTCTTTTTTTTGTGGTTTTTTCTTTTTTTTTGTGTTTTTTTTTTTTGTGGTTTTCTCTTTTTTTTGTGGTTTTTTTTTTGTGGTTTTTTCTTTTTTTTTTTGTGGTTTTTTCTTTTTTTTGTGGTTTTTTCTTTTTTTTTTTGTGGTTTTTTCTTTTTTTTTTGTGGTTTTTTCTTTTTTTTTTGTGGTTTTTTCTTTTTTTTGTGGTTTTTTCTTTTTTTTTTTTGTGGCTTTTTTGCTGTAATTATTTTCCTTGCTGTAATTATTTCCTTGCTGTTATTGTTTTTTTTTTTTTTTTTTTGCTGTATTTCTTTTAATTACATTTATTTGTTTAATTAAATAATTGTGAAATTTAATAAAACGATATAATACATTCTTTGGATTGTCAATAAAGTGTTTGGACAACGGCTGTTGACGATTTCGCAATTCCTTTCTCGGCCGATTCCGGTAGAAATGAGGTTTTTTTTTCTTTTGTCTTGCATTTTGTATTTGACCTTAGTCAGCATATTCTGTTGAGGTTAGATTATATCAACTTGAAGGATAAGAGTGACTCATCCCTCGGATTTGTGTCCGTGCTCCCCCACTGAGTGTGGTGAGCATTGGCGTCGCAGCCTATGAGTAGGCCAATGCTGTGCTTCTTGCACTCCTGGACGAGGGACCTTGTAGTCTCATCTGGTGGCGGGCCGGCGCTGTCGTAGGCCATATAGACAGACAGTAGCCTTACCGAAGCTGACTGGAGCTCCAGGCTTACCGCTGTGTTGTCATCATTGCTAAAATGATGGAGCAGAAAAATATTCAGATGTTTTTTCGCGAGGGTGCAGGTGCATTTTTTACCCTCGTTTCCAGCTACTAACAGCTTGTAATTTTTGTTTCCTAGTCCGCAAACCTTTCCTCCAATCACCCAAGGTTCTTGGACTAGTACTATGACGTCTCCGCCTCCAGCCAGGCGGAGCATCAGAGCAGCGGATGCTCCTTTACTGTGGTGAAGGTTTATCTGTCGTAGTCTCAAGAACATCCGGAGATTTCACCCTCACCACCGTGTTGTTGCTGTCGTCTTCGTCCGACAGTGCGACACAAGGCCCCGAGTCAGAGTCAACGTGTCCGACGTATAGCCTGGCTCCAGCTCCTCATCGGTTGCTCCGATCTCCGCAGGAGGACCCTGTTCAGCCGTCTTGTTACAGACAACAGGGTCTCCTCCGGCCGGTGCATCCGATTTATATACCTTGGCGGTAATGGAGCCGAAGCCGAAGTTTAGCTCGCCCTTGGCGGCTTCAATAGGGGCCAGCGATTCTTTGTTTAGAATCAGCACCGCCTGATTTGTTGGCCCCTCGGTGGCTTCAATCTTCACCACCCTCCAGTCATGGGTGGGAAGAGAGGGGTTGCATAATTGCAAAAGGTTGATCACCTGGTCCGGTTCCTTTAAGGCCGGGATCCAGATGCGTGCACGAGGTCTACCGGGACTTCGCTCCAGTCGACAGCGACCGGGGTAGACCTCACCAAGCTCTGCAACGGCGGCTTTATAAAGCTCTACCGAGCGAGCGTCCTGGAGGCGATGACCGTCGTAACTCCCTGGTACCACCCAGCATCGGCATAGCTGAACCTTTTAGCCGTAGCGCTGGTAGTTGGTTAGTCGCCCTTATCACCCGCTCCGGCTGGCAGGTTGGCTGCACAAGTGCTTTGCTTTCCTGCCACGGAGACGGACGGGTCGGTTTCCGATATGCTCCGTAAAAGACTGGGCTATTTTAGGGCCCCCAGCCTGGCTGACTATTGGCATGGGTCGCATTACACCTTAGTCCGGCCCATTACCTCGAACCATGACTCGGTCCTTTCCCAGGGACAAAACTATGGAGACAGTTCATGTCCGAGGTTCGGGGCACGAGTCTTAGCTAGCATCGGTACCTTGCAGGACCACTGTGATGCTAGGAATGCTAGTGAGGAATTGTTGCCGGCCGAAGAGACACTTAAAGTCTTCTATTTCCCACACAAAACGTGGTGGACAATAGACAGCCGCCAAGACTACTTCGCCTTGATCACTAGAGACTTTAACGACAGCACATTGTGCGCATGGCCAACTTAATGAAGTCAGCGCATGGTATTGCAGTGAAAATTTTATGATCACTGCTACTCCGCCACGCATGCGATCCGAAGTATGATTGGCAAGGTGAATATCGTAACCTGGTAGCCTGTAGTACGATCTGGAGCAGTAGAGTCTCGCAGACCAACATTACATCTATTTGATGGCGTCGAATAAATAACTCCAATTCATTGGCGTTCCACACGCCAATGCGCAACCCAATTAGGCTCATCACGGCCATTAGAGTCTCACTCAACTTGTCGAATTTTGACATAAGACTGTCAAAAAGGAGCTGGCGTCACCTTTTGCAGCAATAACTATTGCGTCTGGGCGAGCATTCTCCAGGTGTGTGTGTGAAAAAACTTTAGTTTTTATTCAAATATCCTTTATCCGTAACAATGTATGCATAAAATTAATGAGTATATGAAACTATTTATTAAATAAATAACATAGAATTTACATAAGTGTGTACGTTGAGCGATGATGATTATTTGTAAAAGCAAATTAAACAAACAAAAAAAAAAACAATTTAATAAAACAACCCAAAAACCAGAAACATCACGAAAGTAAATATATATAAACATATAATCGCATGCGTAACAAAATATATACACAAAAGTCGAAACAGAAAATTGAGCATAATAAAAAAAGGAAGAACGAAATGAATTATTGAATTTTATTTTCATAATCTGATGCCAGTAGCCGAGAATAATTATTGAGAATTGGCAATTAAATCCGTGGAATGAGCATTTTTTTCTTACAAGAGTGATAACATTTCTGCAGCAGAATGTGTACGGTTGCCACAAACCCAGTGGCAGCACTGACGACAGTTGCTACCAGCCAATGCTGTATGTGAGTTACAATTCCCAAACGGTATAAGCTCAAATCCATTGACTTGCTAGACCGCAGCTTTGCAGGGCAGGCAGTTGCAGAAATTATTGCGCTGCCAAATACATTGGCTACTTAGTTTGGCCTTAGTTGGATATTTGTTTTTTTGTGTTTGTTTTGCTGTTTTTTTTGGCTTTTTGCTTTTTTTTTTTTTGGCTTTTTTTCTTTTTTTTGTGGTTTTTTCTTTTTTTTTGTGTTTTTTTTTTGTGGTTTTCTCTTTTTTTTGTGTTTTTTTTTTTTTTTTGTGGTTTTTTCTTTTTTTTTTGTGGTTTTTTCTTTTTTTTGTGGTTTTTTCTTTTTTTTTTGTGGTTTTTTCTTTTTTTTTTGTGGTTTTTTCTTTTTTTTTTGTGGTTTTTTCTTTTTTTTGTGGTTTTTTCTTTTTTTTTTTGTGGCTTTTTTGCTGTAATTATTTTCCTTGCTGTAATTATTTCCTTGCTGTTATTGTTTTTTTTTTTTTTTTTGCTGTATTTCTTTTAATTACATTTATTTGTTTAATTAAATAATTGTGAAATTTAATAAAACGATATAATACATTCTTTGGATTGTCAATAAAGTGTTTGGACAACGGCTGTTGACGATTTCGCAATTCCTTTCTCGGCCGATTCCGGTAGAAATGAGGTTTTTTTTTCTTTTGTCTTGCATTTTGTATTTGACCTTAGTCAGCATATTCTGTTGAGGTTAGATTATATCAACTTGAAGGATAAGAGTGACTCATCCCTCGGATTTGTGTCCGTGCTCCCCCACTGAGTGTGGTGAGCATTGGCGTCGCAGCCTATGAGTAGGCCAATGCTGTGCTTCTTGCACTCCTGGACGAGGGACCTTGTAGTCTCATCTGGTGGCGGGCCGGCGCTGTCGTAGGCCATATAGACAGACAGTAGCCTTACCGAAGCTGACTGGAGCTCCAGGCTTACCGCTGTGTTGTCATCATTGCTAAAATGATGGAGCAGAAAAATATTCAGATGTTTTTTCGCGAGGGTGCAGGTGCATTTTTTACCCTCGTTTCCAGCTACTAACAGCTTGTAATTTTTGTTTCCTAGTCCGCAAACCTTTCCTCCAATCACCCAAGGTTCTTGGACTAGTACTATGACGTCTCCGCCTCCAGCCAGGCGGAGCATCAGAGCAGCGGATGCTCCTTTACTGTGGTGAAGGTTTATCTGTCGTAGTCTCAAGAACATCCGGAGATTTCACCCTCACCACCGTGTTGTTGCTGTCGTCTTCGTCCGACAGTGCGACACAAGGCCCCGAGTCAGAGTCAACGTGTCCGACGTATAGCCTGGCTCCAGCTCCTCATCGGTTGCTCCGATCTCCGCAGGAGGACCCTGTTCAGCCGTCTTGTTACAGACAACAGGGTCTCCTCCGGCCGGTGCATCCGATTTATATACCTTGGCGGTAATGGAGCCGAAGCCGAAGTTTAGCTCGCCCTTGGCGGCTTCAATAGGGGCCAGCGATTCTTTGTTTAGAATCAGCACCGCCTGATTTGTTGGCCCCTCGGTGGCTTCAATCTTCACCACCCTCCAGTCATGGGTGGGAAGAGAGGGGTTGCATAATTGCAAAAGGTTGATCACCTGGTCCGGTTCCTTTAAGGCCGGGATCCAGATGCGTGCACGAGGTCTACTCGGGACTTCGCTCCAGTCGACAGCGACCGGGGTAGACCTCACCAAGCTCTGCTACGGCGGCTTTATAAAGCTCTACCGAGCGAGCGTCCTGGAGGCGATGACCGTCGTAACTCCCTGGTACCACCCAGCATCGGCATAGCTGAACCTTTTAGCCGTAGCGCTGGTAGTTGGTTAGTCGCCCTTAGCACCCGCTCCGGCTGGCAGGTTGGCTGCACAAGTGCTTTGCTTTCCTGCCACGGAGACGGACGGGTCGGTTTCCGATATGCTCCGTAAAAGACTGGGCTATTTTAGGGCCCCCAGCCTGGCTGACTATTGGCATGGGTCGCATTACACCTTAGTCCGGCCCATTACCTCGAACCATGACTCGGTCCTTTCCCAGGGACAAAACTATGGAGACAGTTCATGTCCGAGGTTCGGGGCACGAGTCTTAGCTAGCATCGGTACCTTGCAGGACCACTGTGATGCTAGGAATGCTAGTGAGGAATTGTTGCCGGCCGAAGAGACACTTAAAGTCTTCTATTTCCCACACAAAACGTGGTGGACAATAGACAGCCGCCAAGACTACTTCGCCTTGATCACTAGAGACTTTAACGACAGCACATTGTGCGCATGGCCAACTTAATGAAGTCAGCGCATGGTATTGCAGTGAAAATTTTATGATCACTGCTACTCCGCCACGCATGCGATCCGAAGTATGATTGGCAAGGTGAATATCGTAACCTGGTAGCCTGTAGTACGATCTGGAGCAGTAGAGTCTCGCAGACCAACATTACATCTATTTGATGGCGTCGAATAAATAACTCCAATTCATTGGCGTTCCACACGCCAATGCGCAACCCAATTAGGCTCATCACGGCCATTAGAGTCTCACTCAACTTGTCGAATTTTGACATAAGACTGTCAAAAAGGAGCTGGCGTCACCTTTTGCAGCAATAACTATTGCGTCTGGGCGAGCATTCTCCAGGTGTGTGTGTGAAAAAACTTTAGTTTTTATTCAAATATCCTTTATCCGTAACAATGTATGCATAAAATTAATGAGTATATGAAACTATTTATTAAATAAATAACATAGAATTTACATAAGTGTGTACGTTGAGCGATGATGATTATTTGTAAAAGCAAATTAAACAAACAAAAAAAAAAACAATTTAATAAAACAACCCAAAAACCAGAAACATCACGAAAGTAAATATATATAAACATATAATCGCATGCGTAACAAAATATATACACAAAAGTCGAAACAGAAAATTGAGCATAATAAAAAAAGGAAGAACGAAATGAATTATTGAATTTTATTTTCATAATCTGATGCCAGTAGCCGAGAATAATTATTGAGAATTGGCAATTAAATCCGTGGAATGAGCATTTTTTTCTTACAAGAGTGATAACATTTCTGCAGCAGAATGTGTACGGTTGCCACAAACCCAGTGGCAGCACTGACGACAGTTGCTACCAGCCAATGCTGTATGTGAGTTACAATTCCCAAACGGTATAAGCTCAAATCCATTGACTTGCTAGACCGCAGCTTTGCAGGGCAGGCAGTTGCAGAAATTATTGCGCTGCCAAATACATTGGCTACTTAGTTTGGCCTTAGTTGGATATTTGTTTTTTTGTGTTTGTTTTGCTGTTTTTTTTGGCTTTTTCCTTTTTTTTTTTTTGGCTTTTTTTCTTTTTTTTGTGGTTTTTTCTTTTTTTTTTGTGTTTTTTTTTTTTGTGGTTTTCTCTTTTTTTTTTGTGGTTTTCTCTTTTTTTTGTGGTTTTTTTTTTTTTTTTGTGGTTTTTTCTTTTTTTTTTTGTGGTTTTTTCTTTTTTTTGTGGTTTTTTCTTTTTTTTTTGTGGTTTTTTCTTTTTTTTTTGTGGTTTTTTCTTTTTTTTTTTGTGGTTTTTTCTTTTTTTTGTGGTTTTTTCTTTTTTTTTTTGTGGCTTTTTTGCTGTAATTATTTTCCTTGCTGTAATTATTTCCTTGCTGTTATTGTTTTTTTTTTTTTTTTTTTTTTTTTTTTGCTGTATTTCTTTTAATTACATTTATTTGTTTAATTAAATAATTGTGAAATTTAACAAAACGATATAATACATTCTTTGGATTGTCAATAAAGTGTTTGGACAACGGCTGTTGACGATTTCGCAATTCCTTTCTCGGCCGATTCCGGTAGAAATGAGGTTTTTTTTTCTTTTGTCTTGCATTTTGTATTTGACCTTAGTCAGCATATTCTGTTGAGGTTAGATTATATCAACTTGAAGGATAAGAGTGACTCATCCCTCGGATTTGTGTCCGTGCTCCCCCACTGAGTGTGGTGAGCATTGGCGTCGCAGCCTATGAGTAGGCCAATGCTGTGCTTCTTGCACTCCTGGACGAGGGACCTTGTAGTCTCATCTGGTGGCGGGCCGGCGCTGTCGTAGGCCATATAGACAGACAGTAGCCTTACCGAAGCTGACTGGAGCTCCAGGCTTACCGCTGTGTTGTCATCATTGCTAAAATGATGGAGCAGAAAAATATTCAGATGTTTTTTCGCGAGGGTGCAGGTGCATTTTTTACCCTCGTTTCCAGCTACTAACAGCTTGTAATTTTTGTTTCCTAGTCCGCAAACCTTTTATTTAAATTGCAAACGATTCAAAACTGGAAGAAATTTCAAGCAAATGAATAAGACGCACGACGTTGTTGGTTGAGGATCGAAGTTAGACTGCTGCCGATTGGCCTCGGCAGGTTTATTGAAAACTAAAATGTCTTACATCTACATACAATTTATTCTTATCCTACTTAGGAGATTATCTAGGTATCTACATACAAATTATTCTTATCCTACTTAGGAGATTATCTAGGTACATATTTACTGCTGCAAATGCGTCTAGACTCATCATCCTATCAGTTCGGAGGACTCTTATCATTGAAGGTTTTATTACGGTCACGGTGGGTGCCGAGTACGTGTCTGTTCACGTATTTACTTATCTTCTTGATAAGAATCCTCCTTGATTTTCTATTGGAAGATTAAACATCCTGGCCCCTGTTAAAAGGCTTGCCTTTTAAGGATAGTTATATAAAAATATATTTTTAATATTTTTTTTTTTTTTTTTTTTTTTTTAGTTTCTACATATGAGCCCAAAAATATAACATTTATATATATATATATATATATATATTTTTTTTTTTTTTTTTTTAAAGATAATATTAAGATTTGAATGTTATTAGATAGTGATTCTTTTTCTTATCTTATGTGTGGTAAGGCTATCGTAGCTGGCAGAAATTGAGCAGGTAGCTGACAGACGCGTTTGAACAAAATGAAGACAACCGCAGCGATTCCAATAAGTAGTAGTCCGGTAGTCATGCTGATACTGTAGTGGGCTACGTTATGCAGATCCAGATCGACAGGGAAGCCTACGATGTGAGTTTGGCGTGGCATATCAGGTATCTTAAAGGATTTGAGTTCCCCTTCTACCTTAATATGATCAACCGCGGGCAATTGGATTGATAAGTTGACTTGAGGAATCCAAAACTTTACTTCAGTAGTCACGTCATCATATGCCCATAGATTGATTTCCTCGGAGTGTAAGTAGCATCCAGGGTCAAGCTGAAGAATACCTTGTCCCGATAATGTTATGGTATTCATCTTGTTCTTGCAAAAAACATCTGCAGAAAGCTCAGAAGGTATTGAATAAAGCCATGAGTTTGGCTTGATGAGTTGAGCCCAGAAGGTTTGCGGTTGCATTATGTCTATAAAGCATGTTTTTGGTACTGTTGTCTTTTTAAGTAGCAATAATACCTCACAGCCGGTTGCAGCTCTAACGTTGTATAACGGATGGTGTTGCGGGCAGAGAATTAAGTCGTCCATCTTATTGCAGTGATCCCATTTTTCGTCAGTTATTCCGTAGTACACTGTTCGTTCGTCATCCATTAGAACATGCTTATATTCCGACTTAATGCTCACAAAACGATTGGTGTGCATGATCGGATGTGGGTAGACTTTATAAGCTCTTAGTTTCCTGTTTTTTATCAATGGAATTTTGATATTAAACAAAATTGCGGAGCTCATTGTGCGAGACGTTATTGTCGCAATTTTCTGAAGTTCAATTGCGTCCATGCTTGGTAGTTGGAGTCCTTCAGGCATATATAGCGCAAATTTCTGAATCTTCTGCTGGAACTCGGCGATCGGCATCAGAGTTTCCAAAAAGTTACTGTTCGTGTTACAGATAACGGAGATGATATTCTGTTGAAGATGCTCAAAGGCGTCCATCCCCATTGATACTGCTTCGATGGCGGTGAGAAACGCTTCAAAACTTAGTTTTTTGTTTAAGCTATCAGCCAATGTATACATTGTCTGGTTGATGGTTTGAAAATTCTTCCAGATTACGTCATTCTGTTTTTTCAGCATGTTGGCTGTGGCATCTTGGATTGAAGATTGATTTCGTATCAGGTCGAGTAGATAATCTTCATTGCTCCTGCTTTGCTTAACCTTTCTTAGTAGGCTATCGGCTTGTTCTTCGTCCATTAACCCAAATACAGAATGATACACACTACCCATAAAGCTCAAAGGAGCTCTTGGCTTGCGTGGTTGCTTTCTTATCTGGTTTTGCGTTATTATATTGTCATTCTGACGAATTCTTTCTAGCTTATTTGCTAGTAGCGTCAACATAGATTCAGTACTCAAATCATTCGGTTTCTTTTTAATATCCAGCACTATTGACCACGATGCTTCGACGCGGTATTTAAATGCCCAATAGTCATCCAGATCCACGTGAACTATTATATTAAATGCTGATCTTGTCAGTCCCACAATACCTTCGCTTTCGAAGAATATTCCTGCGTTATTGTTAATATGTTCTATTTTCTGAGACATTACATTATTAAAAATACTTAGATAAGTTAATATATATATAAACATATTTTTGCTCTTAAAATTTTTTCTTGTTTGTGGCTCATATGTTTTACTGTAGTGCTTATGTGCAGCATTTTGTATTAATTTTTCATTTTTATTTTCAAATTGAGCTGCATTGGCACATACAATACTTGTTGATTGGATTTCCTCCTCGATAGGAAAAGGACAAACATTGTGTGTCGATCTTAGCGTCACTCCATTGCTGGTCCTTACCTCTATCATTCTACAAAGTCCATCTTTTCCTATAATAGGCTTTGTAACCCTGCCCCTTTTCCACGAGGCTTGGGCCAGATTTTCTTCTTTTATTAATACTAATGTGCCAGGTTTTAGATTTTCTTTTATATTAATCCATTTATATCTTTTTTGTAATTCGGACAAGTATTCCAGAGACCAACGCTTCCAAAATTCCTCACAATTGGACTGTACCGTTTTCCAATGATCCCGCAATCCCTTGTATGATCTATTACTTTTCGAATCTACAAGCGTCGTCCAGGCTTCCCCAAGTAGAAAATGAGCTGGAGTAAGTACTTGAAAATCGTTCGGATTTTCGGACAATGGGGTTAATGGCCTTGAGTTTAAAATTGCTTCTATTTGTGTCATCAGTGTAGCTAATTCTTCATAAGTCATTATTCCTTCCGTTACTCTATCAAAATGCTTCTTCACTGATTTGACGCAGGCTTCCCATAGACCTCCAATGTGAGGTGCTCTTGCAGGAATATTTATCCACTCAATCTGCTGTTCTGCACAGAATTCATCAATTTTCGCCTGGTAGTCTTTTGTTTGGAATAGATTATAAACTTCCTTTAAGGCATTGGCTGCGCCAATGAAATTTGTGCCATTGTCACTATAAATTTTCTCTGGGCAGCTCCGTCGACCTATGAAGCGTTTCAATGCCCCTATAAATGCAGCCGACGTCATATCGGATACCACTTCTAAGTGAGCTGCCTTCGTAGCAAAGCAGACGAATACGCAAACATATGATTTGTCTATTCTCTTGCCCCTAATCTTATGGTGAATCAATATAGGCCCCAAGAAATCTATACCTATATTCAAAAAAGGTCTAGTACGTATCACCCGATCTTTTGGTAAATTACCCATTAATTGATGAATCGGTCTGGGTTGTGCCTTAAAGCATCTGTAACACTGTTTTACCACCTGAGACGTTAACTGTTTCCCTCTTACTGGCCAAAATTTTTGTCGCATTATAGCTAACAATCCTTGGGGACCTATGTGCAAATGTTTTTTATGCAGGTGATCCGTCAAAAGATGTACCCATTTATCTCCATATGGTAGTAAAATAGGGTGCTTGGCTTCGAAGCATAGATTGGCATTTTGAATTCTACCTCCGACTCTTATTACACCATCTTGGTCTATAAAAGGTGAGAGTGATTTTATAGTCGATTTCCCTGGCAAGTCTGTTCCCTTTTTTAGGAATTTATATTCCTCACTAAAATGACCCTTTTGGATTATGCTTACAATGAGTTGCAAAGCAATTTTTTTATATTCAATAATACTTTTATTGTTTTCTTTTCTACACTTGGAAATAAAAAACAGAACATTTGCTATTACATTCTGCAAAAATTTAAAATTATTTTTTGTATTAATGTTTCTAAACGTTGACTCGCTTTTAACTATTAATACTTTCACACTGCTTTTTATTTCTGGGATATCGTCTACTTGAATTTCTTGATCAGTAGGCGTGTAGGTAACATTTTTCAAAATTGTAGGTCCTTCAAACCACATTTCATTTCCTACCAGATCTTTAGGATATACTCCTCTAGATATTATGTCTGCAGGATTTTCTTTTGATTCTACGTACTTCCAATTTAGCGCATTTGGATTACTTTGAATTGCATTAACTCTGTGCGAAACAAAGGTTTTGAGGGTTGCTGGTTCAAGCTTAAGCCAACAAAGTAGAATTTTAGAATCTGAATGTAAATATATTTCATCTATTTTAACCTTTATACTATCTATTACTTTGTTTGTTAAGTCAGACAGTAATACTGCGGCGCATAGTTCTAATCTTGGGAGAGATAAAATTTTTGTTGGAGCTACTCTTGATTTTGATGCTGCAATATTTATGAAGATTTCTCCATTAGCGCTAATAGTTTTAATGTAAATCACCGCCCCATAAGCTTTAATCGATGCATCACTGAACCCATGGAGCTCTATTTTGCTTGCATCATTGCCTATCAACCTTCTTGGTATCTTAATTTTGTTTAGCAGTGGTAATTCATTTTTAATTCTATTCCATTTCTGTCCTAAATCTCCAACTACTTCCTCATCCCAATCAATTTTTGATTTCCAAAGTTCCTGCATAATTACTTTTGTAGTAACTGTTACTGGATTAACCAGACCTAAGGGATCGAATAATTTGGATATGTCTGACAAAATGTTTCTTTTTGTCGCACTATGTTTGCATTCCCAATTACATTTAATTGAAAAATGATCTGTCTCTGGCACCCAGGATACCCCTAAAGCCTTAATTGTGCCTGCTTGATTTCTTTCAAATTCTAAGCACATGCCTCTATCGGCTTCGGGAATAGATTTGAGAATTTGCGAAGCATTGGAACACCATTTTCTTAAATGAAACCCTCTTTCGTTTAAGGCTTTGGACAGGTGGTCTCTTAAAATTAGAGAATTTTCAATCGAGTCAGCGCCTGTCATCAGATCATCCATATAGAAGTCATTTTTTATTACTTCTGCTACTCTTGGTAATTTTTCTGATATTTCTTCAGCTGCGACTTGAAGGCACTTAACTGCCAAATATGGGGCAGGAGCAGTGCCATATGTCACTGTCTTAAGTGCATATGTTTTAAGCTCCTCCCGAGGATCCCATCGCCATAAAATCAATTGATAATTTTGATGTTCTTTGTTCACCCAAATTTGCCTGTACATCTTTTCAATATCCGCTGAAATGGCGTATCTATGCTTTCGGAATCTAAGTAGGATATTGAAAAGATCCTCTTGTAGCCTTGGCCCAGTGTGTAACATATCATTCAGTGATAAGTTGGTGGATGTCTTACAGGAAGCATCAAACACCACTCTCACCTTATTTGTTGTACTCTCAGGCCTAACAACGCAATGGTGCGGTAAATAATATTTGTTTTCAAGCTTTTCGGGATTGTAAACTTTTTCCATATGCCCCAATTGTAAATATTCTCTCATAAATTCAGAATATTGACTTTTAAGGGTTTGATTTTTATTTAGCTTTTGCTCTAACGCCATATACCTTCGCTTAGCTTGCATTTCAGACCCACCCAGTTTAGATCGAGTATCCTTAAATGGTAATGGAACGACATATTTTCCATCTTCATGCTTAGATAATTTTCTTTTGAAAATCTGTTCGCATGCTTGCTCCTCTTTTGTATGTTTTGGACGATCAGTACTTATTTCCTCTATTTCCCAGAACCTTCTAATTTGTGCCTCTAATCCATCGGATACCGAAGTTACTGTGGCACAAATTTCAGGTTTATGGCTTAGGATTGTTTTTCCGTTAGCGATCCATCCAAATAAAGTATTTTGTAACTTAATTTGACCTTTGTTTAAATTAGCAGTGCCTTCAATATGAATGTCATAAAATATTTCTATTCCCAAAAGCATATCTATGCCTTTTGGGATGTTAAACTGGGGATCAGCTAACTTTACTTTTGGTACCGAATCTCCAATATTTATCTTTTGTGTCGGCAATTCCGATACAATTTTTTTTATCACCAACACTTCAATATTTGTTTTGTAAGTTGATGTTTTTGATTTGAGATTAATTTCTATCATCTCATCTACCTGTGCGGTGTTACCTGACATACCTTCTATAGTCGTTTGAATTTTGTTGCCTCTTAACCCAAGTTTGTTTTTCATGTCCTTAGTCACAAAATTAACTTGCGAACCGCTGTCAAGTAACACTCTGCAATCATGCCAGATTCCCTTTCTATCTTGAACCTGAACAATAGCTGTGGCAAGAAGAACATATTTCTTTTCACTATTTCCCTGCTTTTTGGCGGTAGCACTTTTATTTATAATTTTGGCATCTTCTTTATGCAAAAGAATATGATGATTTTTACCGCAATTCGAGCAAGTTTTTCTGCAATTAGTGAATAA
Organism: Drosophila macrothrix; assembly: GCA_035042055.1. NCBI lineage: Eukaryota > Metazoa > Arthropoda > Insecta > Diptera > Drosophilidae > Drosophila > Drosophila macrothrix. Next base: position 19,118,785 of record JAWNLX010000587.1, on the reverse strand, counting down.
ATGTCCCCCCATCAGACATCTTCCACATATTTTATTTAGACGAATCATGTCCCATCTTTCCTGATTATTCAACATATTGAATTTAAAACACTTAATTAAAGTGTGAATTGTCTTGCAACCCATTATACATGTTTTCTTCTCAAATGTTCTTTCATTGCATTTTAGCAAATTCTCTTGGCTTGCTTCCAAAGCGAATCGCTCATGCTCGAGAAATTTGATTAGGGGTTCAGTACCTTGTATTTCTCTGGGGTTATGCAAAGAGTTTTCGTATTTTGACCTTAAATTCATATTTAGCTTTCTGACTAAAATGAAATTAATTAGGCCTTTTACAATTTCATCAGCAGTCATCTCCATCGCACTTATTGCTTGCAAGTTTTCTTGAACCGTATCTAAAAGTGTTTTTACACTTGAAGCCGTTTCACTTGCAATCGGAGCATCAATTAGATTTTTAAAATGAATTTCCAAAACTGCTCTTTGATTCGAGAACTTATTGTCGAGCAGCGACCATGCAAGCTTATAATTAGCCTCTGTTGGCGCCAGGCTTGCTATGGTAGCTGCTGCGTCCCCTTCAATTTTTGTTTTTAATACGCACATTTTTTGAGCGTCTGGAATTCTTGCAGAGCCAATCAATTGGTGAAATAACTCCTTGAAAGTTTTCCATTCTTCGTATTTCCCTGAAAACGCCGGTATGTCTATTTTGGGAAACACGAAAGGCAGATTTTCGCTTCTTGATGTGGAAGCTAGTTTTTCATACATCTCATTGAGTGTATAGAACATATCTGTTAGCTCGTCGTCTTCCTTATATTCAAGATATTCGAAAAAGACTTCTTGAGCTTTGTTTTTAATTAGACGGACTTCGGATATAGGCTCATTACCTGTTCTAAATCTATTTAAAACCCCTTCATACCCGCTTAATATAAAGCGAAATTTTCGGCTAACCGAAAGTCCTATTTTCCCTGTGCTATTTTCTTTTTTGCTATGGTAGTGGTCTGGCACTGGAGGTGCTATCCTTTTGATAGCCCCCTGAGGATTACTTCCTGAATCTATAAGGCTGAGTAGTGTGATTGTATTCTTAACATATTCACGTACCTTATCTCCGTATTGATTTTTAAAATACGGGCTCTTTTCCATGCTAGGTAAATGAGTTTTCAATATTTTCTCATTGGATTCAAATACCTCAGCGATGCCTTCAGTTTTTCTCTTCCAATCCTGAATTTCCTCGTGACTGGCCGTCGATGCCTTTGTCGTCGCCTTATTGTACAGCTCCACAATGGACTCTCCCAAAATTTCCTGAGATTTAATCAGCTCCTGTGCCATGATGTTATTTGTATATAGATATGTATATATATATATATATTTTTTTTTTTGTTAAATTCACTTCACTTTCTCCAAACAAAATTTTTTGTTTAACGCGAACAAATCTAGGGGTCACCAATATTTAAATTGCAAACGATTCAAAACTGGAAGAAATTTCAAGCAAATGAATAAGACGCACGACGTTGTTGGTTGAGGATCGAAGTTAGACTGCTGCCGATTGGCCTCGGCAGGTTTATTGAAAACTAAAATGTCTTACATCTACATACAATTTATTCTTATCCTACTTAGGAGATTATCTAGGTATCTACATACAAATTATTCTTATCCTACTTAGGAGATTATCTAGGTACATATTTACTGCTGCAAATGCGTCTAGACTCATCATCCTATCAGTTCGGAGGACTCTTATCATTGAAGGTTTTATTACGGTCACGGTGGGTGCCGAGTACGTGTCTGTTCACGTATTTACTTATCTTCTTGATAAGAATCCTCCTTGATTTTCTATTGGAAGATTAAACACTTACCGAAGCTGACTGGAGCTCCAGGCTTACCGCTGTGTTGTCATCATTGCTAAAATGATGGAGCAGAAAAATATTCAGATGTTTTTTCGCGAGGGTGCAGGTGAATTTTTTACCCTCGTTTCCAGCTACTAACAGCTTGTAATTTTTGTTTCCTAGTCCGCAAACCTTTCCTCCAATCACCCAAGGTTCTTGGACTAGTACTATGACGTCTCCGCCTCCAGCCAGGCGGAGCATCAGAGCAGCGGATGCTCCTTTACTGTGGTGAAGGTTTATCTGTCGTAGTCTCAAGAACATCCGGAGATTTCACCCTCACCACCGTGTTGTTGCTGTCGTCTTCGTCCGACAGTGCGACACAAGGCCCCGAGTCAGAGTCAACGTGTCCGACGTATAGCCTGGCTCCAGCTCCTCATCGGTTGCTCCGATCTCCGCAGGAGGACCCTGTTCAGCCGTCTTGTTACAGACAACAGGGTCTCCTCCGGCCGGTGCATCCGATTTATATACCTTGGCGGTAATGGAGCCGAAGCCGAAGTTTAGCTCGCCCTTGGCGGCTTCAATAGGGGCCAGCGATTCTTTGTTTAGAATCAGCACCGCCTGATTTGTTGGCCCCTCGGTGGCTTCAATCTTCACCACCCTCCAGTCATGGGTGGGAAGAGAGGGGTTGCATAATTGCAAAAGGTTGATCACCTGGTCCGGTTCCTTTAAGGCCGGGATCCAGATGCGTGCACGAGGTCTACTCGGGACTTCGCTCCAGTCGACAGCGACCGGGGTAGACCTCACCAAGCTCTGCTACGGCGGCTTTATAAAGCTCTACCGAGCGAGCGTCCTGGAGGCGATGACCGTCGTAACTCCCTGGTACCACCCAGCATCGGCATAGCTGAACCTTTTAGCCGTAGCGCTGGTAGTTGGTTAGTCGCCCTTATCACCCGCTCCGGCTGGCAGGTTGGCTGCACAAGTGCTTTGCTTTCCTGCCACGGAGACGGACGGGTCGGTTTCCGATATGCTCCGTAAAAGACTGGGCTATTTTAGGGCCCCCAGCCTGGCTGACTATTGGCAAGGGTCGCATTACACCTTAGTCCGGCCCATTACCTCGAACCATGACTCGGTCCTTTCCCAGGGACAAAACTATGGAGACAGTTCATGTCCGAGGTTCGGGGCACGAGTCTTAGCTAGCATCGGTACCTTGCAGGACCACTGTGATGCTAGGAATGCTAGTGAGGAATTGTTGCCGGCCGAAGAGACACTTAAAGTCTTCTATTTCCCACACAAAACGTGGTGGACAATAGACAGCCGCCAAGACTACTTCGCCTTGATCACTAGAGACTTTAACGACAGCACATTGTGCGCATGGCCAACTTAATGAAGTCAGCGCATGGTATTGCAGTGAAAATTTTATGATCACTGCTACTCCGCCACGCATGCGATCCGAAGTATGATTGGCAAGGTGAATATCGTAACCTGGTAGCCTGTAGTACGATCTGGAGCAGTAGAGTCTCGCAGACCAACATTACATCTATTTGATGGCGTCGAATAAATAACTCCAATTCATTGGCGTTCCACACGCCAATGCGCAACCCAATTAGGCTCATCACGGCCATTAGAGTCTCACTCAACTTGTCGAATTTTGACATAAGACTGTCAAAAAGGAGCTGGCGTCACCTTTTGCAGCAATAACTATTGCGTCTGGGCGAGCATTCTCCAGGTGTGTGTGTGAAAAAACTTTAGTTTTTATTCAAATATCCTTTATCCGTAACAATTTCCTTTAACCTATTATTCATGAAAGATACCAGCTTCCGGGTAGTTTCTGGACTGATTTTGCACCACTCATCCAGCGAGCATTTTTGAGATCCTGTTTGCTGGATATGTTGTGATTCCGGATGTTATTTTCCAGCAGAGCCCACAAATTTTCAATAACATTCAAATCTGGAGACTGGGCCGGTGGAATTATCATGTGGGGGCAGTTCCAGATAAGCCGGGATTGTACTATTCCGGACTTATGCTTGGGGTCGTTGTCCTTTTAGAACTGGAAAATACGTCGGATTCCCAGCTTCTCGGCACTGTGGAGTAAATTTTCCTTTAGAATATTGAGGTACACGTTCTTGTCCATTGTTGCTTCAATAAACACCAAATTTCCGACGCCGGCTGCCGAGATACATGCCCATGCATGCACCATGACACTTCTTCCGCCGTGCTTCACTGTTGCCTTTAAATTTTTGGGATTCAGCTCAGTATTGGGCTGTCGCCACACATGATTTCGTCCAGCTTCCGTGCCATATATTATATATTTTTATTTCTTAAAAAATTTAAATATTTTTTATAAAGTTTAAAAATTCAGTTGAACTTTCAACTTGTGTTTCAATATGAAGTACGCATTTTAACATTTGAGCGTGACAACAGTTTTCTTCTGCTCATGCGTTTGAATTTAAATTTTTGGTTCGATTAAATTTATGCGCTCGAACTATGCGACTTCGGTTGCTGAAGGCTTATCCTAGGAGCATGTGATGGCACTTATTCCATACTGGAACACACTCACCGGCTCAAAAGATACGCCGTCGGTGCGCAGGCGCGCTCCCAATATCAAAAGATGGTGGATTTGCCCAGTGATTCACTCGCAGTAGTGACCAGAGACTAAAGTATAACGGAGGGTTAGTTCACTCCTAAAGACACTCCAACCTTTGTTTGCACGGCCCAAAAAATCTACGCGCCACAGAACATGACCTGCCTCACTTCGCGCTTTTTTCACATGTGCTAATTCTCCCTAACCCACAACACGCCACCTTGCGGAAAATGCCGCCTCATGCAACGCTGATCTCGCCGACCCTGCTAACTTGCTTCCCTTTTTCAGCAATGTGGCCCTTTGAATTTCACTTTTGGTGGTGGTATGCCATAATTGCCTATCGATTGCCATTCTCCTTTGTGGCAGTTGACGCATAGTTTTTGTTGTTGAGTCCAATTCAATCTCTCAGCGGCTGTCTTTGCACGGAAATCGTCGCACCGAAATATGATATGATTAGACTTCTTGCAATAGAGACAATTCTTCCTTGTAGTGGAGGAGGATGCACAAGTTGCTCTCATCGAATCTTTTTTTTGCATTGCTGTGCGTTTTGCTTCCGCTAGCTAAAACACGAACTTTTTGTTCAAGAAACTGGAGCATGGTGTCCAGTTTTTGTATTTGCTTCGAGTTGCTTAATGATTGCTTGTAACACGTCCAGTGTTTCTCAGTGGGCAACCTGGTTGGGCATTTAGGAGCAAATGCATCCGGTCTCCCACAACGGTAGCAAAAAATCATTCGCTGTCTATCTAAGCAGTTTCTCCAGTCGTGTCCCTGCTGGCTACAGTTCCAGCATCCAGGCCTTGAACTCGACGATTTCGCCCGAATCTCGTCGACTTCCGGCTCGACTTTGGTTTTCTCCTCGAAATCGTCACATATGGCACTAACGTTTTTACCTGGTCCCGCGTATTTTGCTTGCGTACCATATGCTAACCGAGAACTACGCTGTCCCAAGCTTGACTCAACTTCGTTGCACTCTTCCCGCAGGTGATCAACAGAGTATACATCCATTGCATAGATGTATCTCCCAACCGAATCTCTCAGGCCTTTTTTGATTAACTTTATCAGTTTAGGCTCTGGCAACGGTATTTCCAATCGGGAGGCCATACTCGTCATCGACTGGATGAAGTCGTTTACTGATTCCCCAGGGAGTTGTTGACGCTGTCTCATTTCTTGCAAACGATCAACGTCGTCCCAACTTCCGCGAAACCTTGCAAAGAGCGCCTTTCGGAGTTCATCCCACGAGTATATTGGTCGTTGCCTCACGTGAAGCCAATACCATTCTCGGGCTCGCCCCGTTACTAGCACGTGGAAATTGCTGAGGATTTCGTCCCACGGACACTGGAATTGCCTCTTTATTCCACCTTGAACACGAAATCCTCCACGGATCCTCCAAAACTCCAAAAACTCGACCTACACAACACTACATAAAGACCTACATGCACACACAAAAAAAAACAAACGAAACAGCTGACGGGCCTGGTGTTTATGGCCACGACGTACCCACCCTTCCTGCAATTTTCGAGGCCGTATCCAGTAATTTTGGCGCGACGGCAAAGTCGTTGTTGCGCCAACTTTAGACTGTATAATCGGAGATTTACAATTGCGGCGTGACCTGCCGTCGGCCACGCCCAAATTTGACTTCACAACGTCTAATGAATGCGGAGGGTTGATGCACTCCTGAAGGTACTTATCCTTTGATTATACGGCACACAAATTTAATCGCTATGCGACCTGCCTCACTGCGTTTTTTCTTTCTTTTTACATGCGTTACTTCGCCTTAACCTTTAACGCGCCACCTTGCGAAGAATGCAACGCTGATCTCGCCGACCCTGGCACTTGCTTCCTCTTTTCGGCGATCTGGCCCTTTAAATCTCACCTTTTGGTGGTGGCATACGATAAATTAATATCGATAGGGCTGCAAATGCAACACAATTCTTCCTTGTCGTTGAGGAGGATGCACAAGTTGCTCTCATCGAATCTTTTTTTTGCATTGCTGTGCGTTTTGCTTCCGCTAGCTAAAACACGAACTTTTTGTTCAAGAAACTGGAGCATGGTGTCCAGTTTTTGTATTTGCTTCGAGTTGCTTAATGATTGCTTGTAACACGTCCAGTGTTTCTCAGTGGGCAACCTGGTTGGGCATTTAGGAGCAAATGCATCCGGTCTCCCACAACGGTAGCAAAAAATCATTCGCTGTCTATCTAAGCAGTTTCTCCAGTCGTGTCCCTGCTGGCTACAGTTCCAGCATCCAGGCCTTGAACTCGACGATTTCGCCCGAATCTCGTCGACTTCCGGCTCGACTTTGGTTTTCTCCTCGAAATCGTCACATATGGCACTAACGTTTTTACCTGGTCCCGCGTATTTTGCTTGCGTACCATATGCTAACCGAGAACTACGCTGTCCCAAGCTTGACTCAACTTCGTTGCACTCTTCCCGCAGGTGATCAACAGAGTATACATCCATTGCATAGATGTATCTCCCAACCGAATCTCTCAGGCCTTTTTTGATTAACTTTATCAGTTTAGGCTCTGGCAACGGTATTTCCAATCGGGAGGCCATACTCGTCATCGACTGGATGAAGTCGTTTACTGATTCCCCAGGGAGTTGTTGACGCTGTCTCATTTCATGCAAACGATCAACGTCGTCCCAACTTCCGCGAAACCTTGCAAAGAGCGCCTTTCGGAGTTCATCCCACGAGTATATTGGTCGTTGCCTCACGTGAAGCCAATACCATTCTCGGGCTCGCCCCGTTACTAGCACGTGGAAATTGCTGAGGATTTCGTCCCACGGACACTGGAATTGCCTCTTTATTCCACCTTGAACACGAAATCCTCCACGGATCCTCCAAAACTCCAAAAACTCGACCTACACAACACTACATAAAGACCTACATGCACACACAAAAAAAAACAAACGAAACAGCTGACGGGCCTGGTGTTTATGGCCACGACGTACCCACCCTTCCTGCAATTTTCGAGGCCGTATCCAGTAATTTTGGCGCGACGGCAAAGTCGTTGTTGCGCCAACTTTAGACTGTATAATCGGAGATTTACAATTGCGGCGTGACCTGCCGTCGGCCACGCCCAAATTTGACTTCACAACGTCTAATGAATGCGGAGGGTTGATGCACTCCTGAAGGTACTTATCCTTTGATTATACGGCACACAAATTTAATCGCTATGCGACCTGCCTCACTGCGTTTTTTCTTTCTTTTTACATGCGTTACTTCGCCTTAACCTTTAACGCGCCACCTTGCGAAGAATGCAACGCTGATCTCGCCGACCCTGGCACTTGCTTCCTCTTTTCGGCGATCTGGCCCTTTAAATCTCACCTTTTGGTGGTGGCATACGATAAATTAATATCGATAGGGCTGCAAATGCAACACAATTCTTCCTTGTCGTTGAGGAGGATGCACAAGTTGCTCTCATCGAATCTTTTTTTTGCATTGCTGTGCGTTTTGCTTCCGCTAGCTAAAACACGAACTTTTTGTTCAAGAAACTGGAGCATGGTGTCCAGTTTTTGTATTTGCTTCGAGTTGCTTAATGATTGCTTGTAACACGTCCAGTGTTTCTCAGTGGGCAACCTGGTTGGGCATTTAGGAGCAAATGCATCCGGTCTCCCACAACGGTAGCAAAAAATCATTCGCTGTCTATCTAAGCAGTTTCTCCAGTCGTGTCCCTGCTGGCTACAGTTCCAGCATCCAGGCCTTGAACTCGACGATTTCGCCCGAATCTCGTCGACTTCCGGCTCGACTTTGGTTTTCTCCTCGAAATCGTCACATATGGCACTAACGTTTTTACCTGGTCCCGCGTATTTTGCTTGCGTACCATATGCTAACCGAGAACTACGCTGTCCCAAGCTTGACTCAACTTCGTTGCACTCTTCCCGCAGGTGATCAACAGAGTATACATCCATTGCATAGATGTATCTCCCAACCGAATCTCTCAGGCCTTTTTTGATTAACTTTATCAGTTTAGGCTCTGGCAACGGTATTTCCAATCGGGAGGCCATACTCGTCATCGACTGGATGAAGTCGTTTACTGATTCCCCAGGGAGTTGTTGACGCTGTCTCATTTCTTGCAAACGATCAACGTCGTCCCAACTTCCGCGAAACCTTGCAAAGAGCGCCTTTCGGAGTTCATCCCACGAGTATATTGGTCGTTGCCTCACGTGAAGCCAATACCATTCTCGGGCTCGCCCCGTTACTAGCACGTGGAAATTGCTGAGGATTTCGTCCCACGGACACTGGAATTGCCTCTTTATTCCACCTTGAACACGAAATCCTCCACGGATCCTCCAAAACTCCAAAAACTCGACCTACACAACACTACATAAAGACCTACATGCACACACAAAAAAAAACAAACGAAACAGCTGACGGGCCTGGTGTTTATGGCCACGACGTACCCACCCTTCCTGCAATTTTCGAGGCCGTATCCAGTAATTTTGGCGCGACGGCAAAGTCGTTGTTGCGCCAACTTTAGACTGTATAATCGGAGATTTACAATTGCGGCGTGACCTGCCGTCGGCCACGCCCAAATTTGACTTCACAACGTCTAATGAATGCGGAGGGTTGATGCACTCCTGAAGGTACTTATCCTTTGATTATACGGCACACAAATTTAATCGCTATGCGACCTGCCTCACTGCGTTTTTTCTTTCTTTTTACATGCGTTACTTCGCCTTAACCTTTAACGCGCCACCTTGCGAAGAATGCAACGCTGATCTCGCCGACCCTGGCACTTGCTTCCTCTTTTCGGCGATCTGGCCCTTTAAATCTCACCTTTTGGTGGTGGCATACGATAAATTAATATCGATAGGGCTGCAAATGCAACACAATTCTTCCTTGTCGTTGAGGAGGATGCACAAGTTGCTCTCATCGAATCTTTTTTTTGCATTGCTGTGCGTTTTGCTTCCGCTAGCTAAAACACGAACTTTTTGTTCAAGAAACTGGAGCATGGTGTCCAGTTTTTGTATTTGCTTCGAGTTGCTTAATGATTGCTTGTAACACGTCCAGTGTTTCTCAGTGGGCAACCTGGTTGGGCATTTAGGAGCAAATGCATCCGGTCTCCCACAACGGTAGCAAAAAATCATTCGCTGTCTATCTAAGCAGTTTCTCCAGTCGTGTCCCTGCTGGCTACAGTTCCAGCATCCAGGCCTTGAACTCGACGATTTCGCCCGAATCTCGTCGACTTCCGGCTCGACTTTGGTTTTCTCCTCGAAATCGTCACATATGGCACTAACGTTTTTACCTGGTCCCGCGTATTTTGCTTGCGTACCATATGCTAACCGAGAACTACGCTGTCCCAAGCTTGACTCAACTTCGTTGCACTCTTCCCGCAGGTGATCAACAGAGTATACATCCATTGCATAGATGTATCTCCCAACCGAATCTCTCAGGCCTTTTTTGATTAACTTTATCAGTTTAGGCTCTGGCAACGGTATTTCCAATCGGGAGGCCATACTCGTCATCGACTGGATGAAGTCGTTTACTGATTCCCCAGGGAGTTGTTGACGCTGTCTCATTTCTTGCAAACGATCAACGTCGTCCCAACTTCCGCGAAACCTTGCAAAGAGCGCCTTTCGGAGTTCATCCCACGAGTATATTGGTCGTTGCCTCACGTGAAGCCAATACCATTCTCGGGCTCGCCCCGTTACTAGCACGTGGAAATTGCTGAGGATTTCGTCCCACGGACACTGGAATTGCCTCTTTATTCCACCTTGAACACGAAATCCTCCACGGATCCTCCAAAACTCCAAAAACTCGACCTACACAACACTACATAAAGACCTACATGCACACACAAAAAAAAACAAACGAAACAGCTGACGGGCCTGGTGTTTATGGCCACGACGTACCCACCCTTCCTGCAATTTTCGAGGCCGTATCCAGTAATTTTGGCGCGACGGCAAAGTCGTTGTTGCGCCAACTTTAGACTGTATAATCGGAGATTTACAATTGCGGCGTGACCTGCCGTCGGCCACGCCCAAATTTGACTTCACAACGTCTAATGAATGCGGAGGGTTGATGCACTCCTGAAGGTACTTATCCTTTGATTATACGGCACACAAATTTAATCGCTATGCGACCTGCCTCACTGCGTTTTTTCTTTCTTTTTACATGCGTTACTTCGCCTTAACCTTTAACGCGCCACCTTGCGAAGAATGCAACGCTGATCTCGCCGACCCTGGCACTTGCTTCCTCTTTTCGGCGATCTGGCCCTTTAAATCTCACCTTTTGGTGGTGGCATACGATAAATTAATATCGATAGGGCTGCAAATGCAACACAATTCTTCCTTGTCGTTGAGGAGGATGCACAAGTTGCTCTCATCGAATCTTTTTTTTGCATTGCTGTGTGTTTTGCTTCCGCTAGCTAAAACACGAACTCTTTGTTCAAGAAACTGGAGCATGGTGTCCAGTTTTTGTGTTTGCTTCGAGTTGCTTAATGATTGCTCGTAGAGCGTTTTATTTGTGCTGTCCAGCTTATTTCGTATGACCGCTATTAAAATTGGATCCCACGTTGAGATGTCTAATCCGAGTCCCTTGAGAGATGCAATGGACTCCAAAGTGACTATGTATGGTTCCTTAAGCGATTTTATATTGTCGTTAATGGCTTGTTGCTTTAAAAATCGGTTCAATATCGTTGATGCTATGTCCCTTGGATGGTCGAATGCGTCAACCAACATGTTCCATGCGTGAAGGTAGTTATCCTCTTTCAAGTCGATTTGGCGTATTAGTCTTTCTGCCTCACCAATCACGCTGGTTTTTAGATACCACATTTTTCGAATTGTTCGCATGTTGGTCTCGTGTACCATGAACACAAACATATCAAAGAATTGTGTCCATTTTAATTTATCCCAATCAAATTTGAGGCAAGTTTATGTCATTGGTGCACTGCTTATTGCTTCTTGAAGCTAGTGCCCTTTGTACATCTTCTGCCTGTAGATACTCCTTTGTATCATATCTATTTTCTTCTGGGTTTTCAAATTCTTCATATAGCCGAAAATGGACCTCTTGAATTTGTGCCCATAGATTCCTTACGAGCTCTAATGCTGCATGCTCAATAGGGGTGCTTTGGAGCAATGTGTGATGTAGTGATGCGATCATTGCCCTTTGTCGCTGGCACAACGCAATCACCTTGGGTTCTATTATAACTTGGGGTTTATATTTATTCAGAGTATACGTCCGCTTCATGCGACTTATACTACGCGATTCAAGCGACCACAAGCGACTGACTCTTACTTCATGAACATAGCTTAAACATAGCATCGAAGAAGGTCTTGATCATAAGGAACTTACAATTACCGTTGCTCGCAGGCAACAACAGATTAAGACTACAAAACGGGAATGCAAGACAAGCTGCGGCAATCTAATTGCTAATATCTTGCTGGACATCAAGGAACTCATCGATGGTTACTTTTTCTGATGCCATTTTGACTGATTTTTGTCGCTTGTTGGACTTTTACAGATATGTACTGGTAGATCTATTTCTTAATCAGTTTTTATTTGTTATAAGTGCCCGGCCGTTCAACTAACAAGAGCACACCTTTATCCTGATATGTCGCCTAGTTGACAACTTCAGACGGTCTCACTAACAACGATATAGTGAACTGTGTTAGGAGATTGCAGGTATCCTTTTGATTGTCGCCTTGTTGACAACTTCAAATGGGGATTTTTTTTTGGAGGTTGGTTATCCTTTTGTCGCCTAGTTGACAACTGCAGAAAATCACGTCGGGGTCACCAAGATGTTCAACATCTGACTCAGTTCTTGCAATTTTCTTGAATCTACAACAGATTGTTCATATAGCATATGAGTGAATGAAGTAAGAATGACTTCTTACTGTCAATTCTTGGGGTATGCTGAAAGTGGTGTTGGGTATGCTACCGGTTCGTGCACCAGTGACAAAGTGTCGCCGCAATCGGTACTTATAACAAATTGAGCTGGACGATGTGAATACGCAAAGAGTTCTTTTTGTACTAGGGGCACGATGCCTGGCGAAGGAACGGGGGTCTCCACTCCGGCGGCGGGGGTGGTTACACTCCGGGGGATTGGGGCTTGCGGGAGGTTGCTCCTCCTCCAGCTGCCAGGTGGGTGGCAACCCCGCCCCCTCCTCCCAGACACACACCAGGGTTACCCGGTGCCTCCAGTGGCCGTCTGCGAAGGCCCTCGCGTAGGTGGCGGTCACGGTGGGTGGCGGGATTTGCGGGCGTTCGCCCTGCCCCTGCGCCTCTCCTCCATCCTCGCGCTGCTCTTCCTCCTCCTCTTCGTCCGAGATCACAATGATCTCCGGTTCCGGCGTCGCTTGTGGCCACGGCATCGTCTCCTCGTCGTCCGGGTTTACAGGGGACGCCGATGACCGCCGCTCCTCGCCAGTGTCCTCCTCGTCCTCTGACGATATGAGCATGGGCTCCTCCTCTTCGTCCAGTGTCCCCTGGCCTTCGGTCTCGTCGGGTTCGGCCGGCTCGGCCGCCTCCCAAGAATCGGTGCGGGGGCGTGGCCCGGCGAACCGTACCTCGGAGGTGTCGGCGTCGGGGGCAGTTCCGGATACTGCCAACGAAGCCACTCCGGATTGACGTCGTCCATGTCGCTTGGGTAGCGTCGGCGTCGTGGCAGTGCCTCCTCGTCGGCCTCCGGGACTTCGTCGCCCACAGCCATGCTTCTCCCTCGCTGAGGGCGTGGCGCTGATGCCTCTCCCTCGACGCTCACTCCAGCGTCTCGCCTCGACGCTCGTCGAGTCGGCGGTTTCGCTGCTCCTGCGCGATGCGACGCAGGGCTCGGCGCCTCTCGACACGCACCACGCGCACTTCGCGCACCAGCGCACTCTTCTTCCCTGTAGGCGCTCGCGGCCGACGACCAGTAGCCGCGCGCGCACCCGGACCGGCTCTCTCGTCGCACGGAACACCAGCTTCGCTGGGCCGGCCAAAGAAATTTGGGTCCGAGGCGCGGCGGCGGCCTGATGCCGATCCGCTGACGTCCACGCTTGTGTTCAGTTGTGCTTCCATTATGATGCTGCTTGCTGTTTGTAATTTTCAAAGAAGCTGAGTGCGTGGCTGCTTCTGCCTTTTATACCCTTTTGGGGAGTGTGTGCGTGGGTGTGTTTGATCGCGAAGCCCGAATTCTCACTCGCAAAGCTCTAGTGCACATTCTCAAAATTCTAATGCACACGCCTAAGCACTAGTATAAGGGCTGAGCTTGTGTCGAACTTCGGGCGCACGCCTGCACACCGGCAAAAGTGTTGTACTGGCTCTCTTTTGCCCTTCGGGTACGCATCTCCAAGCGCAGACGTTTTATCTCCCCTTTTGTGCTTGTGCGCTCTATTTAATTATGTGCGCTCTCGCTGCACCTGCACAAGTTGTTGTTGCCCTTTCCGTTTTGCATGTCCACACGTCTGCACTGATATTGGTGAGTAACCAACGGTGCCCTTTGTGTACACGCATCTGTACTAGTGTGGGTGAGTATCCAACGGCGCATGTGCACAATTGTTGTTGCGCGGCTGATTAGTTTTCGGTGCGATGAAGTTTTCGCTGCGCGTGCATGTGCACTCGCTCCCATATTATCGTTGCACTTAATGTGCAAGCGTGTTGCTGAGCGAAAGTTTTGGCGGCCGTTGATCTTTAGCTTGTACGTTTGCGGTAGATGTAGGTCATGGTCATGCGCTCTCTTTGCATGTTTCCCTTTTCGCTCTCCCGCTGTAAAGCTGATCAGCGTAATTGTTTTTCTCTATTCGCCTTGTTCAGGGCCGCCTTTTGTTTTTGATTTTTGGGCCCGCCTTGGGGCGCTGCTATATATTTATGTTTATTCCATGTTTATACATACACATATACATGCATACATATATATATTGCTGGAAATAACTGTATTTGCCAATGTACACCGCAGCTTGTCTTGCATTCCCGTTTTGTAGTCTTAATCTGTTGTTGCCTGCGAGCAACGGTAATTGTAAGTTCCTTATGATCAAGACCTTCTTCGATGCTATGTTTAAGCTATGTTCATGAAGTAAGAGTCAGTCGCTTGTGGTCGCTTGAATCGCGTAGTATAAGTCGCATGAAGCGGACGTGTACTCTGAATAAATATAAACCCCAAGTTATAATATATATAAATATATATGATGTATGAAAGCCACAATTAATATTAGTATTGTTATTCAGTAAATATTCGATATTTCTTGTGATCTAAGATTAGGCCACATAAATTGTTGAAACTTGTACAACACAAGCAACTGTTAACTGAAGTGTGAAATAGTTGCCACATTTTGTTGCTCTGAATTTTGGTTTAGACGTCCACTTTAACGACCTGGTCAGCAGCATGGATGGGGGATGGGGGATGGGAGATGCGGGATGGTTTGCTGATGATGATGACATCAAAGTAAGCCCATACAAATTGCAGCCGGACGACAATTGGAGGATGATTTGATTGCGCGAGGGTGTACACTATATGTGTGTGTGCCTAAGTGTGTGTGTATTTCTAGGGGTGTGTGTGTTGCCTAGTTTGAAAACAAATAACATAAAAGGCATTAATGTAGCTCAACAGCAAAAATTGCGTAGACCTGAGTTCCGCCTTAGTATAACTGAATGCTTGTCATCATCTGGGGATTGCTTATACACTTTATGTTGCTTCATGTGCACCTCGTCGTATATGCTAACCGCCAGTTTGAAAAACAGACGCTCCACATTATGGCCAGTCATGGCGGATGCCTCCATGTAGGGCATGTCCAGACTGCTGGCGTAGCTGGCAGCCCCCTGTTGGCACACCTGTCGCCCATCTTCATCGCACTTGTTGCCCACCAGCATCAGGTGTATATTGCCCGTGGCATACTTCCGAATCTCGTCGAGCCAGTAGCTCACGTGCCGATAGCTGTGCCGATTAGTTAAATCGAATACTAGAATGATGCCGTGCACGTGTCGATAGTAGCAGCTCGTCATGGACCGGAAGCGCTCCGCACCGGCTGTATCATAGATATGCAGCTTCACCCTATTGCCGCCGATCTCAACGGTGTGCACCTTCAAATCCATACCCACCGTGCACTTGTATTGGCCCGTATAGCGATTCTCCGTGAAGCGTTTCAACAGGCACGTTTTGCCCACACTCGAATCGCCCAGCATCAGTAACTTGATAGACAAGTTGTTTGCCATTGTTATTCTCGAAAATCACTTTTCCATTGCTTGAAAAATATCTACCTGTGAATATACTAATCTGTACTCAAAATAAGGTAGGCAAATTTCAAGGCGTACTTTTCTATACTCTGCCACCGAAAGTCGCAGTTTTTGAGTTAGAGCCGTCAAATTTGCTAGGTGTGCTACTGGTAGCTGTCTTTAAGAACCGATAATAAATATTCATGGCCACGCCTATACCTGCGCCCATAAGCTCCAATACCTATATTTCGGAAAGGGTAAGTCGATAAATCCGCACATCTCCCACAATTTTAAGGATAGAGTGACCAAACTTGGAAGGTAACTTGCTACCTTCAACAAATATCAGCATATACGCTTTCAGACCACGAGAGATTCACCAAATTTGGAAACTATGTTACTGGTAACTCACCCAAGAGATCGATTAACAATTTAATGGCTACGCCTACGCCGACTCTCAAAAACGATACACCTGTTAGTGTAAATCGATTTTAAAAGCTGTGCAGACTTTATATTAGCATTATTTATACTTGCTGTATCGTTAGATCCACATATATTCAGCCTTAGTTGCAGAACACGAGTTCCAAAATACGTGAACAATAACCTGAAAAAATGGATAACGCTTCCTCTCCGAAGTTTCACATAATCCCAGTTCCTAATCCTTTTGCCATACAACTGCTTGTCTTTCTGTGATCAAAATGATCAATTTAAGCGGAAACTTAACACAGTTTTAATTTCATATTCGAATTACCTAATTGTTTTGTGATTTTTATAATTTAAATTTTGTATTATTATTATAATTATTATTGTTATTTTTGTCTTTCGGGGTTATGACATATTTCCCTAAGATATTTCATATACTTGTGACTATCCGGCGACACAATCCGTTAAAATGTCCAGGAGGGTTTACTTTTCGAAAGATTCAGGGACTGATTAAAACTTAACTTAAAACCGCTAAGTATCCCAAATATTTTGTTTTCCATGGGTATTATTTGCTTAAATACTATTGCTCTAGTGTAGTTTAGTGTTAATTCGTATCGTCTGTTTAAGTTGGCCACTTCAAATGCGAAAGAAGTATTATTTTGATGTAATTTATAGTTAGTTTAAAGGAATGGAATGCTCAAGTGGCACTAAGTAGTTGTTGTATCTTAAAGTGAGACATTAACCTCATGGCTAACGACTACAAAAATAGTACTTTTGGCCACCTGTGCCCCACAGACCCATCAAATTAACATTCTAATGTGAATCGCTCAACGGTGGAGCCACTATATAAGCTCCATTGCTGGACATCATCATCATCAGCAGCAATTCGGAATTGGAACAACAAGGACTGCTAAGGTGATGGCAATAATGTTTGCTCCCGGTGATTAACTCAATTAAACAGGTGCTCAAAATGATGTTTCCAGTGGATTAGCCACCTTCCAAACTTGATAGAGAGAGAGAGAGAGATACAGAGAGAGAGAGAGAGAGGGAGAGAGATGCGTATATTTTACTACAGTTGGTTGCTACACGCCCGCTAATAAGCGCCACATTAGCAACATGCGCCACCTCTTCAGCCTCAACGTGAACCTCATCCTAACCCTCCTCCTCAACGCAGGCTCATGCTAAGCCACATTCGCATTAATTCAATGTGGATTTTGAGCAACAGCCAGCGTCCCCAACCCCCTCCCCCATCACATTACATGCTGGGGGTGTTCGACAGCAGTTTGGGGGGAGAGAGAGGGTCGATTGTCCACGACGTCTGACGTTAAAATGCCATTAGACTTACAATGGTGGCGCAAAAGGTGGTGCAAAAGGAGCTCTGTGCCTCTCTCTCTCTCTCTGTCTCTCTCTCTCTCTCTCTCTGTGATGATTTGTAGGTGTTGTGCCGTGAGATTAAACCTGTAATTATTTATGCCCTGTTTTCTTCGTTGGGCCTAAAGTGCCGCTGGTGTTGTGGCTCAATGTGGTCAAGTTCCCAGCTATTCAATCTTTATCGAACAACTTTTGAGCACTTTGGCAGGTTCTACTTTAGATTGTCAATCCCATTTGCGCATGTTAATGTCAATGTTTACATGCGCTTTAACATGTTGTCAAGCCTAATTTAAAATTTCTCATACAGTTGGTAAATACTTGCAAGAGTTTAATCAAGTCAAAATGCTCTTAAGCTTAAAGAAGTATGCTTGGGCTTGTATTGTGAAATAATTGTCAGCAGTTTATCGGCTAGTTCAGGTGCTTAATTGTCTATTGTTAACTAGCATGCACTTTGGCAGGCACATGGGAAAAGTGCTTGGGTATTTGTTTTTTTTTTTTGGTGATATGGTTCCCAAAATATTTTAATTGTTAATCTAATTAAGCTCATTACTTTAGAATGCCAGAGCTGAAAGACCATGTCAACAACAACAACTGTCCGGCGCCTAATTCACAGTTGCTGTCAGTGCAATTGTGAATTGTGTGTGTTTGTCCAATTGATTCACATGACCTCCGATGAATATGAGCAAAATAATGAGGCGCCAGTTTCACATGGCATTTATGCCCGAAATCCCAAAAAGCCCAGCAGCCAAAACCCATTGTAAGATGATTCTTGTTTTTTTCCATTAAGCCAAAAACAAAAAACACAACATTTTTATTGTATTTCGGATGGTGTGTTCGTGTGTGTGTGTGTGTGTATTTTTGTGCAGTCAAACTGCTAATTGAACAGTTTTTGTTTGTTAAAATAAAAAGCAAAAACAACAAACACAAAAAAAGAAGTTGAAAAGAAAAACAAGCAAACTATTTAATGACAGTTGTCTGACTGAGATGTGGCACATACTCGTACATATGTTAGTAACCATTGGGAGTGGGTGCCCGAGCGGAGGGGGAGGAGATGGGGGTCGGGTTCTGGTTGGTTCGAGTGGTGCCAAATTCCGGACACAGCATAGTTCAATGTTTTGCTACACAAAGAGCACGCCCCACTTGGGGGCACAGCACTAAAAAGTCAACAGAAAAACCATTAACGCTTACAAAAAAACCACTTGGCAAGCTATTGTTGTATGTTTTTATGTTATTGTTGCTTACGTTGTGGTTGTTGTTGTTGTTGTTGTTGTTCTTGTTGCTGTTGTGCATGAAAAACAATTGCAATTGCGTAAACAAAACTTAATTTGCGAATGAGATTGACGAGACGATATAATGACGACTACAATGACAATGACGCCAGAAAAGAATAACAACTCCCCAAAAACGAAGAATCAGAGAGAGAGAGAGAGACAGATAGGAAGAGAGAGTTGTGGATTTTTTTTTATATCCAACCTCATCAAGAGCATTAAAAAAACAAAAGAAAAGTATGAGGAGAAAAATCACAAATAAACTGAGGATTTCTGGTTAAACCAATTTTGGTTAATATTGGACAGGGTTGTCACCAATACTTCACAAATTGTTATGACTTCAACTTAAACTTCAGATCCTACAGATTATCTTTGCATCCATGTTGCACACAATATGTTGAATTTAAATATAACTGTAATGAATATACCCCTAGCTTATTGATCGATTCTTATTCACAATATGCTTCGTCTTCCTTATTTCCTATATAACTCTTAATTTCTCCCTTCAAAATTTACTTTCGTTATTACTAAATTACTAATAGAGTTGTAGACTCTTAAATATATTACTGTATAATATATTTAATTTAATTAAAGAAAAAGATTAATACCGCTTAAAAATTTGTTGGTATTTTTTTGCTGTGTTTTCATAATAATAATAAGATAATTTTAACTCCAAAATTTACATTAAACCTTAACATAAACTCTACTTATTTTTTAATATCATTTTAAATATAATGTAAATTTTCATTTATAATTTTTATAAACGTTTTCTCATTTATGTATATTTTTGGGTTGATACATTTAAATCCATTGAAATGTTTTACTTGAAAACAACAAGTGAAGAAGATTGTAGGCTAGCGAAAAGTGAAAATGCAGATAATGAGTTTTATGATCCATAAAGCGTCGCATACTACGTATACGGTATACTGTATTTAAAAGCCTCTCCGCTGACCCACTAAATGTAATCGTGCGTAATCCACACAACAAGTCAAAGCAGAGCGTGAATCTGGTTTACGACGTGAATTGTTTATTACGGCTAACGAACTTTCTATGCTGGGGCACTTGGCACTTGCATAATCAGACCCCGAGCCGAAGACACCCGGCCTCCACCCCTCTACCCGACGATGACGTTGCATTTAGCGCATTGCGAGGTAATCAATGTCGAATCTGCTCTGATTGCATTGGGGAAAGCACGAGAAAAATATACACGATGCACGACAAATAAGTTTTAATTATTTGTCACATTTGTACAAACATATACATATATATATGTATATAAATAAATAAATGAAATGAAATATATATATATATATATATATATATATATATATAAATAAATAAATGAAAGAAATGAAAGCGCAAGATCAATTGTTTTATAATTTTTTGAGCTTAAGACACATATTCAATATTTAATTGGGTCGATCTATATGGAGAACAGTGAAAATATAATCATTTTAGCACAAATTTTTGCTCACTCTGCAGTGACTTATCAAATTCGTTTTTGAATTATCCCGCTTTGGCGCACTGTGAATAGCAAAGAAGCTATCGATATATAACGATCGGTACATGCTGACAGCAGCACAGTGACAGAGTAAGAGATAAATGCACGTTATCTAAAACAGTGCTTAAACTTAACAAATAATGTGTATGCATATGTCTTATGTTGTAGCTCATTCTAAACAAGTTGTATGCAATTTAAAATTAAATAATCAAAATACATTTGTAATATTTGCAAGGCTACTGAGTTATCATTTCATGCATAACATGCAATAAGTATTCAAAATAATTGTTTTGTATATAAATACATACATATATTTCATTTGTTCATATTGGTGCGTAGTAACACCAACAATTTTCAAGATTTTGCCCCAATGTCAGTGAAAACGTATGTGAATGCGTTTCGTGGTGAACGGGCCAGAGCCATTTATATCGATAGTGGCAATGAAGATCTGTTGTCATGCCTATCGATAGGGCCATCGATTGCCGCCGCAGCGTTAGTCTGTTGGCGCAATTGAAACGAGAAGGTTGTGTGTCTCTCTCGTGATCTGGCGGAGAAACGGTCGCGAGTTTAAGTTCTCCGGCTAAACGGGAGACAACATCTCTGATCGCGTTTGTTTGTTAATCACGCTTATATGAATGATTAAGTACGAAATTATTTTTGGCTAATCTAACAATAAATAATTGCCTCGATTTGACTCGCTCCTATCTTTCTTGAAATTTGTCCCTCTGTGCGGTTGGCGGGAGTTCCGGCAACGTATTAGAATAATTTGTTTTTTTGTTGTTGTTTTTTTTTTTTTTTTGGAAATGTGTCGCAATTAAATAATATACATAATTGTTATTATTTATATGCATGCTCACACGTGTAATTGCCTAAGAAACAGAAACAGCGACAGCTGCCAAACAACAAGTGATGAGAACACAAAACTGTGATCCGCGAATTTAAAGTGAAACCGAGTGGGAAGTCGTAGCCGAAGGCGGAGGCGGAGTGAAGTGCGTGCACTTTGGAATTGGAGTAATAACAACAACAATACATATCTATATATGCATTGTAAGTGTGTAAGCTTAAAAAGCTCCTCATGTCCCTGTCCTTGTCCCTCGACCTGTTCCAGTGTCTATATCTGTGTCTGTCTGTCCACGTTGCACAAGTTCAAGTTCAGCTTATTTTACCGGCTACTAAATGAACTGAACAACGGTTGTCGCCTGTCGCCGCCTTTCGCACATTCTTTGCGTTTACGTTGCGCCCACTACTTGAACTTACGACGCTCTCTCTGTTTCTCTGTTCTCTCTTTAAAATGCTCTTCTGCATTTTGTTGCGTGCATTGCACCTTTTGCCTGTGGCTGCTATCTCGTTTTGACAGCGAATTGCTAATCGCCGTGGCATTTCGCACTCACACACACTCACACACACAGACATATATCGACAAAAACACGCACTCAGAGAGACGTTTACCCCCCTGCGCCACCCACTCACACTCACACTTGCACTTGCACTGGAGAGATCTTCTCGTCATCGTTCTTTTACTCATACTCCTCTCGCTCTCACATTCAGGCATTCTTTGGGTTTTTGTCACAGCAGCAGCAGCAACAATAACTTTGCTTAGATAAACAACATTTGATAAGTAAATTTTGTGTGTATATTTTGTATTATTATCGTTCGATTTTCGCTTGTCGCCCGCTTGTTTTGCGCTTACCTTCGTTTTTGCATTTCCCTTTCTTTTAGATAAGTCAACGATTCCAGCTTATCGCTCTTCCTTAACAATTCCACTGACAATGGTAACCCACCCAAAACTTGTTGATTACCTTCTAGATTCAATTACCTCACTCTGTTCCCAGATATGCCTAATCGTATGTGTATGTGTGTGTATGTGTGTTCATTATGGGCATTCGCATGCAATTTACCGTCGTCATGTTCTATTAGCTTTAGATATAGACAAACATGTGTCTTATCAGACCGGATCCTTGGCTGCTTCATCAGGTAGAGGCTTCAATATGTTTGCTTTGAGATTTGCGTCTTATACTCTAAAACTGGACTACGCCTTAACACTCGGCTCTACCCAGTTGTTGACCCTACTTGGAGAATGTAGAAAATATAGTATATGTTATATTTCTATCTTATCTTGAATCGAAAGAGATATTAAGATAAATGATGCAATACTCTTACAAAAAATGATATAATCATTATCGTGCGAATAAAATAAACAATAAACAATGCAAATAGAATTTACAACACATAAAAAACAAATACTAATAAGAACAAGAAACAACAGAAATAAATAAGATCATTCGTTGGACAACGGTGCTGTAATAAAATCAATCGCAAACAGAAAGACAATGAAAAATGACAGCTGATTATCAAAACAAGAATTTAAGTTTTACTCGAGGTGCGAAGACTTCATCCAAAAAAAAAACAAAGAAGAAAACTAAATGACTCGAGCAGAGAAGCAGATAGAAGGAGAAAGAATTAAAGGTAGTTTATGTATTTTGAAACCCATGTTGTTTGAGGGAATATATTGTTTACACCTCTATACATATGCCATACATATTTATGTGTTCCTGTTCTAGTAACTCAATCGAGGTGACTCTTTGTGTTCAGTGAATTGTCTCAAGTTTGGCTAACTTATCGGCTCACAATGGTTCGTATAACTCAGTTGCGGCTCACGTGTTCTTTAGCCAGCAATAAGTTGAGTCGATCAAGATCAATCAATGTGTAGTGATCCACACACTCACATTCACTTGCAACACCCACTCGAATTACTCAAATGAATCACTTAATGTGCCAAAAAAAAAAAATAAAAATGAAAAAAAACTAAAAACTTATAATGAGCGAATTGTTGTCGTTCCATCTTTCCATGTTTGAAACATCGATCCATGTGGGCAGGAGTCAAGTTGCCCATCCCCCGCTCTCCCCAAACACACACCCTCTCTTTAAATTGACAGACTTCACTCTTTATGGCCAACTGTTTCAATAGAAAGCCGCGCTCGAAGCGTGCTCTCCTCGAGGTCAGCCCCGAAGATGATCAAACCGAATATCGCTCTCGTTCGCTGACTTCGATCGTCGATCGTCGATCGTCAGCGTCTAAATATAGATTTCGACCATATTTGATGATAAATATTGGCCATGAGTGGCAAACAGTGGCAACCGGACCTGCCTCAACCTGCCCAGCCAGAAGTACAATGTGTATCTTCTACACTGACAAAAAAAAAAAAAAATTAAGAAGAAAATAAATAAAACTAAGAATAAATAAATACTATAAAATTTCGACTGAAATCGTTGCGTACAAAATTTATTTATTTATTTTTCAAGCTTCGCTTTTCAAACCCGTGTTATTAATATTATTATTTGTCGTACAGCTTGTAACATCTTCAACTATTAACATCGAACTACTTTATAATATTTCAAAGAACAATCGGTCGGCCTTGTACAGTTTATATGAAATCTGATGCTTACCTAAGATACCCGATCTTTTTTGTCATTATTATTAATTAAGTATTTAGTAGAAATATTTACGTATAAAAATTGTTATGAATCTATAATTTACAAAATACGAGTATATTATTTAAATATGATCAATGGAATTGAACACAGGAGTTGTCTGATCATCATCGAATGAAAGGGAGAGAGAGACAAAGAGAAAGAGAGAGAGAGAGAGATAGAGATATACAAATATTTTATAATTTGTTCAAGTTTAATTAGGCTTATTCGTTGATTTGTAAATGATTTTTAGGAATATTCGCAAATATTAAACATACGGCGAAGAATTTTTTATTTTCACCAACAAATTTTACAAAGCATTTCATCGCAAAAAATTAACAAAATAAAAAGTTACTTATTGCAGTGATTTGTTTGCAGTGTATGTGTATCGTTTGCTGCTGCAGTGGCATTATCTGTGGCTGCCCCGCTGCACGTGTGTCTTGTGGTGTGCGGCAAGTCACGCCCATTGGCACTGGCGACAGACGGCGCGACATGTCAGACAGCAGCCCCCACGCGACATTTGCGACATGCCACATTTTTGCTGTCGCCGCTGTTGCCGCTGCTGCCTTAATAAGTTTTAATCTATTTGTCAATATTTCCTTGTTTAGTTCTCAAACATTGCACATGCACTATCTGCATCTGTATGCATATATGCATCTGCATCTGCATCTACATTTGTATCGCAGCACTCGTCTGTGTGTATCTTTCGGGCCCACAATGCCCGCGTATTCATAACAAGGCGACTCCGTCTCCGACGACGACTACGCTTATGACTCCAATACTCCGATTCCGACTCCTGACACTCAGAAAAAAAATTCGCCTCCGTGTTTAGAAAATCGCCCTAAAATGGAAATTGCCTTGACGAAAAAATATCCTGAAATCAAACAGTCGTTTTTAAAATTATTAAAAAAAAAAAAAAAAAAAATGGAATCTTTTATTTCTAGGAAATATAATTGCTAAAATTCTTAAAAATTTTAAATGTTTTAAAATTAACTATTTTAATCTAATATATATTATATAATATATATATATAATGTGCAATAATTATTTTTAAATAGCTAAAAGGTAATGTTATAAAGAAAGCACTGGACATTTTTTTAACCTGCAATTAAGAAGGAGAAAGAAAATCTCTGGTATTTTCCTTCTGTTTTTTTTTTGAGTGTAGCAACCGCAGGCTCTCGTGTTGTATGGCTGTCACTTTGCCATTTCCAGTGCAAACAGTTTGCATACCCTTACGCTTATTGAGACATAGATATATAGCTAGATATTGATATATATATATATATATATATATATATATAGATCTGAAACTATTCTTGCAACTTTCGCTCGATCGTGATCCATTAAAACCGTAACTTTGCAGCTGAAAATGATTAACATTTGTTTTGTATTTTCTTCGATTATTATTTCGATCTCAAGAATCACATATATATGTATATATATATATATTTATATATATATATATATATATATATATATATGTATGCATAAGTACATAATACACATTGTGTGTCTGCACAGGGTATTTAATCTTCGACAAACTAAAGATAAGTGCAACTTTTTGTTATATTTTTTTTGTCGTGCATTTTGTTTGCCTTCGCTGATATGTACGAATGTGTTCCCCTTCCTTTAGCCTCCTCTCGCCTGCTCACTGCTCCTTTCCTCTCCCCTCCTCTCCTCTGCTCTCCTCTCCTCTTCTCAACGTTGGGCGGCAACGTTGGCGTTTAAACTGCAAGCTGTCGTCATTGTATTGTCATATTTCTGTTGCATGTGTTCTTTTTAGCCCACATCGTGCTCTCTCTTTCACTCTCTCTGTCTCTCTCTCTCTCTCTCTCGCTCTCTCAGTCATTCTGTCTCTTTGTCTGTTTGTTTGTTTGTATCTCGTTGGCAGAAGTTTTTGTTGCTTCAGTTTCGGTTTCTGTGGCAAGCTCGCAGAAAGTAAAAGTTGCATCTTCTGTGTGTGGCCTAATAGAGCTGCAAGAAGTAGCATGTTGCAAGTTCTGTGCGCAACGTCACCTTCTACCTTCGCCGCAACATATTCTTCCGAGAATTCCAATTGCCATAACATTGTGAAAATAGAAAGAAAATATCATTTGTTGTTTTTGCCTTCGGCTTGTCCTCCACTTGAATTTAGAATCTTGAAACTGATTTCTTTTGATTTGCAGACATTTGTTACCCTTTTGATATTGTCCGTTTGCCTTAAAAGGTCATCATAAATTGCGGTATAACAATTAATTAGCATATTCAAACTAAAGATTATGTAAAATGAGCAATAGATATGAGTATAAAGATTTCCATATGGAAAACGACGAGTTGTTTGTGGGCCCGATTGACTTGGTATTGGAAAGTGTGTCAAAAGTATCTGAGACGCATATGTCTCCAACCAATTGGAGAACTGACCTTGCACACGCTGTTTTGCATTGTGGCTGGCACGCAGGCTGGCAGGCAGGCAGGCAGCAGTCACAACAGATACACTATCTAACAGATAGCGACGGGGCAAGCAAGCATATCGAAACCCAATTCATTACAACTATTCTTACTAAATGCAAACACTCTGCACAAAAGGACAATTGCTGTGAGTGCTTTATATGCATTTCAATTATAGCGAATTATGGCGACGACGCTTTCATATTTCAATTGATTTATTGAGGTATCAATTGACTGAATGAATGCAAAGAATGCGATCAATCGATCAGATCGCCTTGGCCCGGACACTTAGATAGATGCGGACACAAAAATTCACCTTCAGCCTCAATTTACAGCAGGCAGAACAACGACTTTGGACGTCGGCTGCGGCTGCGACTGCGACTGCGACTGTGACTGCGCTGCTCATGCATGCCTTGGCTTATCAGCAGCAGAGGCGAGTGGGCTGAGTTTGAATTCGAGAGCAGCGCGCGTTTATCACTCCAAAAAAACAAAGGTTGCTCTTGCGATAAGAGCGAATGTTTTTCAGTAATGTGTGTGTGTTTTTTTTTTGTGTGTAATGTGTACTGTATCTCTATCTCTATCTGTATTTGATCAGCATCCAAGCATCTCTGCATGTATCTGCATACACACACACACACACACACAACTACATATGCACAGTCGGGAGCCGTGCCTCAATTTGAGCTGTCAGCTGTTAGCAGCTGGCGTGTTGATGTCGTATCTGTCCAATGAATATGAATATGTATCTGTATCCATATCTGCATCTGTATCTGTTTATTAACACACACATATATCGGTATCTCTATCGCTATCTCTGTCTCTGTCTCACGCTTACGCTTACACTGTCTGCAATTTATGACTGAATATCATTTAATTAACTTCAATTTTACGCCGCTTTAGCCTCTTTTGTATTGTTACTTTAACATCAATATAACCCAACTCGATATTAATAAACAATCGTTCAGTTTCTGTTTCTGTCTCTTTTTTTTTTTTGTTGTTGTTATTTTTTCGCTTTGAACGGTCGAACTTGGAACTTGGCTCGAAAAATTTCATGCCTCACAAATCTCAATAGCTCTGCTTTTGTTGTTTGTTGTCTCATGTGTCGCTTATTGCTAATGAGCAAGGGTCCACAAAATGGTAAACACAAACAAGAAACATCAACAAGTTTGGAAAACATATTGCCCCAGCCCGAAATTGAAATACCCTTTAACTAACCAATATTTAGATTGCTCAATCTGCCCAAGTATCTCAAACATATTATTTTCTTCAAGTGTTGTTTTATTATTTCTATTTGCACATTTCGCTACAAAGGCTACGATCGCTATAACAGTAGCCCAAGCTATACAGTTCGCTCAGCTCTTGTTATGTCTGCTATTGCTACAACTACAGAAAGCCCAGACATTTTCGACATTTTGTTACCCTTGCTACTGCTATTGCTCTTGCAAATGATGGAGCAGAACAGAGCGAAAGAGTATTCATTTCAGTTATTTGCTATTTCAGCTCTGCTGTTGCTCTGTTAAACATCGTAGCCAGAGCAATAGCAACACGGGAAACTATCAGTTAGCAAAGCGTACATTTTCATTTGGATTATTTGAATCAAACAATTTCGATATTTAATCAAGCAGTTCAATATGCGAAACGAGTTCGATTTCATTTCCACAGCAAATGTTCTTCTCATTTCTATGTTTCAATGTCCACTCATCTTCCACATTGTTTACTAGCTTAAAATCCATTCCAGACCAGCATATTTATATATTAAAGATTTAACAAATTGTTAGTTAAATCGCCATTTGTATATATATATATATATATATATATATATATATATATATATATATATATATATATAACATACCTATGAATGTCTGTTGCACACACCAAATTACGATCAATGAATGCGCCTCATGACAAATTCAAAGCACTCGGCACAGTGTGCATAGAGTGTAAATCATATAGTACCAAATTTATGCATCTACACAATGGAGCTTAAATAAATAAAACTCCCGAGACAAAATCTCATTTCGTATGCATTTAAGCTTGAGTAATGAGCGGCGATTGCGACGCGACTGCGACGCGATTTTTGATTTGACGCGTTTTTTCACGCGTTATTCGTGTCGCATCGCTTATATACCCATCAATTAAAATAGATCAGAAGGGTATAGTGAAGCTGACAAACTACAAGTGACTTTATAAATTACATATATTCTTGCTTTGCATCGATAGCCAAGCCGATCTTAGAAACTGTAGCAACAACTAGCCAATTCAAATTGTGAATATAAGTTATCATATACCATAGGCCTACCGAGCTTATCGATCATTCATTTAATCGTTTATTGAATATCGATAAATATAGTGCATCGACCTATTCCCACCATTCATATCCAGCTTTAATTTGTCATGCAAATGTCTGGAAAAAATGAACATCTCGGTTGCATTCATCAAAGTCAATTTGAAGTGCGCTGAAGCCTGAACTTGTATTAAAGAATAATTTACTGAGCGGATTTCGTGTGGCGAAATACAAAAATGAAATCATTTTATTTCTTTTAACAATAAATCCAATAGTTCTGGCATAAAATTAGATACGCCACTTGTGTTTTTTGAGGGCCTAGAAGTGAATCGGATTTAAGGCTGATTTGGCTTATTCAATAACAGAAATCTTAGTTTTCATCGATTTTTTGTTGTTTGTTTTTTGTGTTGATTCAAAATTCAACATTCAATTGCGAATTGCGAATAGGATGACTCGAGTAATATATATATATATATATATCTCTGAAATATGTTTATATGTTTTTGTTCAGCAAAAACAGACTTTAGATTTGACATGTTCTTATCTGTTGCTGATGCAGTTTTCTTGGTTTGTCCATTTGTAAAGAAGTTCTGAGATCATCCAATACATGATACATAGATTTGTATATTTGCTCTTCAAGGCACAAGGCCTCTTTCCTCACTCGACCCATTTAAACCCAGCTAAATCAACACGCAACCATTTCACTGTCCAACATAATTAGCAAAGTTAAATTTGGCTATACGCTTTCATAAGCCAGAAACTCTCAGTTTGCATTAAGAGACAGTATTTTGCCATGCTTACGAATTCATATTACATTTTATACTTAAAATTCTCAAGTTATCGTTATCGCTTGAGAAACATTGATGAATTTGGGTTATTAATATTTATCGAACTACTTACGTCCAAGTTCAATCCAACAACAAAGAGCTTACTCTGTTTTTCCAATACTCTGGAAATCCAATACGCTGTTTTGAACATTTAAAGACATGTACGCAGTATGGTAGGTGAGGTCTTGGGCTCAGGGTATATGCCTGAGTCGAGTTCTCTCGATTGATTAATCGGTTCCATTGATCGGACTAATGACGATGATAACAATTTGGAGTACTGAGTAACTACTAGTCGAGTTTTCCTACACGTTTCGTGTAATGTTTTGAAATGTCATATTAAAGTGTGCGATCGAATGCGATGCGATTCAAGTTGTTGTTCTGCTGTTTATCTGCTATCGCATCGTGTTAATCGCTGGCACTTTAATTTGCAATTCAACTTCCGTCAACTGCTGAGGAATTTTAAGCAGGCTGCTGAAAAACATTTCTGAGCCAGTTAACCTAAAAAAAAAAAACGACAACAACAAAAAAACAAAAAAGCAAATGATTAAATAAATACAAATAAAAAAGGCATTAAACCGCCGCGTCAAAATAAGTAAAATGGTTATGTAAATGCAAATGGAAATGAAAATGTAATTAATGAGCATAAAATGCGGAAAATTGTGGAAATACGTGAAACAAGTTTTCGTTTTCATTTTCATTTTCATTTTCATTGCGGCTAGGACAGGCGGGCAGCTAGCCAGACAGAGGGACATAAACACATACAGACAGACAGACAGACAGAGGGACAGACAGACAGAGAGACTATCTGGATGCAGACAGACATCGTCAAACATCTCGGCAATGTTTGGACAGTGTGATTGCTCCGTTAGCCAGTTGGCGCAGTTTTTAATTAAAAGTACGTGTAGTAACTGCAAGATACATTCACTTTTTTTTATTATTTGGTTTAGCGGTCTCCGCGCGAGTCTCTCAATTGCCTTAACCGTAATCGTAATGGTCTTTGCTACAGATGCTAATGAGCTAATGCGACGTGCCACATAATATGATGAATTGATCAGTTTTGTGCTCCAATCACCATCGAAAACACTCTCTCTCTCTCTCTCTCTCTCTCTCTCTCTCTCTCTCTCTCTCACACACACATTTCATGTTTTTGCTGCTTCGATAACATCTCATTTGATGATGTTTTTTTTATTTTATTTTTTACTTACGAGATCGAAAAAAGATTTTAAAAGGTGTTTTCACCAAATTATCTATAATTTTTCAAATTGTACTTGCCATTTAACTATCAAATAATAATTGTATAGTAATTGTTTAAATCCACAGATAACTTTTTATTTAACCTATTTATTTGCTAGTGCAAAAAAAAATCATGTTGGCAAATTTGAATGTGGTATTATCCAGAGATCGGCAGATCAGACCATAAAACAAAAAATGAGATCATAATTTACTGAGCCAAGCCCATGTAACAAGAACTTATCTGCGACCGAAGCTATATGTATATATATATGATTTAGTTATGCAACACTTAAAAACGGTGTTGCCAACTCGCTTGCAGTGTTTATGAGCAGCCTCAAGTACTTTTAGCAATCACTAACTCGTTGTCAATCTTTTGTTCACAGCTGCCCAGCACGTTCCAGTCTCATTGCATGTGCGTATCTCTCTCTCTCTCACTGTGTGTATCTGTGTGTGGCTTCGTGTGTGTGTGTGCTGTACAAGCTGCTGCCCACCTGCCGCCGCATAAGCAAATCGAGCACGTTAATTAAATGTCAACAGATTTCAAGTTGAGGAGCGCGCGGGACGCGAAAGGACGCAAAGTTGAAACCGAAACTGAAACCGTGGCAGAGGCAGAGGCAGAGTCTGAGGCAGAGTCAGAGTCAGAGGCAGAGTCAGAGGCAGAGATAAAAAGCGAAGCAGAGGCAGCAGCAGAAACCGAAGCGGAGGCTTAAGTGAAAAACGACAGCGGCGAATTGAAATTGTGCAAAATGTTTGCATGACTGTCAAATAAATCATAAGAAGAGCGCAACATAAGCGAAATAACAACAACAACAACAATTACAACAATAACAGCGGCAGCGGCAACAAGCAGCAACAACATTAAACATGGTTAATGCTGTGATGGATGCCATTGCGGTAAGTGTCCAAGTGTCCAACTGTCCAATCTCTCAATGTATTCAGCATTCAGTATTCAGTATAAAGTATTCCATATCCATATCCATATCCAACTTCCAGTTGTCCCATATCCAAAGTCGTCTCGTCGTCATAATAAGCGCCCAAGCTCGTTTAATTTAATTTAGAATAAATATGTATTTTTCCTTTATTTTTATTTTTTTTACTCGTCTGATTTCTAAATTGAAATTGCAGTCGCAGCCAATTGAAGTTTGGTTTGTACTTCAAACAAGAAACTCGGCGATTGTCGTTTTTTTTTTTCTTTAAATATTTTTTTGTTGCTTTTTGCGTTGCTTTGCCCACATTTTCAATTTGAATTTGTTTGCTGTGGCAATTGCTCAATTGGCTGGCCTGTCTACGTATTGGGTGTGCGTGTGTGTGTGTCTCCGTGTGTGTGTGTGTGTGTGTGTGTGTGTGTGTGTGTGTGTGTTGCACATTACACGCTAATCCATGTGTTTAAGGCCTTTTTTCTCCTTCACATTTACATTTCCATATTACGTATGTATGTTTAAAACGACACTGCACGCTGCACATTAAGTGTTAAATGAGGCGTATGCGTACTGTGCTGCAGCTTGTTGCAACACGTGTGGCACATAAACTCTGGAACTCTGGACTGTTCGAAACCTGAGCAAGTTTAGCATCGAGCTACGTTTGAGAGAAAATAAAAACTGGAAAATTGTTGACTAAGTGAATAATAAAGTTGTTAGCCTGGACAACAAATTGGATAAACATTTGCAAACTAATCGCCATATAATTGTTTATAAAGTTGTAATTATATAATTATAGCAAAAAGTGTGTACCCAAATGCATAATATCTAAAATAATTATTTTTATTTAATCTATAACGATTACTTAAGGAATCCACACACATTTTTTGTGTTACAAAACTTCGTATCGAATGCCAGTTTCTTAAATTTAATGTATTTCAAACTTAGCAAAAGCTTAAAGCAATTTTATTTTTTTCATTGCGTGCTTGATTTTAAAATTCTGAATTTGTTTTGCACAATTTGTGGTATATTGAAAAGCCAAAACAAGAAAAGAAAAGTAAAGTTGCATTTTGTTTTCATTTTTACTTAGCAATTTTGTTCTTTTTTTTTATTTGGTTACCCAAATACAAATCTGTCTATATAGCAAGATTTAATCCAAACCTAAGCAATTCATATGCACAATTGCAGGGCACAATTGTGTCAGATAAATGGAATCGATTCGAATTCGTTTTCCCCACTTCAGTTTGGCACATAAAATTTGCATAGAGCTCGCTCTTAGCTGAAAACAAAAAGGCTAAAAACTGCAGAAATGTTTATTAATATCAACAAGCAGCAGCAACAATAAATGTATTTTTAAAAAAAAAGTTTGCAAATATAAAAAGAAGAAACAAAAAACTTTAAACCAAAAATAAATGCGCAGAGTCGAAGACAAAAAAAAAAAAGCAGGCAATTGAAACCGAACCGAAACAGAAGTGGAGCTCAAATTAGCACAGAGCGTGGGAGCCGGTTCGCGTTGCGGCGTCGCTGCTGACGTAGCCGTATAAATTTTTGGTAGTTGCACGTTGCACATGCAGCAATTTTTTTTTTTTTTTTTTTGCTAGTCCGACCCCGGTCACGGCCCCCAATAAACAAGTTCTTATTATTATTTTTATTATAATAATTATTATTATTATTGGCCACATTTGTCGAGGCGAGAGTGGTGCATAATTATTCGAGGCGTTGCAATATCGCCAGCCTCGCCAAGGCCTCCCCACTCGATGCCACCGGAAGTCAAGACCAGTTCAGGCCACGTCCCAGGCAGCAACACCAACAATCAGTTAGTTGGGCCACCTTTAGGTCTTTGCGCGCTTTTGTTTGGGTAACGGAAATTCCTCACGGATGCCAACTCTCCACACTGCCACACCGCCCAGACGCTTGGGCATGATTTGGCAAAACAGATCGACAGCAGAATAACAAAAGCAACAACAACAGCAAGTGAGAACGGTTACAGTCGGGCGTAGCCGACTGCAAAATACTCTGACACCAATAAGTAATGCCATCTGATAACAGATGTGGGGTCAGAGGTGGCGTTGCTGATCCTAAAAGGACACTTGCCTAAAACCTACCAATCAAATTTGGTGACTGTAGCTTCAAAATTGTGGTAGATATGTGGCCTTATTGATTTTCATCTCTTTCCTAGATGAACAGACGAACAAAAGCAATATACTCTGGCTAGCATCGGTGTCAGTGTATAAAAACCACATCAAATATGAGAAAACGCATTAAACTGAAAGAAAATCAGCGACGACAACGCGTCGTTCGCTTCTCATGGCCAGTTCGAGGCGTCAGCAGCACTTGATTGCCTGTGACTGTGTATCTGTGTCCGTATCTGTGTCTGTGTCAAGTCGATGGGTGCTTGAAACATCCGTTCATTAACCCACAAACCTGACAGATTTGCATAGAACTTGATTGCCAATCGGTTCTGATCGCTGTTGCACTTTTCCAGCGAATTGCACGACACATTTTGTCGCGAAGTTTGTAACGAGGTATACATATATATATATATAAATATATATATATATAATATACAGCATATTGCTATGTCCATTTGTCTGTCTGTTAACTGAGGGACTCATATAGTTTTCAAAGAACAAACGGTGGGTTTTTTTTTAAATTTATTGAATTACGCCAGTTTGCAAGAGTATCGAACTTTCGGCTTGTTTATTGAATATGCCAATATTGTGCAATTAATTTGGCTCAGTTCAGGTTTAATTACACATTTAGATAGTGCGGCGATAACCCAACATATCGTGTAAGATCGTCAGGCTATCAAACTGCCTCGATTATACGATTTCGACACAAAATTCTCCAAAAATAAATTCGCTTGTCCTTTTCATGATTTGGCTATAAGCATTTGAGATTTTTCTTGTCGCTATTTAAGAATTTAAAGTCTGTTTGATATTAACACTAAGTCTGGAGGTATTAAAAGTGAAAATCACTAGCTGTTTTCGTAATGCGATTATTTTTATTTTGTGGGCAATCATTTCGTAAATATTTCGTTGAATCGTGAATTATTTAAGCAATGTGATTCACGTTATGATTATTTAAGATTTTTTAATTCTCCATAAGACATTCTGAATTGTGTTATTATTTGTAACATGTCAAACGCTCAGACATTTTCATATATTTTTGTAATATTCCGATACGTATTTCATATTCCTCTACAATACTTACAGCTGCTCAGCTCGCTGGCCAGCGATCTGGATGTGATGCTAAATGATTTGCGCTCAGCGCCGAGTCATGGCACAACGACACAAACAGCGGCAACAACAACAGCAGCATCAGCATCAGCAGCAGCAGCAGCAGCAACAACAAAAACAACAACAAGAACAACATCATCGGCAACAGCGACAACAGCAATGACAACGGCAACCATAAACCAGCAGCAGCAGCAGCAACATGCAAGGCAATTACAGCTGCAGCATTGGCAAAGCATTAGCAACAGCAACAAGAACAACAACAACAGCAGCAGCTACAATTACAACAAGCACAGCA
Source organism: Drosophila macrothrix (assembly GCA_035042055.1). NCBI lineage: Eukaryota > Metazoa > Arthropoda > Insecta > Diptera > Drosophilidae > Drosophila > Drosophila macrothrix. Next base: position 19,084,009 of record JAWNLX010000587.1, on the reverse strand, counting down.
GCAACAATAGCAATAATAGCATGCAACAGTCACGCCCACAATGCCTAAGTGAAATCAGATTGAGGCCTGTCAAAACTGGCAGATTATTAACTACGACTGCAACAACTACAACAGCAACAACAACAACCACATATCTACAACAACAACAACAGCAACAGCAATCGAATGGCTTTCATCGTCGCCGCTTGGCAGCAAAACCATCAACGTCGCCGCCGCAGTCGTCGCCGCAGTCGTCGCCGCAACGTCGTCCAGCACAGCGGCGACTGCGCAACGAGCAGCAGCAGCAGCCGCAACAGCAGCAACAGCAACGGCATCGTGAGGAGCTGATGGACACCGATGCTGATACGGATGCCAGTGATTTGGCCAATATGACGTCACCGCTGAGTGCGAGCGCAGCTGCCACGCGCATCATTGGCCTCTCGCCGGACGTGAAGAAGCTGCAGAAGCTGCCACTTTGGTGTCGCAACAAGACGCCACACAACACAAGCCACAATAACAACTGCAACAACAACAACAATAACAAGAACAACAACAACAGCAGCAGCAGCAGCGCAGTCAGCGGAATAACGGCACAGCGTCGACTTACAACCGGCAGGCAAATTCAGCTGCACAATATGCATCATAGGTAAGTGCCCCAAAGTGCAAAACCAGCGTGGAAAACGCTGTGCTCTTAAGCTAACTGTAAGGAAGTGCCCCAGAATGGCCACGTGCCCATTTCACCACAGAGAAACAGAAACAGAAACAGAAAAAACAAAAACAAAACATAAACATTATAAAATGCTATATTTTTGCACTTATATTAAAGTTGCATATGAACAGTTGCGGTCAAAATAATAGTAGTGCCGCATTATAAGATGCAAATTCTCAACAATTTAATAATCCTCCTCGAGATATATCTCTTCACATCCCCTTTTTTTGATGGTATGGCTATCTCGTCTTTCAATCTTTACTTGTCTGCATTACTATTATTTTGATCGCAGCTTTATATATACGTCTATATGTATTCCATAAATGGGAGTGTCTGTCTCCGCAAACTATCTTCTTCAAACTACCCGTCTCAGTTTAAAATTAATTAAACTTTGGCCATATTTTTATTAGTGCTGCAGACAGCATATGCATCGAATACGAACTATATATATATATATATATATATATATATAAATATAGACATATATGACATGTTGAGTTGAGACATTACATATACTAAAAAATATTGTTCTCTGCTCTTGATTCATTTCGTTCCATTAATCTTTCATATGCACTGATAATCAATGATAAAGCAAGCTTTGACTGAACAATTAAACATTGTTCGGCTTGGGTATTTGAAGTCTTGAACAGATCTAAAATGTTATGCATTCATCTAAATTATTTTGAACATTAATATCACTATTATTGATTTAATGCATTCATAAAATTTAATTATGGATGGTATTATTTTAATATTAAGACGACTTATATTTGTTAAAGAGAAGATTAACACTAATTCTTAATTAATAAACACTTTTTTTTAATATATAAAATATATAATTCTTAAATCACTCTTGATATGCAAAGCAGTAGTTGTCAGGGTTATCGGCTCTTATATACTCATCAAAATATACACCTACAACTCCTCTTTGAACTCAATTTTATTTGGATACGAATTATTCACATTAAAAGTGACTGCTGTATAAATTCTATATGGGCAAAATTAAGTACACGCAGAAAAAAATGACTGGAAGCTAGAAATAATTTCTAAATATACGAAAAATAATTTCTTAAAACTATAAATGCTCATTTTTAGTTGTTGTTTTTCCTCCAGAAATATATTTCACAAATATAAATTTGTATGATTTTATAAACTATTTGAAATGTTTTTGTATATGTGCAATCTTGAAATACTTATTATTGATTTAAAAAAAAAAAACAAAAAAACTCATGAAAGAATTCGATTAGAAAAATTAATCCTGGAATTAAGAAAAGAAAAACGTTAATTTTGACTTGGTCAGAAAATGCATTGCGTTTTTTTTCTGAGTGCATGGTCTTACTAATTTGCCGTTGAGGTTCTTCTTTTTGTTATGGTAATTTTGGGCATTGGGGCAGTTTCATGTGGGTAGCGAATACGTGGAACTTGGATTAGCAGCTGACCATTGTGACTGCGACTGCGGCTGCGGTTGAGGATGAGCATGGCCTTGTTCCGAGCATAGACCCAGGAAGGTGTTGCCATGACTCAGACCTACACACACACACACACACACACATATATGCATAGTCACAGTCACAGTCGCAGTCACAGCTCGACTGCGTAATGGTTCACGCTTCGTTGAGCGCTTCATGCGAATGGCGAATGCATGAATGCCTACGAGGTGCCTGCTGCCTACCTAGGCACTAGTCAGTCTGCAACTTTGCTGGGGGGTGGGGGGGGAGTCTTGCCGATGCCCAAGACCGAAAACAATCGAGAACAATGGGGACTTCCGAATGCATCTGTATGCATGTATGTATGTAGATAACTATATGTAATTACACGTCTTGTTTAAATGCATCGCTTTGCTTTGAGGATAATTTGTACGCTCATTTTGCCTTGAACTACCTTTTTGTGCCTGAAGTCAAGACAGTCAATATATTAAGCAGTACTCGAAGTAGATTGTAAGAAGTAGTTTGTGATATTGTTATTTACCTCCGAATAGTCTATCTTCATTCATAGAGACATTTCTGAACATCATTTGATTTTTATACTCATGCATAAGGTATTATTATTATTATTTATTATTATTTTACTTATTTATCCATACCATATTTACATATAGGCAATTTTAATAAATACAGATGATTGTCCATTAAAAATGGGGAAACAGGCAGGAAGCACCTCCGACCTCTTAAGGTATATACTCTGGATCAGCATCAACAGTCGAGTCGATTTAGCCATTTGCGTGTGTATAAACAAACCGATTTCAGATGCTATAAGAGCTAAATTAGGAATATTAATCCTCGCTTACCATTAGCTGAGCAAGCTTATTCATTTTGTTGTTGATTATCCATAATCGAGAAACTAATATCTGCAAGCCAGCAACGCTTACTGTATCTAATAGTCGATCTGTCTCGACTAGAACATTCTAACTAGTTTCTTCCAAAGTATATACGAAATAACGCCCTTTTCTAATATTTCCACCCGTTTAACTATTCAAACATTTCATAACTTTATAATGATCGCATAGCGAACATGTATATTCAAATGATATATTGAGCTGTTACTTGCTAGCGGCCGTATTATATATTTTCAGTATGAAACTCATTTCGAATTTCAAAAGGTAGCAAGCCAACTTCTCATTAGTTGCCTCTCAACTGGAATTTCACATCTGTTTGAAAGGTCGAAAGGCAACTGCATTTGACAGCTAACATAATCGATTGGGGGTTGAGCATGAAGCCAACTGCAAAATCTTGGCATGCTTAACCAGCACATGCTCAATCCGCACCCCGCATCCCGCACCCAGCACCACGCACCCCTTACACTCTGCCGAAAACTAAACAGAGAAATATTTTTGTAATCCCCAAATAAGCGCCAAATGTTTAGCATATAAATTATGAGGCCAGTCAACGGCAGACGAGGCTACTGCAAAACTATAAAACGGACACTCCCTTACCATACCGCTCCCCCTCCCCCCCTCCCCGGTACAATGCTCTGCCTGCAACCGAATTTCAGCAGGACCATTCAAGAGACCCACTCAAGACCCTCGTCGCGGTTAATGGCTGCTACTGCTACTACTGCTGCTGCTGGTGTTGCTGTTGCTGTTGTTGTTGTTGTTATTTCGTTATTTCGTAATCGTCGTAGGCGTCACATGAATTTGGCTCAAGACATTTGGCCAAAACACAACACAACACAACACAACAGAACAGCTAACAAATGAGAGGCGGGCCCTGCCAAATATGTTAAAATGAAGTGTTATATTTTATGTGGTTGGCCGCAAAAGCGAATGCGTCCAACAAAAAAAAAAAAAAACAAAACAAAACAACAGCAACCACAACAACAACAACAACAACAACAACAACCAATAACAATTTACAGCAATATCCCTGACAAGAACAAATACAACGAGCCATAAACTTAAGTAAATATGAATATGTACATGACAACGATGACGACGCAGATGACGATGGCTTCTTCAGTTTGTTGGGCTTGTTGACAGCACAGCAGCCCAACCAAGCAGAGTTAGAAATCCCCCAAAAAACACCAAATGGGGATGGGGGTTGCTGGTTGGGTGGGGCCCTGAGACTGAGAGCCAAGATTGCCGCTACAAAGGGTTGTGACTTTTGTGTCTTTAGCTATTTATTAAATTTGTTTGCCAACACACACATAAACAAACACACACACACACACACATATATTCACGAGGGCCTTATATATATGGTATTTTGTATTTTGGATTGGGGAGAATTGGGGGGTAGCAGGAACAGCAAACAGGACGAGCAAACATGAGCTGCGTAACTAATTTGCTTAAAGTGCACGATGGCTCATCAGCGACAATGATGGCACAGTGGTTCAAACAGAATACACAATATATGAGTGACAGCAGGGGTATTCAATAGCAAATAGCAGAATAGATAAATAGAAAGTGTGAAAAGAGTTTGAAGATAATGTTGATAGACAGCTAAAATTGAGAGTGGGCAAGGAATGAGAATGGTGATGCATGAGATATATGCCACACATAGATATGAAGAGAGAGAGAGAGAGAGAGAGTAGATATAGAGAGTTAGAGAAATAAAGAGAAAAGGTGAAAAGAACATAAAGAATAGCGGCATAGATATCTATATAGTTTGAGAAGATCAGATTAAATAAATATAAGATTAATATTATAATAATAACATTTATTTATCTTCCTTCTTAGGAATCTTTTCATTTGCTTATTGATATTATTTACTATATATATTTTTGAGTATCAAAAAAGCTTCCACATTTACCTCTTCGATTTTCTTAAATCGAAGCCTTTGATTATAATAAAATCATCCCAGCTTATTTTACTTTTTGATTGTTTTTTTTTCCTTTTAGGCTCTTATGTTTAATTTTTATATTAGATATGATTTCTTTGTGAAGCTTTGGCAGCATTAGTCTGCAGTTGCATTCTTTTTTCCATTGGCCAACACTTGAATATTTTTTTAAAGGCTTCGCAGTGCAACCCAAGCAAATTTTATACGTTCATTTCATTCTGATTGCATTTCAAGTTGAACTTTGGAAAAGTTGCAATTTGCAACTGTCATTTAATGGATTTTAGGCCACTGTAAAACGAACATACACCCAAAGCAAACACACATCCAAACGCACAACCAAAAGCACACACACACACACACACACATATATATATATATATAAACTTTGCAGCCGCATAAAACTTTTTGCTTCAAAGTGTTTTGTGGTCTTCATGCAACGGCCGGGGATGTGGTCGGGCAACAAAATTGATGGCGTCTAAGACAAACTGACGGTTTCGACTGACGGCGACGTCATCATCATCATCATCATCAGCAGCAGCATCAGCGCCAGTACGATGATCATCGCTTGGCTCATCATTATCGAAAAAGTTTTCAGCAATTTACGCGTTTTTAAGTTGTGGCCCACTTGGCGGGCTCAGCGATGCGTATGAGCAACAAATGGGTGGAATCCCAATCTCGACCCGAATCGAGTCGACTCAAATCGAGTCGAATCGAGCCGAATCACAATGATGTCCACAGTGCGACAGGTGTTTGCTTTATTAACTGCTAACCAACACCGCGCAATTTATCCCCCTTGCCCACCACACATGCGGTTTTTTCGAGCTCGTTGACATGTAAACAGATTAACATAATTAATTTATTTGCATTGTTGTCATTGTTGTCATTGTTGTTGTTTTTGTTGGCCGGGCCTAATCTAGCAAAAGTTGCTTTTGCTTTTGCTTTGGCTGCTGATGACATTCTCACATTGTTGCTGCTGTTGCTGTTGTTGCTGTTGTTGCTGTTGTTGCTGTTGTTTGCATTGTTAGCAAACTAATTTGTGCTTTTTGTCGTCGCCTAATCAAATTAATTAGCGCTGCATGCGCCAATTAATCAAAATGCATAATTATTTAAGTAGCGTGTCTTGTGACTGTTAATGGGTATCTGTGTGTGTCTGTGTGTGTGTGGGTGTAGGTGTGGGTGTAGGTGTGTGTGGGTAAAGTATGTGATTCTCCTGATTCTTGATTCAGTTGCTTGAGTTTGATGTTTTGAAAATAACTAGTTGTATTCGCTATTTGCCATCACTTCACCCTACATATGACTAAATATTCAATTTTAATGTTAAAACTTTCGAAAAGAATTTAGGATGCGATTCTGATTCTGATGTTATTCCAAAAACTTTTGCGGTATTTGATTACCTATTATTACCCTGACATCTATGGTGTGCTAATGAGCCAGACTAGTGAGCCTTGTAACTATATAATCTATAAGTAAGGGAAACTTGTGTAATTTGAACTCAGTTCTCTGAATTGGAAAATCCTGGGTAATTTGAAAAGCGACTAAATTCTATATGAACTTAAACAGTTAATAATAGAAATTAAAGACAGTTTATTTTTGAGCTAGCTTACGACGATTACTTTTATATGTAGATGAAGAAAAAGATATTTGCTATCTGTTGTCTAATGTTTCCAGTTCATAAGTTTGTTCATTAATGTTTGAGCTGGTAATTTGACAAGGGCAATACACTTGAAGATCTGAATCCGTTGACTGGCTCCCTTATGGTAAGCCAAAGCTTTGAATATTTGGATTACACAAACAGAAACACAAACAGAAACACAAATACAAGGAAGAGTACTCAATGCCAAGCACAATTTGGCCATTTGGCGAGCAATAGTTTCGAATGTTGTTCAAATCCAAATGCCAATCAAGAGTCATATGTGTTGGCTGCATGATGAATATCATCATGCTCGTGGCATTAACAGACAATCGTATCAATCATATTTAGCATACAACTGTCACTCACTCAATGAATCAAATTGTCAGTTGGTCAATTCACATCGAGGTTACTTACAACTTCTCTATTCGAACAACGAATACGTATTCAAGCCAACTAGCCAACTGACAAAAGTGAGCAACTCTGACAAGTCATTTGGAACATTGAGAAAGCTCAAATTTCGCAATTATGCAATGCGGCTGGCAGGGCGAGGTGAGTAGATCGTTGGGGGGGGGGAGGAGGAGGAAAAGGGCGGGTATGTTTATGGTTACTGTTCAACTGACAGCTGTAAAATTGACAGCAGCCTTGCTGGTCAACAGATCAACTGAAGCGTCTCATTAGACGAAAGTTCTGTCAGCTTGAGCTCATTCATTCACTCAGTCACTCAGTCACTCACTTACTCATTCAGTCATTCATTCGCTCACTCACAACGTATTCACTTATGCACAGCGCCAAATTTCCCCTGACAATAGACCGCAAGAGCCAAGCCAAAGACCAAAAGAATGACCAAAGACATAAAAAAAAAAAAAAAACAGAAGAAGAAGAAGAAACTCAAACTTCGAAGAGCAAAAAATGCTGGAAATATGCAAATTGAAAGGACAACCAAGATTAGAGCTGAGCACTGGGAACTGTGAATGCGTCTTGGTATCCCCTGCCCCTCATTCCAGAGAACAAAAAAGGAGGAAGAAAAAAACGTTGAGCTGACGTAAATTGCATATTAAATTTTACATTTTTCATATTTATGCAGCGGCGCAGTCATAAAGTGAAAGTGACTCAAAAGGCATTTAAAGTGAGTGGGTGCGTTAGGGGAAGGGGAAGGGGGAGGGGGAGGGATTGTGGAGGGAATAACAGGAACAACATTTCAATTTAGCAAAATCTTCATTATGCTCAAGTGTAGACTGCAGGCAAATGGCGCTAAACGGAAGCGGAAACGTGACAGGCAAATGCTGACCCCCGCCCAAGTTACGCCCAAACCCAAGCAAAACTTTCAATGAACAAAACACATACACACACACACACACACACACACACACACACCAGCACACACTCTAGCTAGCCGCCATTCATTTGGCTATTGTCAGGCAAGGTCTTCATTGTCGCTGCTCAGCCTCATCCTTCTCAGGATGTCTTCTGCCATCCTCGTCGCCGTCGTCGTCTTTACTCTATTGTACAAACTTTTATAAAGTTATGAAAAGTCATTCAAGTGCGTGGCTCTAAGAGAAAGATAAAGAGAGAGAGAGAGAGAGAGCGATATAAGTATAGACATTGTTCGTCGACTTGGCGACTTTTTGGAGCACTTTGTGCTCATTTTCAACATCGCCTTTTTTTCGGTGCAAAAAGTGAAGACTGCGTCAACAAGGAGCAGAGCGGATCGTAGCGGGGCAGAGCGTTCAGGTGGGCGGGGTCTCTGTCTGGTGCTGGAGCTGACAGTAAAGCCGTCAGAAAAACGTGCATGTCGACAAGGATATTGTCCTTAGTTGTGTGTGTTCACTCTCCTCGATGTCGTCGCCGTCTCTCGTCCTCCTCGTCGCCGTCGTCTTAAGCGGCAATCCCAAGTAGTTAGACACTGTAAATAAATATGAAATAATGGTCACAGCACTTTTAGCTACAGCTTGCAAGGAGTATATCGAAAGAGTATTTTTAGAAGCATTCAACGAATAAGCTGATAAATATTAATGTTACTCAAATAGATACTATACAAATTGATAAACTACTCACAAGCAACTTAAGTTAAAATATAAATACAAATAAATAATTTCGGTGATTTTTTTGTTTATCTATATATAAATATCTAAATAGTTGAAAGACGCAAACTTAACAATACACAAAAAAAAAACCACAAAAATATGTCAAATATAAATAAGATAGACATCAGGAAATATCAATATCACTATATATACCAAGCAGTCATTAAAAAAATCTCCTAAATGCATTCGCACTCAGAAAATAATCTCTGTGAAATGTGGAAAATTTGGCGTCAAAGGTTGCCCTTATTATTCAGAAATTAGATTTCTATGGCGCAAAACGTGTGTTTCTCGAAAAATCAGAGTTTTTCTTTAGTTTAGAAAAATTATATTTATAATTTTCACGCTGTTTTTTTGTTGTTGGTGTACACAAAATTCTTATATTACATGCATTTTTTGTTTTGCTTTATTAAACATTTTTTGTTTCTTGTATTTGGAAACTATTTCTAAAAACCAAAAAGTTTTTGATAGTTTTCACAGCGATTTTCTTTTAATGGGCATTTTCAGTTCGTTTCTTTTCGAGTGCAAATATTAATTGCAATCATTTAATTGTATATCTGTAAATATATAGAGAAGAACCAGTTAACTCTTGATGCATATTACTCAAATGCATAATCCTTGGCTATGCAAATGGCTAAAATTGTAAATGAGAGCATTTGGCGAGTGCAGAGAAATGTGCCGTTGTCCTCTGGGGCTGGCAGCTTAAGTGAGCTTTGCCATTAGATTTGACTGTCGCACAGCTGCTCCCCACTGCTACGGCCATGGCTATGGGTGCCCACCTGTCCAGGAGCTGGCAATTTGGCTGCACTTTGAGTGCTGTTGCCAAAACTCATTAACCACACGCGTTCGCCACGTTTAAAGTTAAAGTAAAGTGGACGCAAGGCGGTGGTTGATGGCTGCTGATAGTGACTCAAGTGTTGGCTACACGGCACAGCATCGCAATTCTGTACCGCTGTTTGTTGCTGCTTGTCACTAAGTTGGGGACGTGTCTGGCACGCCCACTTACCTCCCGCACGCACACACACACACACCTCTCGCCAGAGGCAGGCTGTCGCATTTCATGTGCGCAGAATTGCGTGTTTCGCTAGCAGCAGTAAATAATTTTTGCCAAAAGGTTGTTGAAACATTTAATAAAACCAATATAAATCATAACAAACACTTAGCACGAACAACAACAACAACAACAACACACACACACACACACACACACACACACACATATATATAGCCAGCACAGAGGCAACAAAGCGTAACTAAAATTCCAAAGCGTTGCCCATTTTGGCCGCAAAAACTTCTGTTGCCAGCGCGCCGTGCACAAAAATGCCGAGCAGGCCTCCGACCGGCAAATGACAAACATCTGTATCTGTGTGTGTGTGTGTGTGTGTGCGAGCACAAGTAAATATAACGCTCTTGGGCAGTGTGCTGTAAGCGGCATCAAAATGCTGCATTGCAAAGCGTGAACGCACCTTGCCGCCCGCCCGTCTCTGTCTGTGCCTGAGTGTTAGTGTGTCTGTGTGTGTGTGTGTGTGTTAGTGTGTCTGTGTGTGTGTGTGTGCGTGTGTGTGTTTGAGTGTGTGTCATACCATGCTATGTCGGCTCTTGCATAGTTCCATGTCCATGTCGACGTCGTCGTCGTCGTCGTCGTCGCTGGCAATGCCAGCTTCCCCATGGCAACATCCAGTGCACAGCGTCAATAATTGCAAAGCGCGACTAGCGCATACCCTGTATCCAATTGTTATCAAAGCTTAAGCATATAGTTCAAGTTGCAACATCACTTTACTTGAAGACTATGCTTTAAGCTTTCAAAAACACACACTTTTGATTGCGATAATTAAAGGTTTGTGGTTAATTTGTACATCAGCATTGGCAATTGTTGACAATTTTTATTGATGAATCCACTAAAGTTAAATAATGTATATATATATATATATATATATTTGAATTTAATAAATTTTGAATAGCAGCTGCAAATCTTTGACTCATACTCTGCACGAGCTATTTTGAGTCCTGTTTTTATTTGAACAAAAATTACTTGTTTAAAGTTATCCTTTTCTTGAGAATTTGTGTTTGAGTTTATGTTTTTCAACCAAAAAATAACCCAAAATTAAAGGTTTTCCATCAGATTTGAACAACAGGTCCAATGTGACCCCTTAAAATCAGAGATTATCAAATAAAAATGATGATTCTAGCAAATATAATAAAGATATTTGAATAAACCTGAAGAAAACAGCAAAAACATGTATTTTGAGAAATATTCATTTGGAATTTTATTTTTGTACTTCCTGCCTTTTTTTTAACCGTCCATAGCTGATAGGTATATGTAATCATCATAAATATTGTCCACAGACCTATTTACACGCATAAGCTGCTAGCTGCTGTATATAGCCGCTTTGTTGCTTTTTTTGCAGGGCATCGAAATGTGCAAAAAATTAATTGCTGCGCATAAATCAAAAGACTTTTGCTCTCACTCTCTGTCTGAGAGTGACTCCCTACGCCACACACACACACACACACACACGCCCCGTACTCGTACCCCACCCCCCCCCCCCCCACACACACACACAACATTTGGCATCTTTCTCTGCACTTGTTACTATTTCTGTTTTGGCCATCATGCATGATTCGCTGCATTTGCTGCACACACACACACACTCACACACACACACACTTGCACACACATTAACACACACAAAGGCATACTCCGTTGCAGCAATATTTTGTTATTGCAGCCATCAAGGCCACATTTGATGAGGTTCATGCACGCCATTCAACCCATCAGCGCTCATCAAAAGGTGTTGTTACCCCGAATTGCCCAGAGAAATACGTTTGCTGTTAGACCAACAAGAATAAAACACAAAAATTGCATTCAGAACGAAATACGATCAGAACTTTTGCCATAAAACTCAGCCCCCCCATTGGCCATTGTCAGCTCCGTAAACAAGTCCAAAGTTGAGACTTAATAATGTATTTTTTTTTGGCTGTGAATCCGGCAATCATTTAACAATTGGCTGAAGAACACAAAACATTAAATATATTATCTAAAATTAAGTTATAGTTGCTATTTACTGTTGTTAGCAAGGAAATTTTAAGAGATAACTTATTAATTACTACAGAGTAAAGTGCAAGTCAAATATATTAAATTTTTCTGAATATTGTTTTGTTTCTCTATTTGCGATTAAATTCAAAAGAACCGAGAAAACACTAAACAACCTTAAGTTAAAAAATATAAAATATAAATATTATATATTATATATGAAATAAGTCAAAAAATATACTCTTGATTCAAGTGCAAAACGCAGCAAAAGTGATCAAAGCATTAAATTTAAATGTCAAGTTTTGTTTTTCTATTTACTTCTCATTAATAATCATAAACTGTTGAAATTCCGAAACGAAATCGGAATAAAGAACAGAACTGATATTATTTTGTCCCGAAAATGAAATAATGATCGAAGGCATTTTATGTTGATCGTTTTCAATTCAAATGTTGAGCGCAAAATACCACGCACATCTGGCGAGTTTGATTTAATGAATAAAATAAAGTTTTCCATGCAAGAAATTTGTTTATCGACCGATCTATAGTTCTTAGCTATATGAAATAGTGATCGCATCCAAATCGGCCGACTTTGACAAATGTGCTGCCTGCAGCAAAAAGGCAGCTAAGTTCCAATTTTCATTAAGCTGGCTTCAATGCTGATGATCAGGTTTGCACAGAAACCGACGGACTGACGGACAAGGCTATGCCGAATCGGCTAATGATGCTGAACAGGAATATATATTTACTTTGTGGGGCCACTGACGTCCCTTTCAATGCGCTACATAATCGTTGCAAGTGTTCTTCAATCAAGTTCGTTTACTGCCACTTAGATTGAAAATGTTTCTTATTAGAAATCGGCTGGGCAACAGCAGCTCTCCCTCTAACTTTCACATGCCATTAACAGCCAAGTTCAAGTACCTATTTTCTTGACGTTTTTTTTATTTTGCCCACATTTCCCTTGGCTGTCGTTTGTCACTATCATAAGCTAGAAAATTTAAATGCATTCATAATGCATATTAATAATCGGGCATTTCCGAAGGCCGTTTCGCAATTGTTCGTCAAGGGTGCAGATGGGACTAGGAGGGGATGGTTGCGCGGGGAGAGGGGTGCTTAACAAATGTCCAAGCAGCAGCCTCAGTAGAGTAGTAGTAGCAGTATGACTGGGAGCGCCGTATCACGCATACGTCATGGGTGCCGGCTATAAAAATCGCCATGCATAAAATTCATACGTCAAAAGCGACAACAACAAAAAAAATGAGATAAAAAATAGTGAAACAAGCAAAGAAAAATGCTCGTAAATAATGCACAAGCGATTTATCAGCGAGACAGTTGAATTTGCCGTTGCCGTTGCAGTTGCAGTTGCAGTTGCCATTGCAGTTGCCATTGCCGTTGCCGTTGCCGTTGCAGTTGCAGCAGTCCAACAGCTGACTGTGAGAACCATCGACTCTCGCACCACGGAATACTAGCGACTATTCAAATGCAATTTAGCAATAGTTAGACGAAACAAAAAGTAGAAATCCATGCAGAACCCACATTAGACTGGTCTCGCTGCTAACTCTTTTTTGTGGGTTTCATTGCGGGTTTCGAGTTGTTGGTCTGTGTCTGTGTCTGTGTCTGGGTCTCGGATCTCGGGTTTTAGCCCACGCGCGCACCGACAGTTTGTTTGTTTGTTTAGCCCCGTTAAGCCTCACACTAATTACACTTGCGCTTTTTACAAATCCACAAAAAACACACACACACACAACATTTTTCTTAGTCTCGCCACAAAAATACGTAAAACCAAAAGCCAAATAACACAAAAACAGAAGAAAAAAAACAAAAAAACACTAGCTAAAACTCGAACATATTTTCATTTTCATGGTCAAAATGTCAGTGTGCGGAGTACGGGTGTTTTAGCTTGGGTTTACGGCAGCGACAAATATGCAAATTCCTCGGTTCGCAATTTCCCTTTTTTGTTCGCCCAGCTGGCATTTCACTTTTTCCGTTTCCGCTTTTTTGAAGCACGCAAATCTTGATTTAATTTCCGACTATTAAGCTTAAATGCCAGCCAGCCCAAAAATATTTGTGGCTTTCGTGCATACCAAATGGGATTTGGGCTTGGGCATGACTTAAAGATCATTAGTATCCAGTACAACGAATACAAAGTGTTGGATTCAGCTGCAATAGTTTTAAAACTATTGTTCTAAATAACAACAAGAACACATTAAGTATTTAAACTGATGTCAGACGTGGCTTAAAGCTCATTAGTCGAAGGAAGCTACAAAAGAATTTTTGGACTGCAATTGCCATTAAACAAATTCAATTTGTATTTGCCTTGTTGAGAGTCTATTTCTTCTCTCTCTCTCTCTCTCTCTCTCTCTCTCTCTCTCTGCCTCTCTCTCTCTCTCTTGCATAACAAACTTTACTTTCACTGCATTTTTGTTTACGGTTTAGTTTAGTGTTGGTAGTACATGAATAACTCATGCTTTCTGTCATGCTTACTTTGTTGCTAAACTTCAGAATGTCAGAATTGTCTCATATCTTGGACAGTTTATGACTTTGCTTTTTGTTCTCAAAACTTACCCAAATTAAACACTGTTTTGAAAACTTCCCTACCGAAAGGTAAATAGTCGTAACTTAGCTCAAAGTAAGCAGCTGCTGTCCTATATTGCTACTCAAATTTATGTCTGCGCTGTTGTCAAACTTCACAAAAGGAAAAAAAGAAGAGGCCAGCAATGCTTTTTAAGTTAGTCGATTCAATTAATATTTAGAAAAGTTCAGTGTGTGTTTGGGTTAGTACACTTCGCGCCTTACACTGTTGCCAAACTTCACTGTTTGCCGCATCTGTTCGATGGGTGTTTATGAGCCACCAATGAACACAACACACAACTATTGGGGTCGGATACCCTTTGGGTGCGAACACTATTAGTTATTTATATAAGCTTTGCACCGGTCAACTCCTCACGCCCAATTCACACGACCCCGCCCACATATGGTGTCACTGGTGCTTTTGCCGCTTGGACGCTTCCTTTGGTGTGACAAATGAATTTGGGTCAAAAGTTGTGAAAATTAAAATGGGGAGTCCCAAAAAGAACTCAATCGGAGGTGCCAAAGCGAACCATCGAAAATGAACTCGAACTTGAACTCGGTGTATGATGATGATGATGAAGATAATGATGCCAAAGTTGCGACAAACATTTGCACGTTTCGGTTTCGAGGAGTTGTCTTTGACTTTGGATTTGGACATGGACATGGACATGGACATGGACATGGTTGTGGACGTGGTCGCTGGGAAAGTTGGTGTCACGGGACAAAAGGGCTGGCTGGCTAGCGATTCGCCACGCTTTGGCAACTGAATGACATTCAACTGGTCTGCCGAATTGCAATTTTATTTTCGATTCCGCTTCGACGTGCCACATATGCTGCACGTACCAGCTAACAGAACCCGCACCCTTCCCGAACCGATCCCCGGGCCACCCATTCCATCGGCTATCCTAAACAGGGCCATTCAATTGAACGTTTACTTTTTGTGTGTGGGTGTTTTTTTTTTTTTTTTGTTTTGCTTGAGCTCATCTTCAAACCTCACAACTAACCAACCAACCAACCAACCAACCGACCAACCAACCGACCAACCAACAACAAAAGGGATACTAAAGCGTTACAAAAGATTTACGCCGCTTTTGGTTGGCAGCAGAACCTCTCTTCATTTCCTGTCCGACTCCCCCACCACCCACCCACCTCCCTTGAGCGGATAACACCATGCTCCTTCGACTGAGTCCTGAGACCATTACTTTTGCCTTTGCGGGTTTGAGTAATGGATTAGATTTTTACTCACTTGTTGGGTTCGCTGGCTGGCTGCTCCATTGGTTAACGTTGACTCCGTGCCGGTGCCGCTGCCGTTGCCGGATTTTTTTTTATTTTCGCACCCGCCTGAGATAGTGGTTCTAATACCCTAATGTTATGCCACATATTGTGATGGTAAACAACAATTTTTAAGTACAATTCTTAGAGTAGTATTTCGGGTATATCAATATCAACAGATAGTCACTAACCAAAAAAAAGCAATCTGATTTGGGAAAAGTCTTTGCACGGCATGAAAACTTTGAATGCATTTGATTGTCAAGCATTCGTTACAGATAAGCAGGGTATAAATAATGCAATTACTTTGAAACTTTGAATTAATTTTGTGAGCGCACTCAGAGTTCGTTGTTAAAAATCTAGGCTTTTGGCTAGGGTTAGAGTGTGTGGTAAGCTGGAGGGGATGGTACGGGAGATGTGGGGACGGGGGGAGCTTCTTTGGCAACCCCTTTTCAACCACAATGGGCAATGGAACATTAAAGCGCATTCCTTTTGGTTAATACGCACTGTTTACTCGAGTGTTGCGAGTCTTCTTTGGCCACAGACATTCCAGTTTGGGATATAGCCCGACCGACTGTTCCTATGATAGCTAAATGTCAAAGAACCTGCTAAAGTTGGTAGATTTGTATATAAAATATTTTATATTAATCTGCTTTCTTTTCTAATTTCTCGGTGACATATTTATTTACTAAATCTGCATTATTTTCATCTTTTGAAATATGCGTTGTTTTTCTATATCAAACAGTTTTTTTCTAGTAGTTGTTTGTTGTTTTCTGACTTATGCCACATATATATATTATAATAATATTATTACTATAGTTAACCCCGCTTGGCTTAAGACAATACTTAACATATGCACATTCATATTGTTAGACTTTATTGTAAACAGGAAGATCTGATATGAAATTTGACTTAAAGCTGCGCAAAACTGAGGCTTACACTTGACACTGTCAGACTGATGGTTAAACCAAAACCAGCAACCTATCGAGACCCCCTAGTCGTCAGCTACGTGGTCGCACTTTTTGTCACGCTCTACTTGGTCACACTCCGCAGTCAGTTGGCGCACAGCCGGAGTCAAAACCAGAACCCAGACACACTGCAAACACCGTCAACATCAACAGTCTATTAAAATGCCAGTCGAGGCATTGCGTAGCAAGCCGTGCGACCTTATCAGTTCCGTGTGCACAGAAGCATGCGCCAATTCTCCATCCACCATCCAAAATGAACCCCTTCTGCTGACTTCCCCCCTATCCACGTCTTCCCCTCTTCCAATGTTTTTCTTCTAGCTTTCTTGCACATTTGCTGTATTTTTTGTTTTTTGTTTTGCGCTTCTGTTTTTTTGTTTGTAGTGTTTCAATGTTTCTGTTGTTGCTTAACATGCGTTTTAATGTGACCCTTGCGGGCTCATAAAATTTCAACGTTTCTTTGATGGTTTTAGGGTTTTACACATAGCCACACACACACACAGGATTTTCTCTCTCTGCCTTGCCTGGCTACCTTTCATTTCATTTTTTCCCCCATTCTGGTTTTCCTTCGGTTTTTCTGTGAGCTTCGATTGATTTTGATACGGCAAATGACAAACAACACAGGCAGGAGGTGGTTGGTGGTGTATAGATTGCGACTACTATTTCGTGGTGGGTGGTTCATAAAATGCGGCTGGCCTACAGGTAGTTGCTGTGTGGCCCCATTGCGGATGGGGTTGCTGCACCACTGGAATGTGCTCGAGAGCCAATGGCTGGCAGGATTTTGGGTTCAGCCACGAATTGGTCTCACAAAATGCCTTTACAATTAGCAATTAACGTTTGGGCTTGTGCATAGAAAGTAAGGAATTTGATGTCTACAGAATCATCATCAGCAGTTGCTCTGAATAGAAATCAAAGGCTGAAATCGCCCCAACCTGAGTTCATTAATTATTAACCAGTTGATTAACCTCGCCTAGTGTTTGCTGCTATGAATTGCTATGATTCCTTAGAAAGTGGATAGCTAGTATTTTGGTTCATTTAGAAATGGGTGTATTATGTTTAGGAGCCCCCCTTTTAGTCTCTCGATTTCTCTTCAGCTGAACTTCTAGTTTCTTTCAGTTGAGATTTGCGTCTGTTTTAAACATATATTTTCAATTATTTCAATGTCAACTGTAACTTATAAATAAAATTGAAAGTGAATTCCTTTATTTAATTCCTTTTGCCACCAAAGTCAGGTCATCTTATTGTTGAGAAAGTATATTTTCTAAGACCACCAAATTGAGCCTTTGCAAAAAACCATGATTCTTGTTTACATAATTCCTGGTTAATTTATCTAAAATGAAAAAAGATGTATTTCTTACATTGGCTTTCCGTTTTTTATGTTGATATTATAAAACAGAAGTATTTTAAAATCTTATATATTTAAGATGTTGCAAATTCAATCAATTAGCAAATTTTATTTACTTATTTCAGAAAGTATTTTTTCTACAAATACAAATCGATTTTATTTCTACTTTTACAGGTGTATTTCTTAGCAATAACAAACATTTGAAAAAAACATAAAAAGACCTATCTACTTTAATGATATATTGTTCGTATATTTATTGAATTTTATATATATTCTGGTCTCTCTTTCGTAGTGCACCTGAATTCGTCTTCGTGCAACATATGCATATTTACACATATCATTTCCGCAGCAAGAAAAAAAAAGAAAAAGAAAAGGAAAACACTTTACGCAGTCATAACCGCAATCAAAAGTCAGCTCCTCATTTTGCTACCATGCTATATATATAAATAAATATATATATATATATATATATATATATATATATATTCCATACTCCCACAGATCTAGCCACCCCTCTCAGCCCGTGTAAAACACTTTTCACTTGTGTTGTCGAAACATAATCCAAGTTTGTATCTATTTACATATTTATCAGCATTTTGCGGTATTTGTTGCCCCATGGTGTGGGTTCGGTGGATTTATTTTAGGTAGGGTTGGGGTGTTGGGGTGTTGTGGAGGGAGCTCTGCCTTTTGGCTAGAATCCTACGTGCCGCATCTTTTAGCTGACTCTTTAACTGCTTATGGGTTAGATTTATAGTCACGGCTTTTATTTATGTCACTTTAGCCGTTGTTCTCGGCACCATTTTTCTTGCGGTTTTAGCATACTGCCTCTCTCGCTGTCTTTTTGTCTGTGTCTGTCTGTCTGTCCGCCTGTCTGTCTGCTCGTCGCACAGCAGATCCCAACACGAACGTTGCGTCGTCTACCCGTTGCATAAAATCAATTTCCTTGCCTGCTTGTGGAGCCGCTCGTTCCGCACGATGATGAGGTAAAAGTGTTGCAAGTTTATGTTTTTTTTCCTTCTTTTTTTTTTTGGTTTCGCCAAAAGCTGAAGACGACACGCAGTCGTGTCGCTTGCCACAGCTGCCACACTGAGGGGTGGTTACTGGCTAGCTGGGGCTCGGTCAGGGGTGGCACATTTGGCGCTCAGCCGCGCGCTGTCTTGCATATTTAAGTTGTGCCCCGACAAACCAACAAGACCTCACCCCAACCGCCCCTAAAAATTTCTCCATCCCCATTTCCATTTGCACGTCCGGTTTTTTGGCTCAACATTTCCGTTCGGTTGTTCTTGTTGCTTGTTAGTTGGTGTCTCATTAACTGCTCCTATTTACCGTTATCTGCACAAGCATTTCATATATCTTTCATTCGCTGCACTCATTTCCGCCCGCTTCCTGTGCTTTATGAACCCAACTCGACTCGTCTGCCCTGCCCTGCCTGGTAGTCCTTTCTAATAATGAAGTGGCCTCTATCCATCTATCTACCTATCTATCTGTCTATCTATTGCCGTCTCGCTCTTTGGGCCAATTAGCAAAATGTGTGAATATATATTTGGTGTTAATTTCCGTTTAATTGTTTAATATGTTGTTTGCATTTTCTATTAGCATCTTTCCGCTGCTTATTGTTACTACAATTATTGCCTCATCCGACCCAGTCCCTCTGCCTCTCTCTGTGTTGCTACCTCCTCTGCCTGTCTGCCACCCATTTTGCTAATTGTATGAAGTGTTAGTCAAGTGCCTGTCAGCTTTTATCCAGTGAGTGGTGCCGAGCATTCTTGACGGCTATTTGCCGAGTGCTTAAGGGTGAGCTGCTGGTGGCATAAACAGCCCGTTGTCTTCACAGGTAGTTGGGTAGAAAACAACACAACTCATTTAGTTGCTAGTTGGGTCAAGTTGGTCAAATAACTCTCTCGAAACAAGACAGACACTATTTAAAATGCACTTTGCTGCCCTGTCGAGTGATGTTAAGTGGCGTATTTATATATAATTGAGCAGCTTCCCTAAATTATATTGGACATGAACTGCTCTCAACACCAATTTGATTAACTTAAAACTGGAAAAGTTGTGCAGTTGTAGTTCTGTCAATAGCAGAAGGAACTGGAGCAGAGCGAGAACATCACAGTTGAAATGCATAGCTCGAAACTCTTCTTCACAAAGTTCCGTCCTAGTGCCAGGGTATCTAGCAGTTGAGTAAGCCCAACTTGGCTGCTTTTTCAGCGCTTAAAAAGAGGCATTAACTATGCTTTATTGGTGAACGACCAGGGCTGGCTGCACACTAAGCTCCACAGCTAGTTAATTGGCTTAGATGACTCAGATCCTGTCTGTCTGTCTGTCTGCAGGATGAATTACGTGGGTTGGATGCAAGTGTGCAAATACAGCAGATGCCAAGTAGCTAATACATAATCACATACAGTATGTACTTGGTACACACAACACACAACGCGGCGCTTAACTAATTTAAATCATTTGAATGGCCCCAGTCAACTAATTCCCGCGCAACTCTTAAGCCCCATGCAAATCCCTAGCCCAACCCCAACTGACATAAATGTGGCGCTAACTCTAAGCCCAGGGACGGGCCTCAGCTGAGTATTTGGCTGACGACAGACGGTTTGCCAACCGCAGCCGCAGCATCTTCAGCTGCCAAGTCGCCAAAATGGCCAAGACGCAACTTTCAATTGTTCCCTTTCTCATTTGTTGTTTTTACAGCTGTTTGTTGCTTTTGTTGTTGTTGCTGTTTGAAAGTCGTAATAGAATAAAGTTTCGCACCCTGGGAATTGCAACTGTTGTTTTTCAAAACCGTTGTCGCGCCCTCTCCCACCTGAACCTCCAGCCAGCCCCGCCCCCATGTGCCCAGGTTCCCAAGGACGGCAACATAAAAAGCACATAGATCTTTCTTTCTCTGCCGCGTCGGCGTCTTTAGATTGTTATGTGCGTGTAATCCACTCAGCCGCCAGCCGCCAGCACCCAAATACCCCAGACCCCAGACCCCACATCACATCCCTCCCCCCACGCACCATGCTCCCAATACACAGGTCTACCTCCAAACCCGCACCTTGAGTCCTTTATACATATGACACTTGGCATGGCCGCCATTTTGCCTGAATGCGTAATCCAATGCTGGCAAAGATTGGTTTATTGTCTCCGCTCTTATTGAGAGCATTATGGAATGAGGTTAACATTGACGCTTAAATGCACGACTTAATATTTAAATGAGTATCAGCTTATATATATATATTATTGATGTACATGTTACGCACATAACAACACTCGGAAGCGAAGTTGCAAAAAGTTAAAAGTTACAATTATTTTGATTGGTAATTGACTGAAATGAATTTATAATGCGTTAAGACAACTAAACACATCACAAATGAACAATCTAAATACAGTTTAGGCAAACAAAACTATTATCACTGTTATCAATTCAGGGTTTCATCAAATTGACTCTCGAGTTGATGCAGAAAGTAATTCATAATTCACTAACAAAATCATTGAAGAGATTAAAGAATAAAGCTTAATGTTATTGTCTGTTTTTATGAAACGGGTTCTTATTATCATTTATCATTTATCATTTCTTTCATATATATTTTATTTTATATTATATTTTATATTTTAAACATAAGTCGATTTTTATTCCCTGAACCTGAACTTGCATTTGTGCAAAAGAAAGCATCTCCAAACGCCATAAGGCAAATATATTCTTGATCAGCATCGACATGCCCTTCTGTACGAATATATATAGTCTTCCAATTTATATATTTGTATTCCCTAAAATTTTTTAGAGTGTAAATAAATATATATAGTCTAAAACGTTTGCTCATGATCACCAGGGCATTATAAATGTTGTTGGTGAAGCTTGTTTTGAAAGGGATGTCTGCAAACCCATTATGCATTCTGTTACTCAACCCACGACTGACCCTAAAATATCAAACTCGGTCTACTATATCATATAGCTTTCATCGGAACAATTGGTTGGTGTTTAATTGTTTTACTGAAATTTAGATATCGTCAATTTGATTCTGGTCTGCAAGGGTATGGAATCTTCGATCTTTCTTGTTTCATTTCCATACTCAAAAAGATGCACGAATAGTGCTATTTATTATTGTTTATTTATTTATTTATTTAATGTAGACCAAATGCAGTTCAGTAACTTTAAAAGAAAAGGAAATTGCTAATAAAATCAATTGAATTAAAAATAGTTGATTTAAAACTAAATAAAATGTTAAGCTGCACTTTTAAATGTAAACAACCAAATAGAATACAATATATAAATATATATTTATATAGTATATACATCTATGTATAGTATATATATATATATGTATGTATAGTATGTAATTAGATCACATTATGTTACATTCGAGCCTGTACACATGTGCACAATATGCTTAGTCAGGCTTTAAAAGTGTTCATTAGAAATTCTAGACGTGTGTGGCATATCTCAGTGTTTGCTCATACGAATATATATGTGCATATATATAAATATAAATATATATATATACATACACCTGCTTATATCGTATGACAGTCATTATATCAACTGGCTCAAGGCCAAATCCGATTCACAATCCAGGCAAAAATTTAAAAGATACGACAAATATTTGCGGCTTTGCTTAAATTGTATACCAAGTACAGTACATATACATACATATATACATATATATATGTGTATGATATATATATATGCATATATATGATAAATATATATATGCATATTTATGTATCATCCACTGCTCACCTACTTAAGACGCCGGCTGTCGTCTGTTGCCTGACGCCTCTTGTCTGCTTATTGCTTTTATTTATTTACTAGACATAACTGGCGGCGGTCCCTATCCCCCCCCCCCCCCACATTCCTTCCCGTATCCTCCCCTATCCCTTTCCAGTGTTAGTTGTGCGTTTGATTTGTTGTTGTTGTTGCGCGGCGACGCGTCGCAGGTGCTGCAACGCTCATTTCCATGGTGTTTATGTCAGAAAGTGGAATTTTATGGGCGCGCTTAAAAGTATGCAAAGTGTTTTCTTGTCATTCTTCGTCGTCTGCTTTGTTCTGGCAACAGGCCTGCCTGCTGCGCCTTTCTTTTCACAGTGTTGCCAATTTCGCTTTCCTTTAAATCTAGCCTTTTTTTATTATGTTGGTTTTGTTTTTGTTACGGAAGCTGTTTGGTATTGTTTGTTACCCTTTTTGCCAGTACAATGCTAATAATTAAATGCAACCCACTAGTTAAACTATTATGAATATGTCAATGAATTTTGTAATAAATAAAAATGAACAAAGCCCAAAAGTGGAAATTTAAAAAATGCACCAAAATTACTGCAAGTTAAAAGCATAAAACGAATTCGGATCGCTTTTTCTCTACGATCCACAATATTTATGTATGTTACTCAAATAGTATTATGCCCAGCGTATTATTATACAAATAATTACACTGTTAACTAAATATATCATATCATATCATATAATCAGCAAATATTACAAATATACAGAATACAACGAAAATAAAATACAGCTGCTTTTTGCTCAACAAAAGTTGGCAACACTGCCTGCAGTGGTCTGGTTGGTTACTCTAACCTGACTGACTGTCTCAGTGACTGTCTGAGTTTGTCTTTGGCCATAAAGTAGCGCACTCAAAAGTAGGCAACATGATTTTTTATTGGCTTGACATAAAGTTTGATGCATGCCCCTGATGTGGCGACGAGTTCGTTGTCTGCGAGCGAGCAATGGGTTGGTGGTGGGGAGCCACACATTTAAATCAGCAGAGGGATGGGGGCGTGGCAATCAATATGCCAACTGTCCATTGATTGGATTTTGATTTGCTCGACAGGCGTCGCACGCGGCGTCGTCGGGCAGTGATTAGGAATTGGGAAAGGGAGCGGAAACGGAAACGGAAAGCCCAAGGCACCCAAGACACCAAAGGCACCCGGAGTCATAAAACTAATCAAGTTTAAATGCGAGTTGGGCATCAGCGTTAAGCTTCTTTAATGGAGCGCCCACGCCAAGTTGACAACAACCACATACCATCCCCCCCCCCCCCACACACACACACACACACACACACACTCGCAGAGAGTCACTAATTAAGTAATTACTTTTCGCTCATTAAACGCGACGCAAGAAATTCAACTCCAATTTGACTTGATGCTGTCTACCCCAACACCCTGTCGCCCTGTCCATCAAGCGCGCACTTAGTAGATATACTTACAGCTACAGATACATTTACACACACACACACACACACACACACACACACACACACACACACACACACACACACACACACACACACACGCACATGTAGTCTTCACAGACACATGGACAGTTAGCAAGTTTTGCGCATTTTATGCTCGACATCAATCGATTGAATCGACGACGCTTAAATATTAATGATAATATGAAGCAAACGGTGGCAGCGCAGCATAGCATAGCTGCTCCCTTGCCTGACCAAACTTGCCCTTGTTGCCCCCAACGCAACCCCCTCCACATCTAGAGTAGTGGAGCTTTGCGACGCATTTTACAAGCAGCATCAAAAGTTTTGCGCAGTTTCTCGGATGAGTCATGCGAGCCAAATGCTTCAGTGTGCCGACTAGCGGAATACCCTGCACTTATCCGCACTTAACTCGAGTTAGCTGAAACTTGCACAAAGCTGTCAAACTAAATGGTCGATTGTATACCTGCTGGGCTGTTGTTCAATCAAGCTGATAATCAGATTAATCTTTGGATTTGGCTTATTTTGTATATAGAGCAACTTGGAAAGCTTTTCTTAGTTAGCCTTCAGAACAAAAATCACGAATAAACTTAATAAAGAATTCTATCAAGAAGCTAAAAGCTCTGATATCTTTCGTTCAGTGCATTTTGGATATGGATCAAGTTGAAAAGATTTCATGATGAAAAAGAATAGAGTTAATCAAGAAGTCTAGTTAAATAAGCTCTTATATGCATGCAAATGAGCTTAAAGCTCGCAAAGCTTTCACGCATAGCACTAGATTTCAATGCAACCAACGAATATGCCCCACAAAATGAACGCGAAAAACCAAACTAAATCCCACTGTGCGAAAAGTGTAAGAAAAATATCAGACACCATAATTAACTTGCTCATAACGCTCACAACACAAGGAGGCGCCACTTCACGAGGACGACAAGGACGATCGGAGACGGAGTGCAGTTGTGGCACATGCAGACGCCGCAAGTTGGCCAGATGCTGCCGCCTCCAAAAAAAATGACAACAACAATGAAGGAAAGGCCAAATGTTGCTGGTGTGGGCGTGGCACTTACATGGGATAATTTTTGGAGAGCAGACGCGTCGACGCTTAATTTTTTTATTTTATTTTTTTTTATTATTTATTTTTTTGTTTTCTTACTTGTGTGCCTCAAATTCCGTGGTGTGCAAGAATTACAAAAGCCATGCACTGAAGTGCTTTAAAAAGATAAAAGCCATTTATCACGCGTGCACACTCACACACACACACACACACACACACACACACACACACACACACATATATATACAGGCAAAAGCATACAGCACACAGGCATAGACAGGTGGTGCAGGATATGGAATCCAGAAAGCAGACACGCGTGCCGCATTTTCATTGAACAGAGTAATCCCGACCAAAAATGTTGCCAGAAAGTACATACATATATATATATATATATATATATATATATATATATATATATATATATATATGGATGCATATTTATAATGAGCTTAATCGACGCTTGAATGCCCTCAACTTACAGTTAACTGACTAGAATACTATAGAAGAAAAATAGAAAATTATTAAAGTGTATAACATTTTTGATATAGATAAATAGATAAAACAGAGTTTGCAGTACAAATTAGCCATCTATCCGCTTCGGTTCTTATTGATTTGATGATTTCCATTCATAAAATTAATATGGCTTGCAACAATTATGTGTAGTAAGAAAGAAAGACAAGCACTAGAAATTAAAAAAACTGAAAAATATAAATTAGATATTATGTCTAAATGTTAGAAGCAGAGAGACTGATGAGTTTGATTAGGATAGCTTGGTAAATAAATAAGTTGTTCATTTATTAATTGTTTCTGTGACAGCTGCTTAATATAGTGATACGATCCTGTCCAGGCCGACATTATGCTGATCCAGAATCTATATATATATTATACTATGCTGCAAATTTAATTATTCTAAGTAACGTTGGTTTTCAGCGCAAGAATAAACAATATTTGAGCTGGAGAACATACTCATTTCATTTGAAGCCATCGTAGTCGCATTTTGTTGTTGTTGGAGTCCCTTGCCTTATTCGCTGCTAAGCTGCTTATGGGTTCAGCTTGCCATTAGGCGCAGGGCTAATGACCGCACCCCAAATACACTAACCACTACGCACCATTCGGCGGCAACCAGCAACCCCAACAAGAATAATAAACTTAGCAGGCTGATAACTTTTAGCCTAAAAGCATGCAACAGTTTTTTTCTCTTCCAGCTTTTCAGTGCACGTAGCTAAAGTTAGCCAGGTCATAAACCAGTTTTTCAATTTGTAATGCAAACGGGCAGCCAAAAATAAAAAAGAAAAAAGAAAAAAACGAAAAGGTTTTTGGCTTTTGCAAAGTGTATTGGAAACTGTGGGCTGGAAAGGGATCGAGTCGTGTCGTAAATAAGCAGCAAGCAGCACCGCAAAACAGATAAGAGCCGGCACTCTTTGCGTCTTGCGTTGCTTCCTTTGGCTCGTTGAATGCAATGGCTGCCACTAAATTTTGCCACACTGCCGCCGACAACGGTCGACGTCGGCGTCGCCATCGGCATCGGCATCGGTTTTTATCGCATTCGCGTGTCTGGCATGCATGCTTCACTTCTGCCAATACACCCGACCGACTTGCTCAGACTCAACCCTCAATTCCACCTACCTAATGTCCTCCCTGCCGCGCGCCCTTCCGGTGGCGCCGCCCACACGCAACAAAGCTGAAAATTGCTACTTTGTTCAGCGTCGTCGGGCTGGAGAGAAATGTGGAGTACTGGGTTAATATGTCTATCACTTTTATGGCTAGTTGGCTCCGCTAAGCACATATTTAATTTCGAGAGTTATTATTGTTGCTGTTGTTGCTGCTAATTATTGTTGCAACTTTCGCATTTGTTTTTTTTTTTTTTTTTTTGCTTTTTTGCTTATTATTATTGTATTTTATTTCTTTGTTTGGGCGTTGATCGATGGGCGTGTCAGCTGCTGCTGCGTGAGTGTTGCGCAAGCTGCCAAATTGCATTTGAGTTTATTGTCCCACATTATTATGCAGCATTGTGAGAAATGACTCTGTACTCGGCTCATTTGAAACTGCAATTTTATTGCTCATTGTACTCTATGAAAAATTGGCTAGTGAGATTGACTGCTCGACTACGATATACCCTCAATTCAGCCTGGAAATATATAATTGCATTTTTTAAACAAAAAAAAGTAGATCATTTTGCAGCCTCACCAGCTGATAGAATATCCAGTAAAGTTCCTTTGGTTAAAAAAGCAAATTTTAATACGGCGAAAGCTTCGTATTAGTTCATAAAAAGTTAGAAGCTATCGGAAATCGAAATGTATTATCATAAAATATATGCTCTGAGATGGCCATATTGATTCAGTTGTTGTTCCTGATCAAGAATATATATACACTTCATGGGGTCGGAGAAGCCTTCTTCTGCCTTTTACATACATTTTCACAAAACGATTACAACCCCTTTGCCCATTTCGAATGTGTTGAGGGTATAACACATATAATAATTAATAGCACGAATAGTCCCATAAAGTTTTTAGAGCTTCGCAGCAGCTAATAATAAATGGATATAAATTCATTAGTTTTTCGTATATTCCCATAACCTTTTTCTAACATTGACATCTTCAGCAAGTGGATTTTGTTACGATTAGAATTAGAATTCTGCTGCAGCCCACTGCCTGCCCCTGAAAAGCAAACTACAAACTGATTACCAAATTTTACAACTTCTGTATAAAAAAACCAAATTATATAAATATATTCATGTATTTTTTTTTATTGAAGGAAAGTGTTAATCGCATCCATCTATTTGTTTGTTTATTTATTATTTTTATTAATGAAATCTGTGCATATTTCATATGAAATTTAAGTAAATTCAATAACCTATCTGGATATTTCTTCCCTTGATATAAATGAAAGTATCTACAATAATTAACAATCCTATATATATATATATAATATATATATATATAATATATATATATAGAATTATAGGATTTTCAAGACATATACAAAATAAGCGTTTTGTTCGATTTATTTCTGCTTATTTTCATGTTTTCATGTCAAGCTGGAAAATGGCAATTGGGAAATGACAAACGACAAATGCTGCAATTGTTGCCGAGTTGAGTTCATGTTGCATTCTACACTTGGCAATGGCGATTTGAGCATGCAGATCTAGTTGCAAGTTCCAGTTCCAGTCTCTCTCTATCACTCAGCTCATGCTCTCGATCAATGCATCTCTCTCTCTCTCTCTCTCTCTCTCTCTCTGGCGCTCTCTTCTACTGCTCTCTCTCTCTCCCGCTGTTTTTTTTTTGTTTTTTCGCTATTTGTTTCCTAGTGAGACCGCAACGGGTTTCACCTTACCACTAGCCTCAGGGCCGGGCTGCACTTGTTGTCAACAATTTTATCAAGGCAACGGCAACAAATAAAATAAAAAAATTGTACAACGCCTGCTGCTCGTTGTTATTGCTGTCTGTGTTGCCTTTATTGGATTATGCGCTTTCTCTTTCACACATTTCCGCATGTGGCAAGTATTGGTAAGCGGAGGACAAACGCCAGTCGCGAAGAAACCAGATCGCTGGCCTCGCAGTGAAAAGCGCGTCAAGAGAAAATCGCTGCGCCAGCTCTCAAAGGTGGCGAGGGGAGGGGTTACACACACACACACACACACACAGAGCTGCACACCTGAAACTGGAACTATTTGTCTGATGATGCGAAATTGAATTTCCATTTGCTGCACATGCAGCACAGCGGCGGCTAATTAATTTACAATTTTTGTTGTTGCTGCGCTGGCATTCGCTTATCGATTTGATTGCCACATAGCTAAATTGCAGTTGATTGAACCTGCCACCACCAGCTGTGACTCAGTTGTAGTTGTGGCTGCTTGTGCTGACCAACAACAACAACCCAAAAAATAAAAAAAATAAAAAAATTGCCAATTCCAATTTTCCAATTCGTCCAGCTTCCTCGCACGCATGCGGCAATAGCTTTGCATACATTTACTCTCTATTCCAGCTCACACTCTCTCAATCTCTCATTCTCTCTCTCTCTCTCTGAATCGTTGAGCCCTCTCTCCTGCTTTCGCTGGCGTTCTCTTTGCTGAGTGCGCAATTGGCTCTGAAGGCGCCGCATCAGCGTCGCCCGTCAGTCACCAGCAAACTTTCAATGCGAACGGGCGCGGCATCGGTTCTCGGTCTTCGTCGGTCGCCTTCGGTCGTCGTCGTCGACGCTGTTACTTACGCCCACCCACCCCCCCACCCGCACACATCGCCGTTAATCCAGGCACTACTGCTCCGGCTGTTTTCTTAGTTGCAACGTAATCAAAGTGTGTGCTCTTAAGGTGTGTGTGTGTGTTTGTGTGTGTGTGTGTTTGTGTGTGTGTGTGTTTGTGTGTGTGTGTGTGTGTGTGTGTGTGTGAGTGTGTGGATCTCTCCCTTCCCCGCATATGCTCCCGTGCACAGATCGCTTGTGATTCATTTAATCCAGCGAAATTCGCTAGACCCCAAACAACTGCCAAGCGTTGTTGTTGCTGTTGCTGTTGTTGTTGTTGTAGTTGCTGTCGTTGTCTTTTTTGTGCTCGTGTGCTGTAACCTGTAGCCTAACGGTAACGCTCAAGTGAGCAAGCAGCAGCTTAAGAAACAACAAAAATGCTAGCAACATAAAAATAAAGAAGAAGAAGGAAAAAAAGAAAAGATGAGTTTCATTATTGTATTTCTTATTTCTTCTTTCGACAAACGACAAAGTAAAGAAGAAACATCAGCAACAACAACAACAACAATAACAATGAAGTTCAGTAAATGAAATTCGCAATTTATGTAATGTTTATTTTATGGCGTTTTTTTGTTTGTTTTTTTTTTTTTTGGTTTTTTGGGTTTCTTGTTTTTCGCTTTTCGTTGTTGAAGTCATCAAAGTTCAGCTTAGAGTTCAGATCAGATAAATTGTTAGTATTTATGTAGAAATGTTGGATTTATTTTAGCATCCTGATAGTGAACTAATTATGCTGTACTTGAATTAGATTCGTCAGTTTATTGTTCTGTTAGATTCGAAGACAGAGCACACAAATAAGCAACTATTACTAAATAATATAAGATGACTTTCTTGGAAAACTTTAAGTTATTTTGAAGGCCTGCGAATAAGTTGACAATTAAAAGTAGAAATATTCGTGTAACTCTTCTTATTATTCTCAAAAAACCGTATCGAATGGGGATCATGGTCGTAGCCAGGTATGGGGGCAGGGGGCAGGTTCCCCTTTCAACTTTTGATAGACACCACGCGGTTTACATACAAATATATTAAAATAAAAAGGAAAAATTACAGAAAATTCAGGATAATACATAATTTTTATTTTTCCCTCAAAAATCTCTGATAACAAATAAGAATAATTTCTTTAAGAAAAGTGCAATAAGACTTGTTGAAAAAAAAGATAAGATAAGCTATAATTCGATTAGTAGACCATAAAAACGTTATATATACATATATATGTATATACTTGTTGAGTAATTGTCAAGAATTTGTTAAAAGATTGCAGCTCTTGTATTTCACAATTTTTGTGCATCCCAGCTGTGAGTAATGGCAATCGCCCGATTAAAAACAGATCATTAATCATCCATTAGGAGAGCTCTCGTTGCGGTCAAGCCTATAGGGATATACTCAATACATGTCTATATATATAAACACTTGAATCTGTGTACGATTTCTTGTCTCCGATTAGTCACAGTACACTCAGAGCAACCCACGCCAAAACACCACATACACATTTATTATATATATATATATATATATATATATATATGATACATATCATTGATACTGATAGTTCTGGCACTCAACAAATTTCGAGTCGCGTGCGCGAATCGCTAATGAAACACGTCGTCGGTTTGCATTATTTTCAATTGTTTATGGTTGTTTACAATATATTTTCGTTTTTCGTTTTTTTTTTCTTTTTTGTTTAAAAATTGTTCTTCTAAAGCCCATTAAAATAAATGTATGTAGAGCAAGTTGCTGCAGCTCTCAGCGTGTGTGTGTGTGGGTGTATGTTGTGCATGGTTTATATACATATATATATAGTGTATATGTGTATAAAACGTCTGATTAGTTTAATTAAAGCGTATTTTCAATTGTGCATTGTGCGCAGTTTACAATACAGCATATTTCCTGCGACTTACACACACACACACAGAAAGCGTTGCACAAAGGCTGAAAAAGTCAATAAGCAAAAAAAAAAAGAAGAGAAGTGCAGTTAAGTGATCGTCTTCTTCTTGTTGTTGTTGGGCGCCAGTTGTTGCCCCTGTCAGCATCAGAATGACAACGACCAGCCTGGGACGACATTTTCTGGAAATGTTCTTTCAATTTCGGTGAGTGCAACAGACAGAGACAGAGACACCGACAGCGACAGAGAGGGAATAACAAAAAAAAAAAAAAAAAACAAAAAACTATCTCGAAATAAGCAAATACCAATGCCAAAAATAAATATGGGTCAGGCGACGATGCAAAAAGATCGACAACAACAATGCTGCACGTACTGCAACCCAATGCAACTTGCTGCAACTTGCTGCAACTTGCGGCAACAAGCAAGTCTTGTGGCCACAAGGCGACAGGCAAGAGCTGTGCAGCATCTTTTGCAGCTAGTAATCGCCTGTTGGCTATTTTTGTGTGTTTGCTGTTGCACTTGCCGCAAATTGCAGGAAATCGTTGCCACAAATCGATCGATCGCACTTGCATCCTCAGCAGCCACAACAGCAACAGCAGCCACAACAGGAACTGTTTACCTGCATTCTTGCCACTACAACTGACCAAGATGAATCGTTTGAATGAATGGCCTTAGATTGCTCGAACGCTTCTCGAGTGCTCAAGAGTTCGCCTTAAACAATTCACGATCGTTTCTCCGATGCTGGCCATGATTTATGGGGCATACTTGACTTGAGGGCCAGCGCTGAGCTGCATATTCGACTAACCCATTGAAAATGAGTTAAAAAGCTAAACTGGCGTTGTGAAAAGTTACCCAAAAGGTATATTTTCAAAGACATGGATTCCTCGGATCATTGACTCTTCAATATATCTCCACTGGCCATCTTTTGTAATTCATCTATCACTTTTCATATTATTATTGGCTATGCAACCAAATAATAGCTTAAACAAATGTGATGAAAGCTGCACTTTCCACATTCCTTTATTTTGAGAGTCTCTTTTAATAATTTGATAGTTATCCCATCTTTTAATTGTTTACTTATCTTTATTGTTGATTGCGCAATATTTTATAATTATTTGTATTTTGTTAGCTTGTTAGCTGGCAAAGGTTTGGACTTAGGGTATCTTCCAGTCGAGTTCTCTCGACTAGAGCATTCTATCTTGTTTACTTTACGGTAGTTGAACTCAGCGAATTCCTGCCAACAACAAAGTTGCTCTTAGGCAAAGCTTTCGTTTCAGTTTACGAGCTACTTAATTATCTGGAGCTAAGCTGCACTTGTTGTTGCAAGTGCAACTAGATCGGGGCCGGAGTTTTGCATGGGTGTTGAATCGAATTAAATATGATGGATGACATTTCACATTAGCCCTGGAGTACAACACGATCACAGCTTAGCACTTGATCGATCGATCCATCGATTACTTGCTCATTTTTTGCCATTAGTGAAATTTAGAAAATCATCCCACTTTTCCTGCGAAGTGTAACTGAACTTATTACTCTGAAAGTATATTTCTAAAAAAAAACACCGTTTTTCCCACACATTTTTAAAAGAATTTAAAAACAAGTATGTTAAGCTTGAATAAGCGAATTCATTACTATTTTCTTATTATTTATTTATTATTATTTAGAGATATATCATTCTGAAAGAAAAACAGAGAAAAAAACGTTCTACTTTTTAGCAAATGTTTTTCGTATATTTTAGAAAGTATTTCTAAGAACCAGAACATTTTTAAATATTCATGGGCGATTTTCTAAATATTTATTAATGATTTAAATAAATAAAAGAAATGATAAAAAACTTGTTTTTTATACTTTTTCTTAATGTATGTAAATTAAATAAGGAGTAGACTCTATATGTAGAAGCTTGAAGATATTACAGTTTAAATGACACACTTTTAAATTAAAAATTGAGTTAATTAAATTATCAATAATTGTTTTAAAATTAAAAGGTAAAAAGATAAATAAACAATGTTTTATTATATATACAAAATAAAATAAAAACCAAAAAATCATATTTAAAAACTAAAATAAAATATTTTAGAAAAAGTATAAATATTGAAGATTCTACTTGTAACATGATCGATCGCTGACATTTAGTGTACACTCTGAAGGGCTGTGCGCTGCAATGGTGCAGTGGCACTGCTGCATGCCGCATGTGAAGCACCCGACATTTTTGTCATTTGTTAGTTAGATCCATCGAACAATCTACAATAAAGCTGGCAGCCAAACGGAATCTGCTTTCAATTGATGAATGAGCCTCATACTCCACCAGCCTACACCCTTCACACGCAGCCTGTTTACAACTATTTTGTGGCAGGCAGCTGTTGGTTGGTTTGTTGGTGCTTTGTCTGCGCTAAATAAATAAATAGTTTCGATCATTTTTGCTTTTGATCAAAGCAGAGGGGCAACAAAGGCCAAAAGGTTGCAGCTGCTGTTAACTGCCAACTGCCAACTGCTTCAAGTCGTTATCCTTTTTTGGCTAATAAACATATTTTCTCATTTAGCCAGGGCTCATTATGGGACTGGTCCCCCCCCCCCCCTCTCCTTCCCCCTGCGTGGTACCGCTCAACTGGCAACAGCTAAGCATTTTTATCGCGTGCTATAATTGTCTGCATAACAATAACACTTTTGACATTAACAACCAGCAGCAAACAACCAACAACAATCATTATAACAACAACAACAACAACAATTGTCATAATTTTGCACAATAAAAAGTGTTTTTCTTGATTAAATGGCGCATGAGGGCGACAAAGACAGACAGAGGTCGGGGAACAGCCACGAGCCAGAGTGCTTGAAGGGGCTGCGAGTGGGCGTGGCTAGGGCGTACAGCAGCAACTGAGGTCGCGGCCATCAAAGATGCAAAGATGGAAATCCAACCAGAGAGAGAGAAAAAAAGACACACACACAAACAAAAACTTGGCGAAATTCGCGCGTTTTCATTTCATTTTCTCTTGCAGCCACTTTCTCGGTGTGAAAATGCCAAAAATGGCATTGCCCATAATTTTATTGCTTTCATTTGTGTTCGGCAACATGACGACGGGGTGTGTTGGGGCTAAATAGTGCTATTAGTGGGGTATGTACATGGGTGGGGAGGGAGGGGGTTAAATCGCAGAGATTCAGGCGTGCTAAAGGGACTGCCTGTGGAACGGGTGCGCAACCACGCTGGGGAGGCGCCCCAAAGTTGCTCCAAAAGCGCTTTGTCACTCTTCGCACACAAACAAAGTCACACACACATGTGCGTGTGTATCTGTGTGTGTGTGTGTTGTGTGTTGTGTGTGCTTATGTGACATTTATGGGAATGCAACGACCAGGGTTGAAATGATGTGGCAACGCTTAAGCTTAAGTTAGCTTCAAATTACTTAACTTACTTTTTTTTGCTTGGCTGACTGACAACTGCAACTTGTTCTTACAAATATCGAAGTGTTTTTCAAAGTGTATTAATATTTCTAAATATTAATTATTGGGCTTCTTGATCAGAGTAAAATCGAAACCGAAACATCTCCTATTTATATATATATATATATTATATATATATATTTCTTATATCGAAACTCGAATTTCAGAGATCCATTTGTCGCTAGCCGTTTTATTTTTCAGTAATTGTTTCTTATTTTGTCAACAATTCAATAATGATTCATATCGATTATTATTATTATTTATATATATACATATATATTATTATTATTATTATTATTATATATATATATATATTTATGTTAGGTTACATCTAGATCTATATTGATATACATAGATTCCACATATATTCCATTTCATGGCATCAAATCGAATCATTTGCGTATTATGGCCAACAAATAATGCTCTTATTGGTCTTCAAACTATGTTATACAGAAATGAATTGCTGTCAAGTGCCACGCACTTCGAGTGTTCCATCCCTGGTGCATTCTTCATTTATGTGCTTGTCGCATTTGATTGGAGAAAGTCCAAGTTGTAAATTGTAAACTGCCATTTGCCATATTTGATCATTTCTGAGTTACTCGCTGCAACCCATCCATAAATACTCATACTTGTATGTACACACTCATATATATATATATATATATATATGAATAAGTACATATATGTATGCTCCTCATATATGGCCATCGCAATCATCATCATCGCCATCATATTTTTATCATTATAATCGCCAGGCTGGCGGCAAAAGTTAAACACATTTTTGCTTCAAATGAACTCCTCTGGCGGGTATTTTGATTTTATTAGCTGTTATGTAACGTCTCACTTGAACTCATGGTTATAGTTTGCTGCATACAAAGTAGTTTGATGCATAAAAGGATCTCAGATGGAATCATTAATCGGATTACCCAGTTCTATCAATCAATAAAATCAGTATCTGTAGCACTCTGAATTTCTTAACTATTCATAAGCCAAAGAACAAATGAATATAGATTCCGAAGGAATCCGGCTGCCTTAGTCAGAAGAGGATGCAGTATTCTAGGGAAACTCCTCCAAAATTAAAAAAAAAATCTTCAATTCGGTCAAGAATCAGTGTTGTTGAAGGTGCTTCAGCCACAATAATAATACATATTATTAGTTATATTTCCGACTCCGGTTATAAAATGATTAAATTTTTTTCATTATTTAGTAGATATACAAATATCTGAGCTAGATAAATTTATATTTTGGTTCCTTAACGGTCTTTTTGGAACTAACAATATTGGTTCGGTCAATTTATTCGTAAAAAAAAAAGTGAATTTTTAATTTCAGTCCCGATTCTGGATTGATACCCTCTTTAAAAAAATAAAAAATCTAGTTTTTGCTTACAATTTTGTAATGTTGAGAAAGGATTTCCAATCATAGGATTTTCTAAAAATATCGCAAACTTTTCTGTGTCCTGTGAAGAAAAACGAAACATTAAAATAATTTCCAATTAGTGGAGCACTTTTTGCAACCGTATAAGGCTTTTACATAGATACATATCTATTTATATAGAAACATATCTATAGTTGAAATTAATGTCAGTTTCTGCTGTAAGAGTGTTAAGTCTTCGTGTTGGCGAGGCAAGTGTTTGTTTTTCTGCATTGTGGTTCTGCTATTTTTGTTTTTGTTGTTAGCAATGATTATTTGTTTATTTGTTTATTTGTTGCGCTGTCTGTCTGTCTGTCTGTCTCACTCATATCCCAATTCTTGCAATCGTCCCTCTCTCTCTCCATCGTCCCTCGGCCTGTCCCTTTCGCTTTTGACCCTGTGGCAACTTTCGCTTGAAAATTTATTAATTTATCCTAGGGGAGCAATAGTTTGGCGTATATGTTGTCCCGCCTCCCCTTTCTTCACATTTTTTCCTAGCCAGACAGCAAACAGTTTTCCGCACCCGCACCCACACACACCCACCCCCAACTCCTTCCCCTCGCTTGCATGCTGTATTTTTTTTTTTTTTTTTTTTTGTTAGCTACTTCAACTTGAAATGGCGCCGCCTGCCGTTAAGATACTTTTGTATCTTTTTTGTTTTTGTTGCTGTGCACGGAAATGGGGGCAGGGGCATTATTTAATTACAGGCTACAGTTGTCCTGTGCTGTCCCAGTCCAGGTCAACCGCCTGCCTGCAAACCATCTCCATCCCCTCCTACCCCCGCCTCCTCCTAACAATACCCCGCCTTGGGGCCTCGTTGTTCTTGTTGTTGTTGTTCTTTGGGGTCTTTATCGTCAAAAATATTTTCAAGCTGCTTGTGCCCTGGCTGAGTTGGAGTTCCAGTTGCTGGGGATTGAGTGTCGGCTGGGATGGGGGAGGGGTTGGCGTTGGTGTTGGTTGGAGTGCTGTGTCCCTTTAGAATGGCAATTTCTTGACCCCGCCGATGGCCTGTGGGAGCCTCAGAACAATTTCCCAAATGTTGCCGTAAAGTTTTTAATTATTTTACTCAGCTGATTTTTTTTTCTTTTTTGTTTGTTTAATGTTTTTGCTGTTGTTTTTGTTTTTTTTTTTGTTTTAAGCAGAAAATGCAAACGCAACAAATTCAATTAATGTCATTTCTTTTGCATCTTTTGCTTTTTGCAGGTGAGTTGCCTCAACTGACTGTATCTCTCAGTAAGTACGAATGTATCTGTAGCTGATAACATCAGAGGACGATATCTCGGCGAGACATGTTTGCCTACTCAAAATGCTGTGTTCCCGTCATGTTCCCCAAATATAATGCTCTTCAATCGCACAACAAATCCCAAAGACCAAGAGCCAAAAACCAAACTCGTCTTCAACATCAATTTCCTCATCTTCTTTTTTCTTTTATTTTTTTTTTTTGTTGTAGCCATATGCTTGCAGCCGCAGCCAACAACATTTTTCCAGCATTTTATTTGGAGCTCATTTCCCCAACTCCCCCAACCCACCTCCACACTCCAGACTCCTCTTTTCTCGATTTGACAGTTTGTTTACAGCATGGCCAAATGCTGTGCCTGTGCCAGTGCCAGTGCCTGTGCTAGCCTTGTTGCGAGTTGAGATCCAGAGATTGTGGGCACGATATGCTTGCTACTCGTGGGTGGTTCTTGTCAGCTAATCTGCCCCCAATTATGTCAAAGAGATCTCAAATGCAGACGTCAAGCCACAAAACTACAACAAACTGACGAATCATTCGCTTGTCAGTCTATCAGTCTATCAAATTTTCATATATTTTTTTATTCTTTGCCATCAGTTATGCAATTTGTAAACCGATATTTGTTGAGTAGTTGTCATCAGCAAATCGCATTTTGACGTGCTTTATTTATATATATTTACTTTCATGTTGAACGACTTGTAAAAGATGAGAGATTAAAGATTATTTAACTTAAATTAAGCTAAGCTAGCTTGATTAGGCTTATATCAACTATCAAACTCAGTGTTTCTTATCCGATATTAATTACAGCTTTAAGTATATATACTTTATGGAGTCAAAGATGCTTCCGTCTGCCTGTTTCATACTTTTGCACAAATCAGTTGCAGTTTTTATCGATTGAGTCACTTTTAATACTAATTATAAAACCAATTTTTAACTGCTTGGATTTACTACTTGATGTCAGCTGAGAAAATGGTAATTGATTGAAACTTGAGCGTAACCAAGCCAAGAGTCATGTAGTTAATATGATTACACAGTTAGTATATAAAATATTATATTACTAATGTATGGATGTGTTGAAGAGCATTCCCTGTAGAGAGAGAGAGAGAGCGAGAGAGAGTGTGAGAGAGAGAGAGAGAAATCAACACTCAACAATTGAGAAGCTGCTCGCAGAGGAAAGCTTGTTGAGAATCCTTTGTTTTTAATCAATTCTGCACTAAAATTCCCAAATGCTTCTAGCATTAGCAGCATTAGTTAGTTGGCTACAAGTGGCTAGCTGCCAAATAGTTATCTGGCTAAGCTATGCAATCTGTCAAGCGATGTTAAAACTGTTTGCCTTGTTTTCGTGGCCATTAAAATATTTTGCGGCCAACGTTGACTGCGCTGCCGCTGCCGCTGCCGCTGCGAGGAGCTGAGCTTATTGTTTTTGCGAATTGTTGCCGTTTTAATAATTAATCATTTGGCCTTAAAAGCAAACGGCAGCAACCGCAAATATGCACATTATGTGGCCAAGCAGACGTTGAACAAACGGAGCCGATGTTCACAGGATATCTGCGTAAGCCAATGAGCCAAACCAAACCAGAGAAAGCGAGAGAGAGACAGACAGACACAGAGAGAGAGAGAGAGAGAGAGAGCATTCTCAAACCGAAACCGATATAAATTGCATTATGGGCAAATTAATTGTTTTTACCGTTGCGAGGGGGGACGACGACATTAATGGGCCAACCACCCCCCACCCCATCCCATCCCAGGCCAGCGCACACCAAGACCAGCCCAACCAGACGGGGCAGCATGCCGAAGGACATTAATAAGGCCCAAAGGATGTGGTGACATTAATTGCGCGACGTTTGCGGCAAACGGGGAGAGGGGCGAAGGGGGATTGTCATTACATTTCCATATAAATATTTATCGCATGTGATAATGCCACACAGCACAACGACAACGACGCACCCGTCAGTGGGTGGCTTCTGGCTGCTGGCTTGTGGGTTGTGGGTTGTCAATAGTTTTTCAATTTGTGTAATATATGTGCAAGTACACTCGCAAAACAGTAAATCGTCAATTAATTATTCAGCAAGTAAATTACAAAAAATATATATATTTATATATGTTTGTGGCATTCTAAAAACTACGCTTTGCATTTCCAAATTTTAGGATGGATTTTTGGCAAATTAAAAAAAATATTTCTAGTTTCCACGGTGTTTTTCTTAAAGTGTTCTTCTTACTTATTATTATTGTTAAGCATTTGGATTTTTATTTCATTACTTATTTCTGAATTTTAAAAGGCGTTTCTTTCAAAAAATTAGTAAAATGTAGGTCGACTCTTTTTACGAGTGTACACACACACACATGCCCAACAAGAGAAAGAGAGAAAGAGAGAGAGAGAGAGCAGCACAGCAAATGCAATTGCGAGCACATGTTGAGCCTACTACACCCCCTCCACCTCCCACTCCCTCCCGCATTGTTGCCTATCGGCGCCTGGCTTTGCATATGTAATTAAAGGCGGAAATCCCACACGTTGCCCAAATGGCTAAGAAATGCGAAATCGTAAATGGGTCCATGGTGCTTAAAGCTTTCTAAGCGCAAACATTAATTATTTTAATTAATAATTGTGTGGCATTCATTTTGATTTATATTTCATGCTTACCTCGCACTCCCCCCCCCCCCCCCCTCTCTCTCTCTCTCTCTCTCTCTCTCTCTCTCTTTCTCTGGCTCTCGCTCTTATTCAGGCAATTTGTCAAATTTGTCTACCAAATGGCTGACTCCCTCCCTCTCTCTATCTCTCTCTCTCTGTCTCGCACACTGCTTGAGGAATAATCAAAACAAAAGCAACAGCTGGTCGAATGAAGTCTTGTTCGCTTGATCGGTCGAGGCCACCGCAACAACAACATCAACAACAACGACAACGACAACAAGAATAAAGGCCACAATAAGAAGAACAACAAAAACAACAACAACAATAATAATAAGAGCTTGGCGAAGGGCTCTCCCACGTTCAAGTTACCATGGCAATGTTAAATACACGCACACACACACACACACACACACAGACGCTGGCAGCGCACACATGTTCCACTTCCACTTCCTTGGCAGAGCAGCCGCCGCCTTCAGTGCCAAGCGACGATCTTCATTGGCTCCCACTCATTCTCTTGCCTGACGCTGACGCTCTCTTGCTGTGACTGTTTCGTTTGCTGCTGCTGCTTCTGCTGGTGCTGCTGCTTCGCACGCTTCGCTGAGCTTTTTGGCCAACAGCAGCGATGTCAGCAGAATTGGGCGCGTTTATTACACTGTTGAACAAAATTAAAATAATTTCGATGCGAAATTCACATTTTGCCAATGGCTTGCGCTTATTTTGAGCAAACCTTTCAAATATATGTCGTATGTATTATATATTAGTGCTATGAAAGAAATATAAAACGAACAAAGCCCAACATTTTGTGCGACAGTGTAACTAACACAGCAAAGCATAGCAACTTACACTTCTTCATGTTAAAATGCACACATGTTTTTGCAAAATATACATGTGTACACTCAACAAAAAACATCACTCCAATTTTCAGTAAATCCACATACTTTTTGTGGCCTATTATTCAGAAAGTTAATTTCGAAAATTGGTTGTGTCTTTCTATGACTATGATTTACATATCAAAATCTCATTTGGGATTTTTCTATGATTTATACAAGAAATTTGAAAGCATAGTAAATTTCATTGCTTGTTTTGGGCGATTTTCATTTTAATGCCATTTACTAAAATGTAGTTTTTCTAAGTGTATGTGTATACATGTGCACGTTTATGTTGGGCAGTGCTGATAGGTGGGTGAGGGGTAGTGTGGGTGGGCGGGCGGTGTGCTTCACTTGTGTTCGTTCACTGTGAACAATATTGCAGTGGGTCTGTTAACAGTCTGTTTTTGTATTTTTTTCCGTTTTTCTTTTTTTAGTTTTTAGTTTTTGCCCGCATGTGTTTGAAATAACGCACGCGTCTGCAACGCGGTTGACCAAAAACAATGTGGATGCTTTGTGCATTGTTTGCTATTAGTTGCTTCTGTTGTTTTGCTGTTTTGCTTTTTAGCTGTTTGTTGATTTTGATCACACGACCTGCAATGCGTTCTAAATTGCCAGTTGCAGTTGCAGTTGCCAGTTGCCAGTTGTGCTGCTTACGCATATGGCACGCATACGCCGCAATCAACGCCCAGCGATCTGCGGCTCTATTGAAAAACGC